>OZ010790.1:85128401-85550076 GCA_963932465.1 Maratus speciosus
AGATCAATCCTGTGTCGGTCTTCCAGTCTGTCACAGCCATTTTACTTGTAAACTATGGAACGTGGAAAGTTGAAATTAGCTACAGTACTTAAGGTTATTGACCCATATATTTATAAATTATTAACCATTCAGAAATATATTTAGGTAAAATGTAGAGGGGCTAATTAAATTACTAGAAAAAAATATTTTCTTTGCATATAGCGTGGGGTTTCGTGTGAAAGCTTTCGTAAAGCCGAAATCAAAAATGCATTTTTTTTTTAAATTTTAGGTATTATATATTCAGAGATATGGTGGAAAATATAATGAAAAATTATGTCGCCCCCTCTATTTCCGCATCTACTGAAACTAAAATTATGCAAAAATTAATGGCAGTAAAAGTTAATTTAACCCTTGCAGGAAAAGTATAGCGATTATACTAGGTCACATAGTTTTTGAGATAATCGTATTTTCCCGTTACTCACATATTTCGATTTGTGGGCGTTCAGCAAAGGATATGAGGAGCGCTGGAGGAACCATATAATCGTAGAAATATAAAAGGATAGTTGATAATTATTTTCGAAAAAAAATCGTCTATAATTAGCCGTGATATTAACAGTTAAAGACATAGGCGGTTTGGACATACATAAAGACGTGGTCGCAGTACTGTATCCGACACCGTTCTTTTAAAGCCTAGATAACCACTTTTAATGATATATTTGTGCAATACAATGTCCAGTACCAGTAGTAGTATAAGGTTAATAAACACGAAATAGTTAAAAACAGACAAATGTATTTAGTTAATTATTTCCACAATTATTATGGGATTCGCGACTAGTTTACATTTAGTGGCTCCCTGAATATACCAGTCGTGTCTTTAAAGGTTAATTAGAAACATATCAGAGAAAACTCGGCACGGATTAAGGACTTTACGGGCTTCTTTCAAAGTGCGCTTAGCACAATGTCAAGTTGTAACTTTCAAGAAGGGTTTTGTTTTAGGTACACTGTAAAAGAAAAAGCTTATTACAACGCTGAATTTTGGTTTATGAAATGCAAATGAAGTTTAAATATGCACTACTTTTACAATCAACATCGAATTAAGTTTATCATAAACAGATTGATTGAAAACAGAATTATACATAATAGCAATTATTGAAGCATTGTGTTATGGTGAAACCAAAAATGTAGGTGCTAAAATACAAAGAAATTCCAATTTTTTATGTCATATTTTAGAAAAATCTATTCTTAACTGCTCTAAAATTTGCTATGGCCAATTTTATCGTATGTATTGCACAATTTATCCAATTTTACCATTCTTAGCTATGATTCTTAGCTGTCCAAATGATTAGAAAGAAAACTTTAAACATACTACAATTCTGAATATTATGAACAACAAATATTTATCTGTTTTTATTTAATTAGCATATATAGTAGTTTAATAAATTTGTACTAATGAATTAAGATATGTATTTTGAAGCTGCATGAGTTTAATTTAATATTTGTCCAAGGTATATATGAAATTGTATATATGAAAATGAAACCTCTATTATTTTATTTACATTTAGCAGAATAAATAATACAAATTTTGTCCAACAACGGGCGCTACTAACCTGTATTGCTCAAAAAGCTCTCCCGAATAGAAGTCAAGTGCATTTTCACTTTCTCTGCCACATGTTTAGAGCATAGAGCAGTATTATAAAATTTTAAGGTGAGTGTGTTTTCTCTTTATAAGTTCTGTTACTCCAATTTTAGATTTAAATATAGTTTTAAAAATAAAATTTCTCTTTAAATCACAAAACTCTAAGTAAAATAAGTTTATATAAATAACATAGTTTATTTTATAATATTATTATTTAATAAGAAAAAAAATGAATATTATTATTTAATAAGAAAAAATTGTTTTTCCTTAAATGTAACCTCTGTTACAAGTACGTTTTGGTAGCAGAAGTTACATACAAATAACAGACGTTACATTTTATTCCTGACTATAAATTTTTTTGTGGTAACAATGTATATGTATTTATTCATAGTGCTGAATTTGCTTATTATCATTATTGTTACTTTTTTATAATTATTTTTGCAGTAGTAAGTATTAATTATTGGTTATATTTTCCAGATCTAAAATTGTATCCTAAGAAATCTAGTTTTCATGTTCTTGAATCCACTGCTGAAGATAATGTAATTACTGAAATAACGCCAGGTAAAAGAATTAACGGCAAATACATACTAGTAGAATTTGTAGCTGAAAAAAAAAGAGAAAAATGAAGTATTACTACATAGCCGTTACACAAGATGATTTAAAAGAAGATGGTGAAGTGCAAGTTATGCTTTTGAAAGCTTGTGATGATACAACATCTGTTTTTAAAGTAGATGACAGTGATATTGCATACATACAGTTCGAACAAATCCGAAAAACTTTCCCTTTGCCATCTGTAGTACAGAAATGGGAAAGATTTCCCCACCCTGTTGAAGTATTTGAAAAATAGTTGCACTGTTAAAAAATTATGGAAATTTCTTTGGAAAATGAAATTATGTCATATTTTATTCAGTGTGTCTTTCTTAGTTGCTAAAAAGTCAGTTTGTTTACATCATGGAAATTTTTTTAACCTCTGTTACTTGAAGAATTTTTCTGTTTCTTTTTAATAATGGTAAACTGATAGTAAATTAAATGTATTTAAAAGAAAGAAAATTTTTGTGTACTTTAAATACAATTAAAAAAAATCTTCTCTTTAAAAATAAAATAAGTCGTAATTATAAACTTTAACTTATTTTTTTTTTTTTTTTTTTTTTTTTTTCTAAACGAGATAAAATTACACATTTAATGATAATTAAATTTTATTATTTATTATTAATCTTTCTAAAAGTATTATTTTGAACTAAAAAGCATTTTTGCTAAAGTAATGTATAAAAGTAATATTTTTTGCTAAAATATATGTATCATAAATTAAACAAATACTGTCCAGTAACAGAGGTTGCATTTTTCATGCTAGATATGACTTTGAAAGATTATATTTTGAGTGTAAAATAATTTTTTTCTGTGCGGATGCTAATTTTGTGCAGCTTAAATATATATTTAAACAATATTTTTGTTAAAAAGATGCTGCTTTTCATCCATTATTTGTGCATTTTAAACGTTGGTTTACTTCTTTTTAATATTCCTGCACAAAGGCTATAATTGCTATTTTAAAATATTTTGTTATTTAGTAAAATCTAGATTCTAAAAAAAAGACAAAAAAATAAAAAAATAAAAATAAAAATAAAAATAAAATCTTGAAAAGCACAAAGAAAATTGGTTTTACCCTAATATCTCATTGAACTTTCACGGTATATCCATTTATACTTTGCTTTTATATACAGCTATAACCAACTTTACGTTGTATAGATTTTTACAAAATCTTAGTATTCTTTTAGCAGCAATTATTTGTAACAATATAGTTTCTAACTAATATATTTATTGTACGAAACCCTGTGTGACCGATTAATACTCGCAATTGGCCGTTTATTTAGGTTAAATATGTTCAAGGCGCTTAGATTCAGACATGGAATTAAATAATTTCCGGTGTAAAAGTTTCTTTAAGAGACGAATAGAAATACTCATTCAATAAATAATGGAAAAAGTTTCGAAAACTGTAAAATATATTAAAAACCAAAACAATTATAGAATTCTTTATATATGAAAAAAACCAAAAATGAACAGTGGAACAGTGTGAACTGGTTTTTGGATTTCCTATCTGCCTTGCAACTGCACATTCAGTTTAAAGGTAGTGTGTTTTTCAATGTAAAGGATACATATAAGAATGTTTAAACGCGGTTGGAAGCCACAAGAAAAAATAAAAGTTAAGAAGTTAGACAACATAGATAAAATTGTTAGTATATCATGGTGAGAGCGAAAAAAAGTTCCATATGATCCGAACAAGCTGACAGTCCTAGAACAGGCGAAAAATTACCAAAGGGAAGACCCAGCATAAAAAAGACTCCTTTCAGAGACCATACAATAAAGTTTATCATAATACTAAATGTTAAACACAGTGCCAAAAATTTAGAAAAATTATAAATATATTTACATATTTACAAGAAAAAATATAAGATAAAGCACATGTTAAATTACTAAAAAAGTTTATAAATAGCTTAAATGAGAAGCCCTTCCAGTATGGTAACTTGAAGGAAAAAGATGAAAATAACGTTAGGAAGAGAAGAAGAAAAAATAAAGCTAAAACAATATAATGAGTAAAATAAACAATAAAATGCAGGTTAAGAGGTTTTTTTTTTTCTTTTTTTTATATACAAGACAATAACCAAAAATGAACAGGTGCTGAACAGATTAGCCGCATTGAGGGGTTTCCTAGCTGATAGCAGTTTGACACCCAGACTAGGAATTGAAGTATCTTATGTTTTGTGAGCCATTGGGAAAAATTTAATTGTAGTTTAGAACTACTTGAGAATTAAATTAAGAAATTAAAAAGGAATTAAAAAGTTAAGAAATAAGTTTAATATTAAGTTAAGACTTAAGATAAATACAGTATAACCTGTTTTATCCGAAACTCTTTTAACCGAAACCCTCCTTTAACCGAAATCAACTTTAAAGCTTTTTTTTTTTTTTTTTTTTTTTTTTTTTTACTATCACATTTCTCGTGAGAAAAATCATTTTAAAGCTTTTTTTTTTTTTTTTTTTAACTATCACATTTCTTGTGTGCAAAATTAATTTTTAAAGCAACATTTAAATAAAGAAATACTACATAGCTTTGTTAATTATGGAAAAAAAATACACATTTGAAATTTATTTGTTCGTCATTTTTTGCTATATGAATACGATGTTTATAACTTCGTACTATGTTAGCTTCGTGATAGAGTTGAAAAGCAAAGGCAAACGAAACTGCTTACATAACTTTGTTTCAAATTCTTGTGAAATGTGTAAAATGTACTTAATTTCAAAATTAAGATTCAGGTAATTTATTATTGTTTCTATTTTGCGATTGCTTTATTTTTGTTAAGAAGTTGTTACCATAGCGCATATATTTATCCTCATTCTTAAAATTGAAACATTCTCGAGTATCCGAAAATTTCGATTTTCCGAAAGTTGGTCGGTCCCAATTACTTCAGATAATCGAGGTTCTAGTGTAATTGGAAAACATTTTAAAATAATATTTAAAATGGTCTAACTGTAGTTATAAAACTACTATAAAAGGATTAAAAAGAGAGAAAAAGTTAAGTGTTAGCACTGTTCAGAGTTATTCTCGCCAAGCTTTGGCAGGAAAAGCTGAAAGGAGGTGGCAAAGCCACATTAACCAAAAAAGGGCCAACTTTACCGGGCCATACATTTTTTTCTTTTAGAAAGTGATAGCTGTCTTTTAATATTTCGTGTAATTATTTTGTTTTAAATTCTATTGTTAAACTTTTATTGGGATTTCGTTTTTATATCAACAGAAAACACACTTTTTAAATTTTCATTTTAAATTTTGCATGTATTACTTCTTCTCCTTCTTTTTTTTTTTTTTTTTTTTTTTTTTTTTTTGTCCACAACATCATTTTTTCAGAGACATGGGCAAAATTTCAACTTATAATGTATATTTCAATATATTGCAATATTCAATATATTTCAATTTATAAATTTCAACTTGCTCCCTAAAATATCAGATTTCCCCCCGTTTAGGAGTATGCTCCACCTTTGGAACCACCGAATCAGATTAAAATATGAAATCCCCATGAGAGGTTTCTATCGAGAATAAAAATGGGAATTAACACCCATCTTAACGCATCGATAAAAAATCGCATGAAAGATTGTTTTAACGAAGAAGGTTCACAAAATCCTTTTCTTTAATTTATAGATATTTTCGAAAATTTTGAAATATTTTACTATTATCTTTTTGTGTGCAAGTGAAATATTGTGTGTGAAAAAATACTGAAAACTTTAAAATATTTATAAAAAAAATTAATTAAAAAAATTAAATATATTTAATTTTGGATGTCACTTTTGAACCACACGCCTGATTTGCATAATTTTTGCACACTTGCGTACAGAAAATGTGTAATTTTAATTAGTCTTATTTTTTTTTAATCTACCCTATATATATAAAATCCTAATGAATCGAATTGAAACGAATTTATGTAACGATTCTATGAAACGACTGATTAAACAACTGATTACGTTTCACGGCAATTTCTCCTAAAATATGGAATACTTTGCGGTGAAATTAACACCAAAAATCCGTATTGATCCACGGATCTCAAAACTGGTATTAGAATTTTAAAATTAGAATTAGTTTTCGAAATATTAATTTTTTTCTAATTTTAAATACTTTTTTTCTAATGATGGCAACTCAAATTTTAATCATAACAGATATTTTTTTTTTCATATTTTAGAAAAGGCTATTTTAAATTAACTTGGCGACGAGTTTGGCCTTTCTTAAATGTATGCTAAGAAATGCATCATGTTACTTTTATTCAGAATTAAATTTGTATTTCATTATCATTTTATTTAATACAAGACTTTCATTTAAAATTGAAACCTTTAAAATAAATGGCTTTGACTTCATTCTTTTTTTTTAAAACGAAACGAAAAGAAAAATATTAGACTCTGATGTCATATACGCAAAGGGATACCAAATTGGCGCCAAAATTGCGTTATTTTGTCTGACATGGTAACCCGGCTATTGTTGCTTATTTATTAATAAATGTTTATTTGAATTTATTTTCTTTTTATTTACAAAAAATGTTATATATTGTTTCTATAGATATTAATTATTTTTTTTATTTATTGTTATTTCATTTTAAAAATAACAGAAAATAATTTCAAAATACATATGTAACAGGTATTTGAAAACGATGTTTTCGCCAAATTGTCGTAAAAAAAATCACGCCAAACCCGATGCGTATGTAACAATGCAACAAATCATGAAATTTAATTTCCACTTCAAAGCAACGTTTTAATGCTATTACTTCTCCCGCCAACCAATTTCGCCAAATTATGCAAATTGACATATTTTTTTAATAACAAAGGAACAAATAAATTAGTATAACATTAATAAAATACAAATAAAACGTCGAAATAAAAATCACTTGATGGCGTGAACGTGTGTAACTTCCTTAAATTCAAGTGAATGTGACATTTACGATCAACCATTACTGGCATTTAATCTTATAGTTTGGCGACAGATTTTTGGTCGATGGGATAACCAAGTAGCACCATTTTAATTTACCACTCGAAAAATAAAAAAAAAATGCTAACTGGCGAGTTAAAAAATAGCTATTGGCGAGATTTTCACCCGGCTAACATAAAAGTACCAGGAATTCTTAGTGATCATGGCAACTTTTATGTAGTTTTATTCGAAAATATAATTTAGATTCTTTAATCAAAATGGAAACCTTTCTTATGTAAAGCGAAGATGAGAGCCCGTTCTTATGAGAAGCCCGTTGTTTATGGCGGTTACATGACTTGGACTATTATAATATAAACGAAATAATGGGGATAGAATAATATTCGTCGACTTATCACACCTGTGGCTGACTAACATTAAAGTACCAAAATGGCCGCCTGGAATATAAAAAGCGAAGGGATCCGCCTGGAGCTGTTGATGATATTCGCATGGCTTAGGCTATTATTATAGAGATTGTTTTCAATTTTAAAAACAGCGCAAAGAATAATATTTCTCAACGATTAAAAATTTATTTTCACGTGACTATTAAAAACAGAAAAAAAACACTTTAAATTTACTATTAAATGAGTACGTGTTAAAGACAGGAAAATATTGAAAATTATGTCCTGAAAATTGTATTTACACGTGAATATTAAAAGGGAAAGGAAACTTTAAAATAATAAATACATTAATATGCGTTTAACCCTTTCACGGACAAGGCACTTCTATTCGTAAAATCTTGAAATCAGTGAATGGCACCAGAATTTATGAACAAATTTCGAAATACAAATATGCTTTTGTTCACTTACTTGGGACACCCAACCAGGACGCCAACCGCGAGGTTAATGGAATTAATGTCCTGGCGGGAAAAAAGAACGCACCACTATCCAGCTCTACCACAGCCCGAACGGACCCGAACAACGGCAACATTAGAACTTACTAAAGTGAAGCAATGGCATATTCAAATATGCTAATAAATAAAAACTCGCTATGTTACAAAAAATAAAAAATAAAAATAAAAATAATACAAAATACAAAATACGCATGTTTATGGTAGCCATGCAACAAAATAACAAAAATGATGGTTTACAGGAATGGTTACAGATGGTTTACAGGTTACGATCATCAATTAAAATATAGACCAAATAACATTAAAACAGGATTGCCAACACTGCCTGAAATGTTTATAGGTAACCTACAACTTATGAAGAACTTCATAAAAAGAACACTGAAGTACACTGAAATGACAACATACTGTAAGGCAAGCATCAATGTTCAAGGTCCATATCACAATGGGATTAAGTATATGAAATGCCCAAAGCACCACAGAACAGAGAGAGAGACACATTGTAAATTAAAGTCACTTGAAATGCTGGTACTTCTCAGACATTAAATATGTTGACTTTTCCAAAATGTTCCTCAACAAGATATATATTTGTATCAAAGTTATTGAAAATCAAGCTCAGTGTTCAATTGCACATGCTACATTGAATCAAAAGACAATGTTCTCAATTTCTAACGCAATTCTAGCTAATTACAGCCTCAGAATTTATACCTAATAAACGAATATAATTCGTTTAAAAAATTGTATATATTGCAAAGTTTCTTATAATTGTCTTTGTCAAATATTACTCTCCTGAGATTTTGCCTGATGCTTAACGAGTTGTCAAAGTTGAAGAAATGTGGGACAAAAGGACAGCGTCCATACAAATAATGCAGTACATTACCCACTGTGCCACAGTCACAAAGTGCATTTCTTCTCTTTCCAATCCTAAAAAGGAACTCTGGGAAACTACCATGTGCTGTTATAAAATACTGCATAACTTGACTCGTACACACGTAATCGGTATTTACTTTCCTGATAACCTTATAGGTGTCTCTACGCTTGGTACTTGATGTCCATTCTTCCTCCCATTGTCTAATGGTATTCTCACTACAGATTCTCTTAACTAAAGAAATTGGAAATAATACATCAGCAGTTATGTCAGCCATTGATGAATCTGTTGCCCCTTTCGCCAAACGATCTGCTCTTTCATTCCCCACGTTTCCAACGTGTGCTCTGGTCCTTCCAATAGTGACCATTTTTTCCGGATGACTTTTCATATTATCATAGATTTCTTTAACAATGGCGTTTGCAGGAAAGTTTCTCTGTATAACCAAAGTTGATGCTCTATTGTCAGTAAAAATGACAGCACTGTTATAATTCGAGTTTATTACCCAATCTACTGCATACTTTATCGCAGTCAGTTCAGCTTGATATATGCTATTTAAAATATTTAAAGAGATCTTATAATCCAAGATACATTCACCATTTACAAAAATTGTGTATGCGGCGCCTACTCCACTGGCCATTTTTGACCCATCTGTATATATTAATGGCATGTTAATTCCCTGATATTCACGACTATCCTTATCTGTGATATGAATGTTACTGAAAGCTCCATAATCTGGGTAGTCCATTGTCACCAAGTTGGTCATAATATTATCTTTCTTGATCTCTGTCCCATTCTCCATGGTACTGGCATTCCCATGAATAGTTCTATATTTCACCACAGAATGTTTGAGTGAAATGTGTAATGGAGCAACACCAGCCAATACACACAAAGCGTCCGTAGAGACTGTTTTATATGATGTGATAATTGATAATAATCCAAGCCTCTGGCATGATCTTAATTTATTAAGTGCATCCACTTTCAAATCTGGAAACCAAATTTCCGCACCATATGTTATCTGTTTTTCTATCACAGAATTATACCAAATCTTTCTATATGATGCTTGTAACCCCCTATCTCTCTGCACTGTTTTCTTTATATTTGAAGTAAAATTTCTCACCCCCTCTCTTACTTTCTCAAGGTGTCTAATCCAATTTAATTTACTGTCAATAGTTACACCGAGGTATACAACTGAGTCTTTTACGGATATCGATGATGTTCCAATCTTGAAAATAGGATGCCTGTTTTCTAACAAATACCTGCCAAATAAAATACTTTCGCATTTTTCCTTGCTTATTGTTAAATGTAAATTCTCGCAGATCTCTGCAAACCATGCTATGCGTTTGTTCATTTCTTCTTCTAATTCTTTTCTTGTGTCTGCACCTGCAAAAACTACAAAATCGTCAGCGTAGGATAATATATCGCCATGTCTTAATCTATATCTCTTCAATAGATAGTCTGCAACGATCAACCAGAGAAGTGGACCAAGGCAACTTCCCTGGGGACAGCCTTTAAATAATATATACCAGATAATTCCATACGTGAAACTAAATCCTATTCTTCTACGTGATATATAATTTTTCAGAATATTCTTTAAGTATTGAGCTATTGGTAAACCATCTATCAACATAGCCAATATCTGCCAATCCACCGCATCAAATGCTGCCTGTATATCAACCGACGTCATTGCAAAATATTTATAATTATACAGATTTATGCGAATTCTTTCTCTTAGATCTTCCAAAGCTGTGATAGTGCTCCTTCTTTCTCTGAATCCATGTTGACCACTATCCCAAAATTCTTCTTTTTCCAGCTTCGGCATAATTCTAATTTTAATTAACCGTTCAAGGAGCTTACCAAAAATACATAACAAAGTTATCGGACGGTATGACCTGGCAGACCTACCATCTTTGTTCCTTTTACGGAAGAAAATCACCTTACCAGATTTCCATGCCTCTGGGAAGTGACCATGTTTCAGACATTTTCCAAATAGTTTCTTGACATAATTCATATTGGTTCTACAAATATTTTTTACTATCAAAGCATCTAAGTCGTCACAGCCTGGTGCCTTATTATTTTCTTGTTTGCTCATTACGTATTTCAATTCTCTCGTTGTTACCTCCATAAATCCATCTTCTTCGATCTTATCCGAGATAAACTCATAAATATTCCCCGGAACTTCGTCAATACCAAAGTGTTCTGCCATAAATGTCCTTGCCACATCATCATATGTATCAAAGGGTTGTGATTCTTCTAATATGGTAAATATGAAGTCTGTACATTTCTTCGTCTTACCAGAAATATACTTGTATAAATTTCCAAACGATTGATTTGTCTTCTGACAAAAATTTTTCCACGATTCTCTTTTAGCGTTCTTCACATTTCTATTGTATTCCCTTTTATATTTCTTATAGGTTTCTCTCATATCTATATCTTCCGGATTTTTAACACACCTTCTATACATGGCAGCAACTCTGTTTCTTTCGATCCTTAACTCTTCTGAATACCATTTCACCGTTGGTTTATGTGATAGACTTCCTTTCCTAAAGCATCCCCTTGTGATATCGGACACCTCTTCCACGAATTGATTCACATGTTTTTCTAAGTCTTCTGTATTCTTAATTTTCAGGAGTTCGTTCAACCAGTAATCTTCCTTTTTCTTAATATTATCATTGAATTTTCTGAAACTCTTATTTTTGGTCTTGTATCGTTGATTCGTCTTATTAGAGGCAACGTAACCCAGAGAATATCTTATATATCTATGGTCACTGAATGAGTAATTCTTTTCGTCGACATACCAATTTTCAATCTTTCCACAGATCTCGAGACCTCCCAATGTTAAATCGGGTCTACCCTTCAGCGAACCTTGAACAAATGTATGAGCGGCATCAGTATCATTTATAATCCGCAGATCTTTCTCCAAGAGATGTTCCAGGAACACATCAGTTCTCACGGATTGATAAGTATATCCCAAGTCCAGTAATGGAACATTAAATTCCCCTGCTAATAGTACTTTGTCAAAATTCTGGAAATGTTCGCCAATATCTTCAAAGTCTTTATCTATATTTCCGCTTGGGGGAGAATATTGCGAACCAATGAAAATTTTATCATTATTTACATTTAAAGATACAAACACAGCATTATCTAATACCAAATTACTGATCGTGGCATATTCCCTATTAGTAAAAATGACAGCAGCATTAAATGAGTTAGAATAAAAGATAATCCATTCTGGTGGAATACCAGGGGCAGTACCATCAAGAATGTAAGGATCCTGGCATAAAATTATATCAATGTTATTATTAATAGCATAGTTAAATAAAGCTTCATTTGCATCATTACAGTGGTGAAGATTAATTTGCAACACATTCAAATTACCAACAGAGGGGCCACCAAGCGTGCCCTTAACTACGGTTCGGCAATAGTCCATCCCTATAACTCAGGAAGACTGGACAACCACTACTATCTGCCCTGTGACTACATTATCCACCAGCATCGTTGAAATAGCAATTGGCGCAACATAAGGTTTCTGATTTACAGTCTTTCAACACATGGTCTCCGGCACATTTTACACAATGGGTTGCTTCACTACATTTATTTGCTATATACCCAAATTTTTGACACTTGAAACAACGCATGATTGAGATAAACTCAACCACGCGGTATCTTTCAAAATCAATGCAGATGCGGCGGAGTCCAAGGGGGGGCCTGTTTGCTGTCGGCATCCACATCTAACAACCAATTATTCTTTTCTTGTTTCGTTTGTATTTTTCTTATTATTCTTACTTCAGCATCCGACTTATATAAATATCCTTCAATTAGAGAACGTGTAGTACCCTCAAGATGAGCAGTCAACAGTCTTTCTTTAAAACTGCCACTAGATATATCTGCATCCATTCCCCGCAAAAGCCTCTCAACCTCTCTCCCAACCTCCTCCTCATCTAACTTTGGGTCCACACTTAGGATCAATACTCTGTCCCATCGCCTAACCGGTACATTTACCTTTGCCATATTCTTGATTTCCTGTGCCTCCGTTAGCGAATTTTTCATTATCTCAACTTCTTTTTTATTACGATATTTCAGAATAACTTGATTAGATTTTGTAACAATTACGTCATTAGGGGTCGGGAGATCACTTCTGCCTTTACAAATTTCCTTAACTTTATCCTTAACCACATCCATATCCTGATTCTCAGTATTAGGTGTTATTATTACAGAGAATTCCTCCCTTCTCTTCTGTTGTGTCTCCTTTTCCTTGACCGGCATCTCATCAACCGAGTCAATAGATGGTCTTGTGATTTTCTGCGCCAGGTCACTCAACATCTTTGTATATTCATCTCTGTCCTCCAATCTTGTTTTCATCACTTTACTCTCCTCACTAATTTCGGTACATTGTTTAAGTAGAAAATCCATTTGTTCACTTACTTAATAAAAGGGAAATTTTCATCCCGATATTCTGATGCTAATGTGGCATTTAAGAATTAAACTTAAGTCATCCAAAAATGAACCACCGCCCTTGAAGGGGTTAAAGCAGCAAATTTTAATAATTGTATTATGTCAATCGTTTTATAACGCTGTTAAAAAATACCGAGAGACAAAGACTCTGTTTACTTAATTCATTTTATTTTAGCTTCTTTTCAAATGTTTAACTAATCTTCTTTAACCAAACACGAAAACAACCATTGGTTGTCTTAACAGCAACTGATTCTACCTTAAATTTTTGCAATCAAAGGGAATTGAATGGAAACCCGTTTACAGGGAGATCGCTACACGTTTTTTCAGTATAATTCAATCTTCTCTAATCTTTATTAAACAGATCAGATTAGCGTGCTTTTAGATTCTACAGTGTCTGAACAGGGGTTGGCGAGCGTAGTTTGCAGGTGCAGAGCCCCCTAGTATTAATTATAAACTTCAAAATAAATTGTAAAGTGAAAATGTGAAGTTTTTTCATGAGTGACTTTTTGGAACAGATGTCATATACTCTCGCGGCCACCAACTTGGATTTTTTCTTCGCGTGGAAACGACTTTTCCGCCAACTAGTAAATGTAGCCCAGCAGTGATTTATGCGCATTTTATGCTTAACGAAAATAATATGTAAAATATAGTCATTTCTTAGCATCATTGGTTCAGCAGCATTCCCATTCGCTGAAATCAGTCACTGGTCATAGATATTGTTGGCGTCTGGCATTTTAGCTTTGTCAAACTCCTCAGTCTTGCACAGTCAGTTTCAAGTTTATAGTTACTACAACATAATTTGACGTATGAATGCAAGTTTCGTTACGAGAAGATAAAGCTTTTATCCCCATAAGATTGCATAAGAAATAATACCCTATGTTGAAATTACTGAACATACATTTGCAGATCTACGATGACCGTGACCCCTAGAAATCCAAACCACCTCCAGATCAAAACTTTATCTGTCTACATGTATATCACTTTATTTACGGACACGATAACTTCCATAATTCTGCACATATTTCTCTCAAACTGATACATAATTATAAAGGGGCAGAAAACTTCGGTCAAGTTCGTTAATGATCAAAATAGGTCCAATGGTGTGAAAATAGGGAGGGGTTTTGTGAAAACTGAAAAGAAACCCGCAACTTCTTAATTATAATAGATATCTAATTAGTTTAAAGATATTATTACTTCTAGGAAAGGGCTGAAAACTTATGTATCATAGATTTTTGATCAAATTAAAAATGGGCTCAAGGGGCGAAAAAATAGGGTTTTACAGAGAAAAAAGTCATAACATCGTCAAGTCTCATGATATCAAAACCACTTAAATTTCTTAGAAATATTCTTAATATTATTTACTAAGGACAGCGTAAAAAAAAAAAAAAAAAAAAAAAAAAAAAATTGAATTTCTTTTCCCGCTAGCGATGAAAAGTTGTGTCATGGTCTTAGAAATAAACTCACAAAATTTCGAAATAATCAATAAATAGTTTTCGGTACCACTTTATCGTTTCAATGAGCAATTTTAGCAGAAAATTTTGTAAATTTTCACATTTCAGTAATAGTTTTAATTTCCGATATTTTGTCCTACAAGTGCGGAAATGTTGAAAGAGTATATAAGAAATATTAAGTGCAAAGTTTTAGAGTAATTAATAACTATCTTCCGGTTCCACTTTAGAGACAATTTACGATAAATTTTGCAAAAATTTAGAAAATTTAGATGTCAAAATAGAGAAAGAAATGGAACACTTTTGCACAAAAATTTCTTCTCGGAAGCTTTAAACATCTCTATTATAAAATTAGATAATAGCAAATAATAATTATGAACATTAAACTATAAATATTATTATTCACGCAATACACAAACTTTGTATAACTAAGTGTATTTGGAGTTTCATAATAAAAGTGGCAAATGTTCATTAAATGGATTTCAATCACTTATTTCCATATTTTTCACTCTATACTGGTTTTTGGTTACAAACGATGGCATTACACGCTTTGACTGAATTCTAGATCAGATGCAACCATCACGATTGTTCTCTCCGATGATTGCAAGGGAAGTTTAGTTTCTGTGAAGTTTAGTTTCTGTTGTCAGTATTACTCCTTTTTCAACATACTGAGTGTGGCACGAGAAGTTTATGTTTCCCAATGCCGATACTCGACATTTGCCAGATTTTATCAGTTTCATTATGTCTTCAATCGACAAGTGAATGGTAATCGGAGGTTTCGTTAGTTGACAATTCTGCCAGTCTATGAGATCCACGTAAGATTTAGCTTTAATATTATGTACAGGAATTTGGATCACGTCAAATCCTTCTTTCGTTTTTTTCCCTTGCTTTTAAAATCCAGCGTAGCGCATGTTCCCACACATTCTGGGTTTTGTTAAAAATCATCCCAGCTAAAAATGAACTGCAGAAATTCTACAAAAAAACCGCAGTTGGAAAACTGCGGTCATTTGGCCGATTCCACTACAGATTTTTTGCGGTCAATAGAACTACAAAATTACCGCAGTTTACTAACTGCAGTAATTTAGCAGTTGTATTGACCACAAAAATTCTACAGAAAATTTATAGTTATATCAATATTAAAAATTCTGCAGAAATTTCGCAGTTTTATTGACCGCAAAAATTCTGTAGTGGAATCGGCCAAATCACCGCAGTTCTCCAACTGCAGTTTTTTTGTAGTATATCGAGCTCAAAAATGTAGTTTTTTTTTTTTTTACTGAGTATCCACTTTGCCTCCCTGAGGAAAGTGCCCTCAGGGGGGCAAAGTAGTGCACGGAGCAATGGAAGTATATAAAATGATTAAGCGGTCACAGGTTTGGGTGTCGGCAAAATGTAGGAAAGTGCCCTCCAAAGGGGGGGGAAGTAGTGGATGGAGCACCAGAAATGCATAAAATGATTAAGCGGTCACAGGCCTTACCAACGATATGTCACATGATGGGTGTCGCAAAAATTTAGGAAAGTGCCCCCCAGGGGGGCAAAGTAGTGGGCGGAGTACCGGAAGAGCATAAAATGATTAAGCAGCCAAGGGCCTTTCGAACGATATGTCACATGATGGGTGTCGGGAAAATTTAGTAAAGTACACCCCTGGGGGGGGCAAAGTGGGGGGTGGGGGAGGAGTACCGGAAGTGCATAAAATGATTAAGCGGTTACAGGCCATTCCAACGATATGTCACATGATTAGTGTCAGAAAATTTTAGGAAAGTGCCCCCCTATGGGGGGGGGGGGGCAAAGCAGCGGGCAGAGTACCGAAAGTACATAAAATGATTAAGCAGCCAAAGGCCTTTCCAACGATATGTTACATGACAGGTGTCGGGAAAATTTAGTAAAGTGCCCCCCTGGGGGGCAAAGTGGTGGGTGTGGTACCGAAGTGCATAAAATGATTAAGCAGTCACAGGTCTTTCCAACGATATGTTACATGACGGGTATCTGCAAAATTTAGTAAAGTGCCCCCCCCCCGGGGGGGGCAAAGTGGGGGGGGTGGGGGAGGAGTACCGGAAGTGCATAAAATGATTCAGCAGTTACAGGCCATTCCAACGATATGTCACATGACAGGTGTTAGCAAAATTTAGGAAAGTACCCCCCAGGGGGGGCAAAGTGGTGGGCAGAGCACCAGAAGTGCATAAAATGATTAAGCAGTCACAGGCCTTTTCAATGATATGTCACATGAGGGGCTATGGCAAAATTTAGAAAAATGCCCTCTCACGGGGGAGGGGCAGGCGGGGAGAGGGACACAAAGGTGCTAATACAAATAAGCAGTCACACACATTTCCAAAGATATGTCACATGATGCATGTCGGCAAAATTTAGAAAAGTACCCCCCCCCCCTGGTGTGAATGTAAAGGGAGGGTCATCGTAGGTACATAACATGAATAAGTGGTAAGAAATTTGCATATTACACAATCTTTCGAGGAAATACACATATTTCGCACGACCTTTTGAAGAAATTAACTTATTTTACACGATCCTTTGGCAAAAATCGCAGTTTTCTACGACCCTTCAAAGAAATTTGCATATTACACAATCTTTCGAAGAAATTTGCATATTTTGCATGATCTTTCGAAGAAATTTGCATATTTCACACGATCATTTGACGAAATACACATTGTTTTCGCGATCATTTGACAAAAATCACATTTTTTCGCGATTCTATGACAAAATTAGTATTTTTCCGTGACCTTTCAAAGAAATTTGCATATTACATGGTCTTTCGACAAAATTCGCATATTTTACACAATCCTTTGGCAAAAATCACATTTTTTCGCAAGATCCTTTGAAGAAATTCGCATATTTTCCACGATCTTTCAACGACATTTGCATTTTTTCTGCGATCATTTGACAAAAATCATATTTTTTTGTGATTCTCTGGCAAAATTCGCATTTTTTCCACAACCTATCAACGAAATTTGCATATTACACTATCTTTCAACGAAATTTGCATATTACACTATCTTTCAACAAAATTTGCATATTTCGCACGATCTTTCAAAGAAACTTTCATATTTCGCACGATCTTTCGAAGAAATTCACATATTTTACACGATCATTTGACGAAATATGCATTTTTTTCGCAATCATTTGACAAAAATCACATTTTTTCGCGATTCTTTGACAAAATTCTTGTTTTTTCTGTGACCTTTCAAAGAAATTCGCATATTACATGGTCTTTTGACAAAATTCGCATATTTTACACGATCCTTTGGCGAAAATCACATTTTTTTGCAAGATCCTTCGAAGAAATTTGCATGTTTTCCACGATCTTTTAACGACAGTTGCATTTTTTCTGCGATCATTTGACAAAAATCATATTTTTTTGTGATTCTTTGGCGAAATTCACGTTTTTTCCACGACCTCTCAAAGAAATTTGCATATTACCCGATCTTTCGACAAAATTTGCATATTTCGCACGATCTTTCGAAGAAATTCACATATTTTACACTATTATTTGACGAAATACGCATTTTTTCGCAATTCTTTGAAAAAATTCTTGTTTTTTCTGTGACCTTTCAAAGAAATTCGCATATTACATGGTCTTTCGACAAAATTCGCATATTTTACACGATCCTTTGGCGAAAATCACATTTTTTTGCAAGATCCTTCGAAGAAATTCGCATGTTTTCCACGATCTTTTAACGACATTTGCAATTTTTCTGCGATCATTTGACAAAAATCATATTTTTTTGTGATTCTTTGGCGAAATTCACGTTTTTCCCACGACCCTTCGAAGAAATTCGCATATTACACGATCTTTTGATGAAATTCAAGCATTTTGCACGACCTTTTGAATAAACTTGCATATTTTACACGATCTATTGGCAAAAATCATGTTTTTTTTTGCAATTCTTTGATGGAAATCGTGTCTTTTTCGTGATCCTTTAATGAAAATCTCATTTTTCCGGCAATCCTTTGACGAAAATTGCGTTTCACAGCTATCCTTTGACGAAAATTGCGCTTCCCAGCGATCCTTTGACGAAAATTGTGTTTCCCAGCGATCCTTTGACGAAAATTGTGTTTCCCAGCGATCCTTTGACGAAAATTGCGTTTCCCAGCGATCCTTTGACGAAAATTGCGTTTCCCAGCGATCCTTTGACAGGAGTCGCATTTTTTCCTGTAATCCTTTGACGAAAATCGCATTTTCCCCATGATTCTTTGACATTAATTGCATTTTTTCCATGATCCTTCGACAATTGTGCTCAATTTGGTGCGGTTCGTAGTCACGTTTTTGTTATATTTCCTACACTCCCACTACAACCCTTCCCTCATTAAAAATGTTAACAAATTTTAATGCATATTTGCATCGATCCTAGGAATAATAAAATTCAATGCTGAAAAAGCGGAATTTCGCGTTTCTGCAGTAAAATAAAACGTCTGAAAACATCTTTCGATTACATAGTTTCTGAACACAAACACCTGCTAGTTTCATGCGTTTCCAAACAAAAATAATTTAAAACATATGTCATAAAGTTGCCTCTTTGGATTTGAGAACACCCATAATGAAAAGCATTCACCATAACAAATGCACAGGGATAAATTCAGTCAGGAGATGCAGCGTTCCCACATCATATATATATATATATATATATATATATATATATATATATATACATACATAGATATAATGCTAATAATGTATTATACTTAAATTGAAGGATGACATTTATAAAAGTATTTTACTCAAATTTTTCCGATAGATTTCAGTACAACAATAAAATAAAAAAAAACAGAGCAAACATAAATACGTCATTTTTTTTAAAATTGAACAGAACTGAAATTATCAATGCAAGTTTGAAAATATGAATTTCATAAAGTACGATAAATGTCACATATAATTTTTCTTTACAAAAAATCCCAAAACTTCCTTAAATAAAATTGCACATAACAAAACTTTTTCAAAGAAAATTACGTCATAAGAACAGTTATTACTTTGTTCATTCTGACACTATTTTCTAGGTGTGCCCACTTGAGGAGAAAAGTAATGTGAAGCTCCCTAATTTTTAGATAATTTCATATATAAACATCAAGCAAACACAATTCTATATTATTAATTGAAAAAATTCTAAAATGCCTATAAATTAGAGATTTGGGGACAAATCTACAACTAATGTCACAAATAATGGCTGTTTGTTTACATCAGATGAATCAGAGATTAAGGGTAATGTTTACATTAATGTCAAGATTATAAGTAATTTAAGGGGGAACAAATGTCATATCTTTCCGTCGAAAGAAAATTTGCAAAATTTGTCAGTCAGTTGTACGAAAATATCTCAAAATTCATCAATCAGTCGCAGATCAAAAGTTAATTATTTTTTTCAGTCAGACATGGAAAAAAATGCAAGTTTTGTGACTCTGTCACAGAATGAAAATACTAAATTCACAAATCAGTCATAAAAAATATTGCAAAATTTTAACAATTGAAGCATTAATTAATCAAACAATCACTTACCTGTAGTGTTTTTAGGTATTTTATGAATTGTTATTAATAATCTCAACTTTTTGTATTAAATAATAAAGAGCTAAAAATAATATGAAGCAAAGTAATGGCTTGATGAAAAAGAATATGCAAAACAGAAAAAAAAATCTGTGACGACCGCTGCCAGTCTTGAACTTTCTGCAAACTGGCGTCGGAAAAAACCCCCGCCCGTATATGACATCTGTGCCCATGCAAGTACATGCACTTTCTAATCTTAATCTTTTGGAGATTTTTTTTTTAAATATCTCGTTTGCATTCCCATGCTTTTGTTTGCATTGGGTAACTAAAGACGATCTCTAAAATACACTTTTTTTTTTTTTTTTTTTTTTTTTTTTTTTTTTTTTTTTTTATGAGGACGTTAATCTTTTTCAGACAAAAATAGCCTCAGAAAAAAAACCTGCAAACAAAATCAAAAAAGTAAAAAACGGCTGTTGTAAAGATCGACCTCAGCTGGCATACAGAATAATTTCAAAATATGGAAATGCAAATGAGATACTTTAAAAAAAATTCTTATAAGATTAATATTACAGGGCAGGCGTTTTCATGTGAGTGAAGTAACCTCTAAAGTAATTAGTGGAGATTCTTTGCAAAAATCAACTTCATACTGTATAGTACTGTGTTTACTCTCATAATAGTTGCACTTTTTTTTTGCCAAATTTTTATTGTGAAAGTCTAGGTGCAACTATTATGCGGAGAAATCTACTGCATAATATTGTACACTGAAATGCTGAAACATTACTGGTATAAAAAAACACATAATAAAATTTGTAACTTACCAAATGTTTCCAGATTATGATGTTTATTAAATACCATTTTCTTTTTATGGTAATATTTTTATAGATGTAAAATTTACAAATAATAATCTTTGTGAAAATTTAAACAAAAAATTATCATAATAAATTTCTTTTACTAAAGGTTTCAGTATTACTATTGTAATGAGAGTCGGTGTCTGAAGAATCTCCGTCATTCCATAAAATGTCATCTTCGCTTCCGTCCAAAGCGTCAAAGATACCCATCTTCTTAAAATTTTTTGGAAATTATATCGCTTGTCATTAAAGTCAAGCTTTGTAATGTCCAACTACACATTAGTTCCAGGGATGGGCGCCTTACTTTTCCACTGGGAATTTTCTCGTTGTTCCCATTGATTATCCAATATCCATATACTCGTCTCATATTGTCTTGCAGAATCTCTGTGACTCCTCCGGGAATTATCACAAGATCTGTTTTGCCTTCTGAAAGTTTTTTCTTTACATCATCAACAAAATGTCTTCGGAAACTATCAAGTACCAGCATGGCTGTTTTTTTGAGCAATGCTCAAGACCTTTTCTTCCAAACGTTGATCTTTCATAATTTTTTCATCCATTCAATTCATAAAAAGAAAATAGTTTGACGATTTTTTCTGCTTCAAATCAGGGGTGAGACAATTACACAAGTAAACACGGCAGTCTATTGAGTGCTGCTTTGCAGAATTTCTGAGCATCGAATACCAAGTACTAGTGTATACTAAGGAAGAAACATTCATGCACACACTCTAATCAATACTGACCACTCGACTGGAGGCAGAATTTTTTTAAAAAGAAGTTACCAGACAAATTTAAAAGAAAAATTGCTTAAATTAAAAACATTGAAAAGTGGGAAGGGTTAGTTCCAAGCCATTAGACAACCGCTGTGGCTTCAAGTTTAATCTTCAGCAGCAGTTGAGAGTAGGCAGATTAAAAAAAAAAAAAAAAAAAAAAAAAAAAAAAAAATGTAAGATTTTTGCATTGTCTGAAAACATACTTTTTCTGTTTACTTTTAAAATTTAATTTTATTCCAAAATTTAATAAGTCATGCACATTGTTTTAAAATGTTTAAAACCAGCAACACTACTTGAAAAGTTACATTAAAAAATTAGCTCGGTACATAATATTCGCAATGTTATCGTTATTGACATTCATTTAAAAATAATAATAATAATAATTAACGCGAAAGCATAATACGAACAAAAGGGGCTATGAAAAAAAGACGAAGGTCGAATCGCGAGTCACATGTATTGTAAATAAAGCATTCCGCCTAGATCGAAAGTTGAGTTGTACGAGCACTACTGCTTCATCCGCCGGAATCCAGATAGATTTTTCGCTGTTAGCGAAACGAGATAGACCAATCAGGAAGCTTGCTTCCTTAAAACAGGGAAAAGTTCGCGAAATGTGAGCTTCTGATTGGTCAATCTCGTTTCGCTAACAGCGCAAAATGTATCTGCATCCCGGACAGAATTTAGAATAAAAAATATTATTTAAATAATATTAATTTATTATATATTATTAATAATTATTAATTATAAATAATAATTATTAATTATTTAAATTATATTATTCATATTATGTAATATATAATTAATATTATATTAAATATCAATAATTATTAATTATAAATATTATTAATAATTATTAAATCAATTATAATTAAAAATTAACTTAAATAATAAATATTTATTTAGTCAGAAATGCAGCCTCAGCTGCGTGAACAATAATCAAATATTCCAATGTAAATTTAAAATAAAATATTTAATAAGAATTATTTATTTTTCATTCGTTTTTATAAAGTAGAAGTAATTTTCATACGAACTGGGAGTCGTGTATTTTCGGGAGAAGGGCAAATTGTGCATTTAGTAAATCCGGGTCCGGGTGTGCTATGAAAAAGAAAAAAAGGGGGGGGGATGCCTCCTCATTGGATTTTGAAATTAAAGTAAAAAAAAAAAAAAAAAAAATTCTGCTTTTGAAAAACACAGTAGAATTTATTCCTTTCGAGTATGTTTAAAAAAAGGGAAGCTGGAATTTTCCGTTTAGGGGAGAGGGGGGCATAGGAGAGCAACTACCCCTCCCTAGATTTTGAAGTAAGTAACTAATTTTATTTTCTTATTTTGAAAAACATAATAAAATTTATTCTTTGCGAGTGACTAAAAAAAAGAAACCAAGAATTTTCCGTCAGGGGGCGGCGGGGGGGGGGGGGGGGGGGGTATAGAACAGTCATTTGTTCCTCCCAGGATTTTAAAATATAAGTAACTAATTTTTTTTTTCTACCGGTTTTGAAATAATGAAATTTATTTAATTCGACTAACTTAAATTAAAAGAGGAACTAAAAAGTTTCAGTTGAGGGAACGGTATAGGAGGCCCATTGCCCTTCCCTGTATTTTGAAATTGTATAAACTAAATTTTCTTTTTTTCCTATTTTGAAAACATAGAAGAATTTATTTTTTTTTCGAGTAACTTAAAAAAAAGGAAACAAGAATTTCCGTTTAGGGGAAGGTGGCATAGGAGACCAATTACCTCTCCCTAGATATTTCAATTTAAGTAACCCAATTTTTTCTCTCCTGTTTTGAAAAACATAGTAAAATTTATTCTTTGCGAGTAACTTAAAAATTAAGGTAACCAAAATTTTCCGTTAAAAGAGGGGAGCCTAGGGGAGTCATTGTTGCTCCCTGGATTTTGAAACATATATGTAACTGAATTTTCTTTTTCTCCGATTTTGTACATAGTAAAATTTATTTATATTCAGAAACTTAAAATAAAAGAGAAGCAGTATATCAGAAATATCAATTGAGCGGGGGAAGGGGGAGAAAGGGGGATAGGAGAAAAAAGCCATTTCCCTTCCCTGGATTTTGAAATTTAAGTAATTAAATTTTCTTTTTTTATGAAATGCATAGTAAAATTCATTCTTTTTCAGTATTTTAAAATAAAAGAAATAAAAAAATTCCGTTAAGGAGGGGGGGGGGGTAAGAAGTTTCTGTTGGGGGAGAGATTCACACCCCTATATCTCACTCTTGGTAGTTAATTTTCGGTCGATTTTTTTTCATGTTTATGTATTTAAACTTTATCTTAAAGTCAGGTTAAAAAGAGTTCATTTTTTTTTTTTTTTTTGGAAGTGGGGGGCGGAGCTGTAACCCGAGGACGGCATTCTCTTTCGGACTTTGAAATTTAATTTTAACTAAATTTTCTTATTCTCTGATTAACACAAAATAAAATTTATTCCTTTCGGACAACTAAAATAATTAAACACTAAGAGAAAAATACGAACTGGTAAAATTATGAGATAAAATTATTTCAATACTGCAGCATTACTACAGACGCAAAATCTCATTATTTTAAAAGTTTATGATGACTTCAGATAAACTATAGTATTTTTGAAGTTGATAGCACAGAGTATTTTTAAAACAAAGTACCACAAAATTACGCCACATTAGCCGCAGAATTTCTAAAGTATTTTCGCAGTCGAGATTGCACTACAGAAAATCTATAGTTGACTATAGAAAAACCTCAAAAATACTCCACTTCTGTAGAAAAACTGCAGTTCATTTTTAGCTGGGATTGCAAGGATTATTGCTTCAGGATGACTAAAGTAACCATTTCTTTGGATTACGCGATCAATAAACAGCTTCAGATCGTCTGTAAGATAACGTAAAGCTTGAATTGATTTCCAAAGATTTCGTGCACCATCTGTGCAATTGACATGCGATTTGATTGTGAACCACACAGGGCATAAACTTTTATGTTGAAAATAGTCAAAGTTTGCAGTGCATTCGAGGAATCGTGTGTACCATTATAAACATGCAAGATTCGGTTAGCTGTTGTCAATCGGCGGGGATGGAAATGTTTTCCAGGAATTTTGTGGGACAAATTCTCAGGACAAAAACTATTTGGCACTTCAATGCATAAATCGTGCAGGTATCTCTGGTCTGTGATCAGATCAGTTTTGTCTGCATAAGAAACTACGGTGTTTATTTTCTTAAAGTCCACAGCAGGTCAAATTTCAGAATTCTGAAGCTGTTTTCCGATTGGACCACAATACGTTTAGGGGCAGTTATATTGCATTCAAAGGGCTGCATTTGATGCTTCAGCAGTAGCTCGTTACCATGAAGCTGACACACGAAACAATGTGAGGATTTCTTTCAAAGTAGTTCTATACAGCAGTAAACATCACCGTTATTTCCTGTGTTTATTACAGTCCCATCATCTCCTAATACTAACAGTGTAGTGAAATCAATATGACGTTCTGAGCAAACTTTCAATATACTTTTCGTAAAGTCTTTAGCAGAAGAGGTTATTAGTGGCATGTCTTATGTAAATGCAGCCACGTTCTTCTATTAGTACCACGTGCTCTTCAAGCACATTTTATTGATTCAGCGTTCTCCCAATTTTCATCTGAGTTAAACTTTGATCTTTTCGAGCATTAAACTACAGTCCTTACAAGTTATTGGTGGCAAATGGAACTGAAATCTTTAACTTGGTGTTCCACATGTTACTTCTTTCTTTCTTTTCTTATATTATACATATCTACAACATTCGACATGTCGTCATGTGTCACAAATCCCAAGTCTTCAAGAATTTTGCGTGTTACTGATGCCGCAGCTTGATCGGACACTCCCAATCTGTCGCACGCGCTAGCTAGGGCCGAAAAGCGGCTTGTTCGGGATATACTTTTAGCAATTACTTTCGATTGCGGAGATGTTGAATGTTTAACAGTAAGATCGTGAGATTGTGTAAGATTGTGACAGTAAGATTGTGGCCTTGTGCTCATCAAGAAGGCCAGAAGAATTAGATAACTCTTGCGATTACGTTTCACATTTAATACGTTTTCTGAATATTTCCTGTTCTTTTTCAAATCTGGACGCTCTTTTACATATTTTCTGCGCTGTCGCGATATCAACTAGGCATATCGCTAGTTTCACTGAAATCATCCGGCCTTCAAGAAATTAATTTCGATCTCATTACACTTTGTTACAATTATTGCGGCAAACATCGTTGGCAGCTCTAATAATCAGGTAGCGATTTCTTTGAATTTGAATGCTTATAAGAGATATTGCTCAATTCATGGATTAAACTCAGAGAGTTTGAGGGGCTTTCTCTTTTTATTCTGACGCAAGAATTTTTGTTTGGCCGTATTTTTTATGGTCTTATTACTTATTATTTGTACTATGTCATTGCTGCGTTTTTAGAAAAAGAGTTCTGGAAAACCTTTTTATTTCTGTGATTTGATTTTACCGAAAAAAAAAATAAAGAAAATTACGTCGTATAATTTGTGACGGCTCTTAATTTTAATACATTTGCAATTAATGTGAAAACGTATTGAAAATTTGTTTGGGTGAATTGCATTTGATTAAATGTAAATAAATATTATTTTCGTGTTTTTGTGTCACTTTGGTTATCTATGATAGATATGGCACCAAAGAAATCCGAGATCAAATTATTATTATTTTTATTTTTTTTTATTTTTTTTTTTTTTACAAATCATGTTTTGAAAACTGTGTTTTTTCTTAATATACGGTGCCTCTTCTTATCATTTACCAATAACTAATTACTAAACCGCTCGTTTTAGAGGCATAGTTCCAGTTGTACAAAAAAGTTTTAAAATATCGTTCTGCATCATATAAAATTCAATTTACTTTAACATAGTTATCTTTTAAGTAGTTAAGAAAATTTTATAAAACACCTGTGTACTATAAACTTTATTTATAGAATAATTCTCCATATTTTAACAAGAAAAGCACCAAGATTTTATTCTACTATAACCAAAATTTACTGAGTTATGATATTTAGAATTTAATGAAATTTCATCATATTTGTAACAAAAATAAAAAAATGCGTTTTTATTGTCAAAAAATAATCAAAATGCATAAAATGCGAAGTGTCATAACTTGGTAAGCATTTTTATCGCAAATGTTTCAACCAAAAACTGATTTTAATGTTGTATATTCATCTCAACTGAAAACAGAGTCTATACTTACTTCTCAAAACTGTTTGAAACATTTTGCTTAAAAGTCTTTTAATTAAAATATCCATCGGCAGCGATAGTTATGCCTAGCGATTAGTTATGCGTTACAAAAATAACATGTTGTTCGAATTTTTTTGCTTATACAAGTGTGGAACGATGCATGCAACCTCTTAACTAAAAGTAACTCTATTTAACATCTTTGAGAACCAATTTAATAGACTAATATCACATAGACAAAAGGTCTGATAAAAAATTTTAAACGCAATTTCCTTCAAACAAATTTCTTTAAACGGTGCATGATTCCATGATTAAGCAATTTTTTTTTCTTTTTCTTAAAAAAAAAATAATGTATATATTTTTAGTTAGATGACAAACATTCCAAAAAATTATAACAATTTAAAATTCATTTTTACAGTAGAGGGCATTGTCTTTCGTCGATTTACTGTCTGTTCTCTGACACAGATATTTCGTGAAATTGGGATTGGTTTAGATCGCTTAAAACTTTATTTTTTTTTATTCTGATATTCACATAAGAGGGCAAAAATACACTATGTGCTGTCTCAGGGGCAATTATTTTCTACTTGGAAAATTTCAATTAAAGTAAATGCCTTCAAAAATGCTTTTACGAAAATTCCTTCAAAAGAAATTTAGAGGCGATATAGAGTTCCTTTCTAAAAGCACTTACTTATATTATGAGAGACTTTTCGCAAAATTCAATCAGCTAACTTTATCATTTTGAGTTTTCAAAATATGCCATTGCACTTTATATGACTTTTCCTAAACAGGTGGCTACCAAATTATGAAATAAAAATTTTGGAATCTTTCACGCATGCACAGTAAAACATTATTTTATAAAAATACCCATATATCTAATTGAATATTATATATACCGTATATTACCTTGTATAAACCAATATATTTTGGGCATTTTCTGACTGCAAAGTGCGGGATCAGTTTATACGCCAGTATAAAAATAATTTTAAAAACTAATATTACACACAAAAAAAAAATACTAAATAAAAAAAAATATAAAAAAAATACTTACGAATTTCTAAAAATATTTAAATACTCCGCTCTTTTACAATGCAAAAGTGACTAATCTCCATTCACTATCGAAGTTATTATCATAATTTTCAAGCAACTCCTTAAAATTGTTTATTTCATTGGTACATCATGATGAGTACCGTTAGTAAATTATTAATTTTCATCATCTACGCCATCTTCTTCAAAAGACGACATCATTGCGCCCATGTGCAGTTTTCATTACTTTTGGAATATTGATATTTTTTTCCTCCATTTTCGAACTTGTTTTTCATTCAGAGTGCAAAGACAAGTAACCACTGAGTGATTCGACTGCTAAGAAAATTAAAGACCTTTAATTTCAAACCCGTATTATAAACCGTTCCTTTTGTGAAGTCACTTTTTCTTAAGCCAAAGTAACAGTTAGAAGCCACGTGAAATTGAGAAAGTTTTCCCCATTTACAAAAATAGGCAGTTTTGTTTTTATGTATGACCAAGTCATAACAGGATGAGCGGAACTCAATTCAACAGATTTGGCAGCGCACCAAGGCAGAATAGGAGAAATCAGTAATTTCACTGAGTGCATTTTTCCTATTAGTTATGCACAAAAATGTGCTAAGTTTTTCTGTGAATTTTTCATCAACTTTTTTTTTTTTTACACCGACTTATATAGGGCTTCCAATTTTGGATGATTTCCACTGAAAAGTTGTATACTCGACCTATATACGGATCTGCTTATACACGTAAATATACGTTAATCATTGCAATATGCTGTTTCTACTCTTCTTTTCCAAATTTTCGGAATGTTGTTATAAATTTCGTTAAAAATTCTGCACGATGTAAACAAAAAATATTTGAATTTTTAATACAAACTTTAACACCTTCTAGATTATGGGTGCTATGCTTACACAAATACACACGATTCTTAAACAGGACCTGTCGTGTCGTATTACAGAATACAAGTCGTGCGCTACAGTAACAGACCATTTTGTGCATTTTCTGTTACATGTGTGATCACACACTTTATTTTATGATTAAAACTATTTTTAGTCCCCTATTTGTCACAGCGGCTATATGTTCACAAAAATACGAAATAAAATATGTTCATTGCATCCCTGAAGTTAAAGGACAATTTTTTCTATTTACTTTGTATACTTTAGTTTAGATAACTACGAGGAAAATCTAGTAAGTAAGTTCCATTTTTAATTTTTATCGCTGAAGCGCTACATTCGTGATTTCACGCATGCCGGGCCACTTTGATGACAAGTTAAGTTATTTGTAGACTGCTGAGTATTGCTTCGGCTGCAAGTTGAACATTTAAAATGTAAAAAAAAAAAAATGAACATTCCACCCTTTAAGAGATACGATCTGTCATCCGTTTTCTGAATTCTAGTAACACTAAACCAATTTAAACTCACAGGAAAAATTTGTAAAATTTACGGAGTACAACCAATGAGTGATTCGATGCTATGGATGTATGAGGGAAGTTTCAATGAAGCACATTTAAACGTTCAGAAAGAAAAACGAAGAGGGCACCCGTGTCTGAGTAATGATGATATTCTAACAGAAGTTGAAGAGGACATCAAAGAGAACTGAAGATTAACTATTAAGTTACAGTCAGCGCACTGTACTCAAATATCCCGTTCACATCTTCACAAAATGGCTTACATCGGAGGCTGCATCTTTATAGGACAAGGGCAAACAAATACTCGTTCCCTGCTATGATAAATGTTTCAACAATGATAACAACTATCTTGAAAAATAATCTAAGTATTGTGATTCATTATGCAGTAATTTTGTTTTTAAATAACAATTTCCTTTTCTTTAATTGTTTATCGGAACTTTCTTTCAGGATTGCCCTCGTATACAATTTCCTTATTTCAATTTAATTATTTTTCTTGAAATTTAGCGATACCATTATTGGCTATCAAAGTATTAGGTAGCTTTCATTACAAAAAGCTACCTATTGCAGCCGTTCGGAGGAAAGCGATTTCAAAAAATTTTGGTATATTTTCATCGATCAAGACCCCCAGACACCGAAACCACCCTCCGTTCAAAAGTTGATATATATATATATATATATATATATATATATATATATATATATATATATATATATCCATATATATATATATATATCTGACATTTGTCATACTGTAACTCTCGAATTTATGAACCGATTTGGATGTGATTCGGTATGTACGTAGTACATACCAATGTCTCGACCGAGTTCGTTGGCCAGCTTCATCCGCCATTTTGTTTAAAAATGGCGGCCATTTAAAATTTAAAAAAAAAATTGAAATTTGAAATGTGGTACCAAAGAATGGAAAATGGAAAGATATTTTTTTCTTATGTATTTGACCTTTATACAAAGATTCCAGAGCAGTTTTTGTTTCGTCTATATCTTAAAAATGGCTGAGTTATAGCATTTAGAATTTCTAGCGTGGCTGACATTTTGAAACGTCTTGAATTTTGTCACGCGATAAAGGGCGTATTTATGAACCGATTTGGATATAATTTCGTTTGTACATGGTACATACCAATGTCTCGACCGAGTTCGTTGGCCAGCTTCATCCGCCATCTTGTTTAAAAATGGCAGATATTTAAACTTTTAAGGAAAATTTAAATTTGAAATGTGGTGCCAAAAAATTGAAAATTGAAAAAATATTTTTTTCTTATGTTTTTGACCTTGATACAGAGATTCGGGAGCAGTTTTTGTTTCGTCTATATCTTAAAAAATGGCTGAGTTATAGGATTTTGAATTTCTAGCGTGGCTGACATTTTGAAACGTCCTGATATTTGTCACGTGATAACAGGCGTATTTATGAACCGATTTGGATGTACCTTGGTGTGTACATAGTATATACAAATATCTCGACCGAGTTCATTTGCCAGCTTCATCCGACATCTTGTTTCAAAATGGCGACCATTTAAAAACAAATTAATTAAAATTTAAAATGCGATACCAAAAAACCGGAAAATGAAAAAGATTTTTTTCGTATGTGTTTAACCTTAATACAAAGATTACGGAACAGTTTTTGTTTCGTCTATATCTAAAAAAATGGCTGAGTTATAGCATTTTGAATTTCTATTGTGGCTGACATTTTAAAACGACCTGGTTTTTGTCACGCGATAACAAGCGTATTTATGAACCGATTTGGATGTTACTTGGCATGTACATAGTGCATACCAATGTCTCGACCGAGTTCGTTGGCCAGCTTCATTCGCCATCTTGTTTCACAAGAGTTGTCATTTAAAAAAATTAAATTTAAAATGTAAAATGAGATATTAAAAAATTGGAAAATGAAAAAGATTTTTTATGTGTTTGGCCTTGATACAAAGATTCCGGAGCAGATTTTGTTTCTGAAAATTTGTTCTTTTGTTTATATCTTAAAAAAATGGTTGAATTATAGCACTTTGAATTTCTAGTATGGCTAACATTTTGAAACGATCTTTATTTGCCACGCGATAACACACGTATTCGCATATTTCCATGTAAGAAGGCATGTTGATAGTATACATTAATATCTCAGCCAAATAAAAGTTACTTTAAATAAAAGCAGCTTGGATAAAACTGACTAATTTCGCGAAATTCTCATTCATAATGATTTAGTATTGATAAAAATTAGTAGTGAATCTCCTATATCCGGGTTCCACTAAATTGAGCTTCGTGTGTTTGAATAATATAAGTTGGCTTTTTTAAAATGAGGAATTTGAAAGCTACCTCTTCCTCCCGGCACTGGCCGGAAGGACTTTTTTTTTGTTTAATTTGACGAAACGATAATAATGAAATAAAATTATTTGTATTGCGGAAAAAATTAGCGTCCGTATTACAACTGTAAATACTAAATGGCTGGAAGAGTTCGTATAAATTATCTGGAATCGTGAAAACATCAGAAAAATTCTAGGCGTATACAGTACTAGGATAGTGAGTTAGTTTTAGATAATATTTAATGCAAATTTATTAAATGTTTATTTTTACGCATTCTGTCATGCCTCGAGTCAGCCACAAATACTTTTATTTGGAGGTCTGATTTCACATCACGACTGCAGTTTCTTCAGGCATGAAAATATCTTTCTGAACAAAAACCTCAAGTGCATAGTAAATATAGAAACCATTCTGGAGATCTTTCTCCTGAATTTATATTTTAGATTATTTTCTCTATTTCTAAAAAGGACAATTTTAAGCATCAAATGTCTTTTCATTATCTTTTACTTTTTAAATACAGTATTCATAATCTAAATTGAAACCATGTTTTTACGAGTGCCAAATTCTATCGAAATATTACAGTTGAAATTTCGTCTATTAGTAAATTGCTCTAAATGCATATCTAGCGATTGACATTCGCTGCGTCACGAATCAAATAATTGTACATTTAATGATGCATAATGCATTTGATAATATGCATTAGTATAAAAATATATGCTATTTTTTTATTGAGTTTAACATATTGCAGTGTTGTTCAAAATTGAAATTATGCTTTAATGCATGTCAAATTTTTCGATGAGGTAAATCTTCACTTTAGCTTCGTGGATGAATGGTTATAAGATATTACTTTAAATCTGCACATGATGCTTAATAAAAAAACCATTTGTTCAATAAAGATGTAGGATTTTTTCCATAATGTGCGTAACAGCAAATATATCATAGATTTTTTTATTTTAATAATATATATATTTTTTTTAACTTTAACGAAATTGTTTTTGTTTATTCCCATACAAACCATGTTTTCTTAAAATTTTGGGTTATTAAATGCCAACAGCTTTCAAAAACAACATCTTAACTTTCGTTACATTGAGTAATGATCACAAAATGTATCTTGAGATCAACATATGTTGTTTAATAAAACCACCAGTTCCACAATAATGATGCAGAATTTGTTATTATAATGCGCGTTAAGAGTATCATTCCAACAAAATGCTTTTATATTTTCAACAGTATTTTACATTAAATATGATTAATATATAAATAACTAAAAGAAATTATTTTTTTTTTCTCTTCATTTCTAAAAAAAAATACATTATTGTTTAAATTGATTTTTCAGATTTACGGCTCCAATTTCGATAGTTATAAATAAAAATAAAAAAGAAAAGTGCCCAGCTAAACTGATGGCATTGAGCTCACAGACTATTCATACTAATTGTATATTATACTCTTATTTTAAAGAATAATGCCACTCAAAAAAATAAGTGAAGGGGAATTAGCCCCCGTTTCCCCATTTTTCCTCCTTAGCGAGTGAACCTCCAAAACTAATCAGGGAAGCTCCTTATCATAATAAACCGGTATACCAAATTTGGAGCAAATCGAATAATCTTGAAAAAAAAAAAAAAAAAAAACATTTATCTAAATTAAGGGGGTGGACTAGCCCCCCTTTTTCCTTAACCAATGAATCGCCAAAACGAATCAGGGAAGCTCCTTAAGATAATAAACCGGTATACCAACTTCGGAGCAAATCGAATCATTTTGCATGAAAAACCCATTTATCTAAATTAAGAGGTGCGGGCTAACCTCCCTTTTCCCCTTTCCCCTTAACCAATGAACACCCAAAACTAATCAGGGAAGTTCCTTAACATAATAAACCGGTATACCAAATTCGGAGCAAATCGAATCATTCTACATGAAAAACACATTTATCTAAATTAAGGGGGGGGGGTGGACTAACCCTGTTTTCACACCTTTATCCTTAACCAATGAACCCCCAAAACTAATCAGGGAAGTTCCTTAACATAATAAACCGGTATACCAAATTCGGAGCAAATCGAATCATTCTGCATGAAAAACCCATTTATCTGAATTAAGGGGGGGTGGACTAACCCCGTTTTCCCCCTTTATCCTTAACCAATGAACTCCCAAAACTAATCAGGGAAGTTCCTTAACATAATAAACCGGTATACCAAATTCGGAGCAAATCGAATGATTCTGCATGAAAAACCCGTTTATCTGAATTAAGGGAGTGGACTAACCCCCCTTTTCCCCCTTTATCATTAACCAATGAACCCCCAAAACTAATCAGGGAAGTTCCTTAACATAATAAACCGGTATACCAAATTCGGAGCAAATTGAATGTTTCTGCATGAAAAACCCATTTATCTGAATTAAGGGGGTGGACTAACCCCCCTTTTCCCCCTTTATCCTTAACCAATGAACCCCCAAAACTAATCAGGGATGTTCCTTAACATAATAAACCGGTATACCAAATTCGGAGCAAATCGAATGATTCTGCATGAAAAACACATTGTTCTGAATTAAGGGGGGTGGACTAACCCCGTTTTCCCCCTTTATCCTTAACCAATGAACTCCCAAAACTAATCAGAATTAAGGGGGTGGACCAACCCCTTTTTTCCCCCTTTATCATTAACCAATGAACCCCCAAAACTAATCAGGGAAGTTCCTTAACATAATAAACCGGTATACCAAATTCAGAGCAAATCGAATGATTCTGCATGAAAAACACATTGTTCTGAATTAAGGGGGGTGGACTAACCCCGTTTTCCCCCTTTATCCTTAACCAATGAACTCCCAAAACTAATCAGAATTAAGGGGGTGGACCAACCCCTTTTTCCCCCTTTATCATTAACCAATGAACCCCCAAAACTAATCAGGGAAGTTCCTTAACATAATAAACCGGTATACCAAATTCAGAGCAAATTGAATGATTCTGCATGAAAAACCATTTATCTGAATTAAGGTGGTGGACTAACCCCCCTTTTCCCCCTTTATCCTTAACCAATGAACCCCCAAAACTAATCAGGGATGTTCCTTAACATAATAAACCGGTATACCATATTCGGAGCAAATCGAATGATTCTGCATGAAAAACACATTTTTCTGAATTAAGGGGGGTGGACTAACCCCGTTTTCCCCCTTTATCCTTAACCAATGAACTCCCAAAACTAATCAGGGAAGCGCCTTATCACAATGAACCTATGAAAAATTTTTGAAGCAAATCGGATGTTTCTATCAAGAGTTATCGCGTTACGTACATACATACATACATACGTACGCACGTACATGCATACATACAGAACGGGTGGGCACATTAGCTCTCAGGCTTTGAGAGCCTGAATAAACCGGTGTACCAAATTCGGAGCAAATCGAATCATTCTGCATGAGAAACACATTTATCTGAATTAAGGGGGGGTGGACTAACCCCGTTTTTCCCCCTTTATCCTTAACCAATGAACCCCCAAAACTAATCAGGGAAGTTCCTTAACATAATAAACCGGTATACCAAATTCCGAGCAAACCGAATCATTCTGCATGAAAAACACATTTATCTGAATTAAGGGGGGGGGGGTGGACTAACCCCGTTTTTCCCCCTTTATCCTTAACCAATGAACCCCCAAAACTAATCAGGGAAGTTCCTTAACATATAAACCGGTATACCAAATTCGGAGAAAATCGAATCATTCTGCATGAAAAACACATTTATCTGAATTAAGGGGGGGGGGGGGGGGTTGGACTAACCCCGTTTTTCCCCCTTTATCCTTAACCAATGAACTCCCAAAACTAATCAGGGAAGTTCCTTAACATAATAAACCGGTATACCAAATTCGGAGCAAATCGAATCATTCTGCATGAAAAACACATTTATCTGAATTAAGGGGGGGGGGGTGGACTAACCCCGTTTTTCCCCCTTTATCCTTAACCAATGAACTCCCAAAACTAATCAGGGAATTTCCTTAACATAATAAAACGGTATACCAAATTCGGAGGAAATCGAATCATTCTGCATGAGAAACACATTTATCTGAATTAATGGGGGTGGACTAACCCCGTTTTTCCCCCTTTATCCTTAACCAATGAACCCCCAAAACTAATCAGGGAAGTTCCTTAACAGAATAAACATGTATACCATATTCGGAGCAAATCGAATCATTCTGCATGAAAAACACATTTATCTGAATTAAGGGGGGGGGGGACTAACCCCGTTTTTCCCCCTTTATCCTTAATCAATGAACTCCCAAAACTAATCAGGGAAGTTCCTTAACATAATAAACCGGTATACCAAATTCGGAGGAAATCGAATCATTCTGCATGAGAAACACATTTATCTGAATTAAGGGGGGTGGACTAACCCCGTTTTTCCCCCTTTATCCTTAACCAATGAACTCCCAAAACTAATCAGGGAAGTTCCGTAACATAATAAACCGGTATACCAAATTCGGAGCAAATCGAATGATTTTGCATGAAAAACCCATTTATCTGAATTAAGGGGGTGGACTAACCCCCCCTTTTCCCCCTTTATCCTTAACCAATGAACCCCCAAAATTAATCAGAGATGTTCCTTAACATAATAAACCGGTATACCAAATTCGGAGCAAATCGAATGAGTCTGCATGAAAAACCAATTTTTTCTGAATTAAGGGGGGTGGACTAACCCCGTTTTTCCCCCTTTATCCTTAACCAATGAACTACCAAAACTAATCAGGGAAGCGCCTTATCACAATGAACCTAGGAAAAATTTTTGAAGCAAATCGGATGTTTCTATCAAGAGTTATCGCGTTACGTACATACGTACGTACGTACATACATACATACATACATACAGAACGGGCGGGCACATTAGCTCTCAGGCTTTGATAGCCTGTGAGCTAAAAACTACATTAAGCATAGTGAATTACCACATTCGTTAGCAATTTGAACTTTACATAAACTTTTGCACGTTACGTACAATAGTCAGAAACTTTCAGAGGAGATATCAATATTGCATCGTCATGAGAATTCAGAATATTTTTACAAAAATAATTATTTTTACATTATTTCCTAAACCAAAATATTATCCTCACGTGGTGTTCAATGGAACTAAGTGCTGCGCTGTGTTAATAGTGTCTGTTTTCATAATCCTTTTAAAATTTATTCGAATAAAACATTTTAAGTGATCTTACATAACTATTTGAAAATATTTTCATAGCTAGATTTCTTGCTTCCTTATACAAAAATACATTAACCATTAAATGCCTGATTTTTCAAAAATCCTTTTAATAATGTTTTTTGGCTTTCATTTTTTAAATAAATCGTGGGAAAAATACTTTAAAAAATCATATTTCGTTTTAAGTATGGTTTACTTATAGTCTGTTACTAATCGGCAATACTGGTTTTTAATTAAAAAAAAAATAATTTTCCCTGATAAAATTATATAATATTTGAAGTATGATAAGAAATAAATTTTACTTGCTCACCGCAGAACAAATACGGTATTTCGCAAGCTCTCAAACAAAACAAAAGAACATGTAGCAACAATTGAACATTTATCCACAATATTTCTTCTTAAACAGCACAAGTGCTGCCCTCTACATGTTGAAAATCGATTTAATAATATTTTCAGAATGTATTTTATTGGTAACATTAGGCATTATAGCTTCAATATTATTCTAATAATATTTTAGAAGCCCGAATTGGGTATGTTGCCGAAATGCAACACTCGGCATTTAAGGTTAAGGGTCATTCCATGCCAGTTCAGGCAGGCATGTAACCCACCATCACAGATTTTGATGAAACTGCGTGTGTTTGTTCCTTTTATTAAGATATGATTCCTAGTATTTTTTTTTACTCCTTGGTCAAATAGTTTCTGAGAAAAAAATTGTCAAAATTTTGAAAAACTGCCATCAGTTGGCATTCTTGACTGCTCGATTTTCAAATATAGCATGACATAAATATGATCATATTTCAATATCTATTCCACAAATCATCTTCAAATAATTTATGCATAATATATAGGGTACGTATTTTATGAAAAAAAATACTGTTACGCTTATATAACATTTTAAGTGTGTCTAAAAAAATGTTTAATCTTTGAAGTCGTGATTTTTTTATGAAAAATAATGCATTAACTAAAATAGCATTATTAACAAAAGGCGGTATTTTTATTAAATTTATTTTTTGTGGGGGATATACTTAAAGGTGTCCTTTACCTGATTCTGAAATAAAAGTAGTGGGATTTTGGGTGTTTTTAGTAGTATTTCATATTTTAAAATATTTTGAGGCGTATTTCAAATCAAATCAAGCAGAGTCATTCCATGTCAGTTCGCCTAAGACATGTAATTCACTGTCACAAATTTCAATGAAACTGGGTATGTTTATAGCTCATTTTAAGACAGGATCAAAGAAATTAAAGGTGATTACAAGTAAAATATTTTTTAAGATAAAAAAATATCTAAATTTTGAAATTTTTTAAAAATGTTTTTAATGACAGATCTGTATTCAAAGACTGCATAAAAAAAAAAAGTCATTTCAATATAAAATCACTAAATAAGTTTCAAATAATGTATATGTGACAAATAATGTAGGCAGATTATTATTTATTGTTGTTAGTCATGTTTAAATGCTAAGAGTGTGTTTAATCTTGTGAATTCTTAAAATCAAGAATTTTGTGAAAAATAATGTGTTAATCAAAAATTTATTATTAACCGAAGGCAGGCTGTAGTTACTTTTTTTAATTATACGTAAAAATATCTTTTCAATAGTTATAAAATAAAAATAGTGAAAATATGAGCAATTTTAACAAAATTTTCAAAAAATGTGAATGTTTAATGATAAATATTGAAGCTTTTCATGCTAAGATGTACTAAAATGACTACGATATCGTGTATTTCTACTCTTGCCTAAATATAATACATACAATAATAAAATAACAAATGTTATTTACAGCAATAAAAATTAAATTAAATAGTACCAGTTCCTTTACCAACACTACATTGCTCAACAGCCGACTTAAAATCAACAGCCCACTCTTATTGAAAAATACTTTCAACTGTTCAAATAATAAATAAACTGCATTTAAAAATTTTAATATCAAATTATTATCTTAAGACGATAATAATAACTAAACAACATGATGAATTTATAAATCAGCTTTTAATTGAAAAGTCATGAAATGGTCCCTTTAAATATTGTTGTTCATCGAGTCAATCAAAACAAATTATATAAAAAAATAGTGAGCCTAATATGCTGACTGCAATGACACTTCTAACAAAACTAATTAATTCATTACCATCTGAAATCAAACCCGAAAGATCAAAATGAAAAAAAAAATCATCTGTAGTGTGAATGTGACATACTCAGTGGTTGTTGAGGTAGGAATGTCTTTGTGACATTTTCACCTGTACTTCAATAAAATATAAACATGTAAGTTTTTTCATTCATCCAAATTAAGTAAAACAATTATAAAATTTTGTTGTCATTTCACCAGATGTTAAATTTTTCGTTACATACTATTAGATAAGTTCTTTACTTTTAGACATTATTGACATAATATCATAAAATTTACTATATGTATTTTCTATAACTGTATAAACAATATATATATGCTTTATTAAACATAAATGAATAATTTTTAAATAATTTGTTTGAGAACAGGGATATATATACACACATAAATATGTTGAAAATCCATCTTTCAGCAATATTGTGATGAAATAAATCAAATTACCGTAATTTCCGGTGTATAGCCCGCGGATCAAACAATCGTGTTTCGACCCAGAAATTTTTAAAAATAAAATGTAACTTTTTAGATCACAGTAAATATTGGTCTTCAAATACTGAATAAAATTTCTGGGTCCAAACTGAATTGTTTGATCTGCGGGCTATACACCCGAAATTACGGTACATATCATTAAAAACTGAATAAAGTTACAAAAGTGCAACTCATTAAGTTTTAAATAGTTTTTTAGATATAGTTATTTGAAAGATATAAATATAATGGATTATGCATTTTTTGCATACATTTAAAGTAATATTTTAATATATTTATACGTCAAAATTTTCTTCAAAAGAGTGAAATTTGGTATTTTTTTTTCAATATTAGCAGCTCAATGCTAAATTTTCAATATTAACAGCCAAATATGAGTTTAAAGATTAGGACTGTCATTTTGAAAATTTCTATTGGGCGGTGAGGACCTAGTGATTTTTCTCTTTTTTGGAAAGGGATAATTGCTCTTCGCCCTAGAAGTTTTACTAAAAAACAATGTTGTTTATTTTTTTCCTTAAGAAAAGAACATAAAAGATAATTTGAAAAATAAAATAAATGTATAAATAAAAATATTTCCAGGGATGATACATTGGATAGGTTTTACATCTGAAAATATTGATAATTTTAAATATGATTTAAATACTACTAAAACCAACCAAAATCCCACTATTTTTATTTCAGATCCAGTTATAATGTAGTATTATGTACAATTTAAAATTAAAAAAATAGTCATAGAAACTCCGTCTCTGATTGATAAATATTTTTTAATAATTTCATTATTTTTTGTAAAACATTTTTGATTTCAAAGATTATACAATTTTTTAGACACATTTAAATATTTTTTAACATTACAGCAATATTTTTTCATAATCTACATACTTTATTTACCTTGCTTAAATTATTCGAAGAAGATTTCTTTATTAGTTATTGAAATATGATTTTATATATAAAATGAGGCCTTTGAAAATTGAACAATCATTAATGGCAACTCGTGGCATTTTTCCAAAATTTTGTAATTTTTTCTCATATGTTCACTATTTTTATTTTATAACCATTTAAAATATATTTTTACGTACAATTAAAAAAAAGCAATAACACCCTGCCTTCGGTTAATAATAAATTTTTTATTAACACATTATTTTTGACAAAATTCTTGATTTTAGAAATTCATAAGATAAAAGACACTCTTAGTGTTTAAACATGATAAAAAACAAGAAATAATAATCAGCCTACATTATTTGTCACATATACATTATTTGAAACCTATTTAGTGATTTTATATTGAAATGACTTTTTTTTTTTCTTTCTTTCTTTTTTTTTTTTTTTTTTTTTTTTTTTTTTTTTTTTTAATGCAGTCTTTGAATATCGAACTGTCATTAAAAAAATTTAAAACAATTTTTCAAAATTTTGATATTTTTTATCTTAAAAAATATTTTACTTAGGATCAAGAAAATTAAAGGTGATTACGTCTTAAAATAAGCTATAAACAAACCCAATTTCATTGAAATTTGTGACAGTGATTAAATGGCTTAGGGGAACTGACATGGAATGACTCTGCTTGATTTGATATGAAATGCACCTCAAAATATTTTTAAATAGGAAATACTACCAAAAACACCCAAAATCCCACTATTTTTATTTCAGAATCAGGTAAAGGACACCTTTAAGTATATCTCCCATAAAAAATAAATTTAATAAAAATACCGCCTTTTGTTGATAATGCTTTTTTTGTTAATGCATTATTTTTCATAAAAAATTCACGATTTCAAAGTTTAAATATTTTTTTAGACACACTTAAAATGTTATAAGCGTAACAATATATTTTTTTCATAAGCTGCGTACCCTAAATATTGTGCATAAATTATTTGAAGATGATTTGTAGAGTAGATATTGAAATATGATTATATATATGACATGCTACATTTGAAAACCGAGCTATCAAGAATGCCAACTGACGGCAGTTTTTCAAAATTTTGACAATTTTTTTTCTCAGAAACTATTTCACCAAGGAGCAAAAAAAATTATTGGTGATCATATCTTAATAGTAAGAACAAACACACGCAGTTTCATTAAAATCTGTGATGGTGGGTTACATATTGATATTTTACTGCCTGATTTGACGTTTAATGCCCTAAAATATGTTTGGAAAACTTTAGGATATTAAATGTAACAATTACAGAATATAAAATGTAGGATGATAAGCAATACGCAATTAGTTTATAATGTTTTGTTGTGTAATATCATACTAAACTACGTATAATCGGCTTAGATTCTGTATATAAATATGAACTGTTCTCTTTTACCCTTGTGAAAATATTGTAGATAGAAAATTAAGCTACAAAATTGGAGTAAGTAAACAAAGGCATACCCATGCAAACAAAACCCATTATATATATATGCAGCCTCATTTTCATAATGTTACGTTCTTAAATAAGATATACTTTTGTATGAAACACATAGATATACTTTTGTACCTTTCAAACGGCAACACTGATTTTAACTCTTTATATATATATATATATATATATATATATATATATATATATATATATATAATAGTAAATGAAGACAAATAAAACGTTCGAAAATAAAACTCTAGTTCTAAAGAAATGAAACAATGTTTGTTATGCTGTACCTATTCATGTAATGCATAAAAGGAAAGTAATCTACAGTACAAACATGGTCTAAAATGATTTATATGATTACTCTTCATATACGAAGAGTAATCATATAGATAGAGTAATCATAATCAGAAGATATTTATTTTGTGCTATTACATGCTATAAATTTATTCAGTAAAATAAATATAAATTGCACAAATAAAAAGTTAGTTACAGATATTAAGAAAAGTAAAATAATAATAAAAAAAAATGAAGAAAATATGACGCTATCAATTTTGACATTTTAGGAGTAATTCAATGTTATTTACTTACTACATTTTTCTATTAAATATATTGTTTTCATTCTAAAATACATTGACATTTCATACAAAAAATAAAGAAAAATGAAAACTCGTTGCAAATTCAAAAGAAAAGTATAGACCTAACGAATCATGAAGCCTGAATTCTGCACATTTCTTTAAATGAATATCTCTTAACAAATGCAAAATAGTCGAGTATTTCTCTGAATGTGTTAGGAAGTCTACTTCAATTTTATTCTCAATTTCTTTCAGAAGGAATTTACATGTCAGATAAATAAATTTGAATTTATATTATTCGAAACATTCAACAAGTCAATAGAACAATAAATACCACTTCTCATTTCAAGAAAAGGAAGCGTTGCGTTTAAAAAAATAAGACTTTGAAAAATATTCTTGAAAATGAAATTTTTATTCTCAAAAATATAACTTAAACATAAATATAGCATGCGATTTAGCGAAATTGGCCTAATAAACGAATTACACGATTAATGAGTTAAACGAGCTTTCTGTATTGCATTTATAAAGTAATCAATTTAAGTAGTAATGTGTTTTAGAAAATGATGAACGTAAAGATAACAAGTAAAAATAATATTAAAAATAAATTATTATTTTATCAAATAATTATTAAAACTATATTTTGATTTGATTTGAAATCCACTGCAGTGGAGATTGCTTTGAGGCCTATAACAACAATGGCTGCCGCCTCGAATGATCCTTATTTATACACAGAAATTGTAACACAAACCAGACATAACAATTTTATTTCTCTACATTACTTATATATATTACATTTTGAGAACACAATCACAACCATGTCTTACCCAGGGACTCGAACCCGGACCCTCAGCGTGACAGCAGGCGCCGCTTACTGACAACGCCACCGGGCGACTCAAAACTATATTTCGCATGTACTCCTGTACGGGTACCAGATGTAAACCTTTTATTACGATCAATGTCATCATTACACGTTGCAAGTTTTTTTTTTTCAGTAATGGCTGCAGTGTAGCCATTCTAACAAAAATTTCATTCAAATAACCACCAGAATTGACAAAAAAGTTATCTCACCTACTTTAATGACAGATTGCGTAAGTTGTATATTATTATTTATAAATTCAGGTTAATACTTAAATAAAAGCATCCGCTAAATTGGAAAATCTTCGGATGAGCTTGTTCACCACTGCACTGATGAGTGTTTTCTGTTAATTCTATAAGATTAGAGTAGCAAGTCATATTCAAAAAGTAATGTATCTTTATATTTTCCTTTTAAAACTTTAAGTGATACAATTTTTTTAACTGATGCATTTACCAATTATGAATAATTATATTGGTTACTGCCATAGTCGGCAAACAACATGAAAAATTAATCCACTGCTAGCAGGGAAAAAAAATAATACCTCGATCTCTGTAAAAAAAATATATTCGTCTTACTTCTTTACGGACATTTTGCAATTAAATAAAGCGTAAACTCAATACAAAAGTTGAGGTTTTCAAATAAAATGCTAGCGTTTATCTGGCAACACTGGACACAGTGGCCTCTTACTCTTTGAAACGTAGCCCTTCATCGCCGAGGGATTCGCCTAATGCACGTTTATAAAAAACGTCCAAAAGCATCAGTATAAGTTTGTGTTCTTCTAACATATTTGTAACATTTCCTTTTTCGAAATTTAGGAAATGTATGCAATCTCTAAATACATAGCAAATTATGAATTACATATTTAAATTTATTAAAGTATTAAGTTAAGAAATAAAAGTTAAGAATAATCGTTACTTTTCCTTAAAACGTTTAATTCACTTTACATCTTACTCAACATTTCCATGGAAATTAATAATTTGAAATATTTATTTCGATCTTTACTCATAATAATTGAATATCAGCAGATTTAACTTTACTTGAAACTTTCAAAGGCAGAATTTCATTCTAAAATTGATTAGGTAGATTGTCATTATGTATGAGGTAATAAATCTATTAATAATATAATTATAGTCCATACTTAATCAAACTGAAATTAAATCCAAGTTTTGTACACTGAGAAATATAATTGGTAAAATTTTTGCTTATTCTGTTGTTATCAGATGTTTGAGAATAGCCGGCATAGCAGGAAGCGAGTTCCCGCCTTTGCACGAGCCGCCGATAGAAAATAGAACTACGAAAAATCAAGAAAATTATACAAAAATCGCTATCACAGAGCTCCTTTACTGCGCAATATTTCCAAATTTAAGGAGGACCTGTTATCCAAAGCCAAAAACATGCACAAAAAAATTAGGTTTAATTATATGCATAACTTCATACACTTTTCGATGGTACAATAATGAAAATGGTACAGACATCGCAATTATAGCTCCCCCTTCAGGTGGAAGTTTTCCAAATTCAGGGAGGACCTTCGTGCTATGACCAAGAACAAACAAAAAAAAAAATTGGTTCAATTCTATGCATAACTTCATACACTTTTCGATGGTACAATATTCAAAATAACACAAAAATCGCTATTATAACGCACCCTACAGGCGATTTTTTTCCAAATTAAGGAAGGACCTACTTGCCATAACCAAGAACTTAAAATAAAAATTTGTTTCAATTCTATGCATAACTTCATATAATTTTGGATGGTACAATATTCAAAATCGCACAAAAATCGCTATTACAGCGCCCCCTACCGGCGAATGTTTTCCTAATGCAGGAAGGACCTACTTGCCATATCCGAAAACTTAAAATAAAAATTTGGTTCAATTCTATGCATAACTTCATACACTTTTTGATGGTACAATGGCGACTGACAGACGGACACACGGACAGACAGACATTTTCTATAAACATGTTTTTGGGGATCCATGACCCCTAAAACATGTAAATCCGTCGAAAACCGGAAGTCGAAAAAAATTTCGATTACAATACTTCCTTCTATTGAAGATAGAAGAAAGTAATAAAAATCAAAAAACCCGACTGCGTAAAAAGCGAACTAATTAAGTATTTCTCATCAATGTGACACTATTTTTTTTTCAATTCCTACTATTAGCTCCACTCTCGCTATATATATCTTGTTGAAATTTTCAATCGTTAATAAAATACTTATTATTCATCCAATCAAATTCAAATAAATTTTTTTTAAACTTGTAGTGGATGACACTTGATGTTAATCCAGATTTTTTTATATTAATTCATTCATTATATTAAATTAATTTTGAATATTCGAGAGAGCCCTCTTCTTTATCAAGGTATTTTAAGACCGAGAGAGCTCTCTTCTTGATGAAGGTATTTTAAGCGCCACTCAAGAGGAAAAAAGAATGGGAGAAAAAAATCTCTTATTGACCTAAGTAGGAATTGATTTAAAATATTTTTTTTTATTACTTGTTTATATTACTTATTTATTTTTTTTATTTACTTGTATTGATAACTTTTAAGTTGTGTTTAACTGGTAGTTCCTATCTATAAACACTCTTTTGATGAGGTTCTTCATTTTGAAAGGCCTATCCAATGATATGCCACTCTATAGGGTGCGTATTTTTTTTCGTCTCTACCGCCATTTTGTATTTTACGGCCGCCATTTTGAATTTATAAAAACAAAACCTAGCCTATAACCATCGGGCCGTTAAGACGAATTGATAGACACCTGATTCATTAAAATCCATCCAGTCGTTGAGATGTTACGAGGGTATAAAGAAATCCACTTACACAGATACGCGTGAAACACATAACCCTTCATTTCAGTCGGGTAAAAAGGCCAAATATGTAGAACAATAACGAGTAATACTGTTTAGTGTACTTACTTTCTACTTTCCTTCCTGTTGTGTGGGAAGGACTAAAGTGTACCTTCTGTTCTGAGTTAAGGTATTTTTACTACGTATTCGAAAGTACAACACTTATGGTTTCAAGGCAAAATCTGAACTAAGTTAATATATGCATGTTGTTTTTAAAATTACTTTCTAAAGTTTCTTTATTTTCTATGAAAAGTTATTATATATTTTGAAAAATGATAGTTTAAACTGTTTGACTAAAAAAAGTTAAATATTTAGGTCATAAAGCATTTTTTATACACTGAGTTGTTTTATTATAAAAGCCTGTAATTTTTATCCAATCTCTATAAATATTAAAAACATCTTTATGCATAATTAGGTATTGGAAATCTAAAAAAATATAGTAATTACATTGTATAAATAGATATAAAATACTTTTATTCTTTATGGAAGCACATTTTCATCTAAATATGCCACACTGATTGCCTGATTCAACATTTTTAAAACATACATTTCTAATAAAAAATTAACGCAATTTGCAGAACTTTAAAATGTCATTAATAACTATCATTATCGAAATTATTTCCTGATATACACTGAGTCATAATATTGAGTATATATTTTTTGCGTCTTGGCTACGTTCTCTATTACATCGAGATTTGAATTGATTTCAAACTGATGGGTCCGTTTCTGCGTTTTGTTTGTCCTGCCAGCAGCCGAGATTTTCTGTCAAAGTTGGTTGATATGAGGATCTGAGTTCCAATCAATCACGTGCTTATCTGCCTAAATGTTCTGAGTTTTACTTGGTTTTGTTCGATTCTGTTTAAACACTGTGTACGTATGGATTAGGCTTCATTCAATAGGCTACCATGGAGAGCAACCTCATGCTTCTCTCGGCCTAGATACCTATCGCAGATAACCGACTGTAACACAAAATTTTATCTTACCAATAACACATTTTAAATAATGCAAAATTGCTTTCTACCACTGTATTTCTCTTTTATGTAGATTTCGTTATATCTTCGTTCGAATCCATACCTTATTACATTCTCCCCTATGTTGGAATTTCTGAAAGATTTTTGCAGATATACGCAGATCATGATGACACCTAGAACCCAAAACCACCCCAGTTCAAAACTATATACATATATATATATATATATATATATGAATACGATAACTTCCATAATTCTGTACATAATTATCTTCCAAACTGATTTAAAAAATCAAGGGGCATAAAATCTCACTTAAGTTTGTTATCAGGAGAAATGGAACGAAGGGGGTGAAAAGGAGGAGGGTTTTCGGAAAAACGGATGAAACACACGTAATTCTTTAACTATGGTACATATTTAATCAGTTAAAAGTTATTATTAATTCTTGGAAAATGGTCAAAAATTTACGTATGAGAGATTTTTGATATCATTAACAAGTTAAAAATTGCTCGTCAAACGTGGCAAATGAGGTGCGTTCGTACTATAACTAGTTTTATAATTATTTTTTGCACCCCATATTATACTGAATGTATATTTTTTGCGCTTCATAAGTGCATAGTCTGTAACATCATTAAAATGCACTTACAATAATTTTTTCCCCATTCCCCGTAATGTAACGGAAAACTTTTGACTGTCTCTGTAATTAAACTATACATTCGATTTTCATAAAATTTGAAATGGCTCGACAAAATTTTGCAGCAATTATATATTTAAAATTTCAGACCATTCGGAAGGCTGTAAAATCATTAAAATGCATTTGCAATAATTTTTTCCCATTGGCCATAATGTAACGGAAAACTTTTGGGTGTCCCTGTAATTAAACTATATATCCGATTTTCATAAATTGGAAATGGCTCAACAAAATTTTGCAGCAATTATATATTAAAAATTTCAGACCATTCGGAAGGCTGTAAAATCATTAAAATGCATTTGCTATATTTTTTTCCCATTGGCCGTAATGTAACGGAAAACTTTTGGGTGTCCCTGTAATTGAACTATACATCCGATTTTCATAAAATTGGAAGTGGCTCGACAAAATTTTGTAGCAATTATATATTAAAAATTTCAGACCATTCGGAAGTCTGTAACATCATTAAAATTCACTTGCAATAATTTTTCCCACTGGCCGTAATGTAAAGAAAAACTTTTGACTGTCCCTGTAATTAAACTATACATCCGATTTTCATAAAATTGGAAATGGCTCTACAAAATTTTGCAGCAATTATATATTAAAAATTTCAGATCATTCGGTCGGGTAGTTTTTGCTCTGTTATATGCGGACGGACAGACAGACGGACGGACAGACAGACGGACTGAACGACGACTATAGGTGCTACGTATTTATATAATTACGAACGCACCTAAAAATGGCCTCAAAAAGCAAAAAAATAAAAAAATAAAAAAATAGGGTTACAAGAAGAAAAAAAATCATACAATCGACAGTTCTCACTATATCAAACCCACTTAAATTTATTACAAATCTTCATAATAGCATCTATAACTTTTATATTTACAAGTGTTTGACAGGACTAAATGTTTCTGCCAAAATAATAGTAATAATAAAAAAACGCGGGTGGGGAGGGGGGTGTGGAAGAAAAAACAAAATCGTAATTTCGTCAATATACAAGATATGAAATCCGCTTACATTTATTATAAATCTTCTTAATATTATATACAACTTTTATAATGACAAGTGTTTGATAGACCAAATCTTACAATAATAATAATAATAATAATAATAATAATAATAATAACGAAAAAAAACGGAGCTTGAAGAAGAAACAAATTCATAACTTCGTCAATTCACTAGCAATTAAATCCGCTTAGAATTTTTATAAATCTTTTTAATATCATCTACAACCTTTATATTGACATAAGTTTGACATTTAAAAGTCTTAAGACAACAATAAATAGGGGGAGCAGTTGTAGAAGTATAAAAATCACATTAACATTATTCTGATCAAACCAATTCTTACAGAAAAAAAAAAATAATAAATAAAAAAACTCTTAAAGAGCTTGCAGATGAAATTGGTTAACTGTGTTTATCTGTAATTCTATTTCAAAAATATTTTTGTTCAACATTAAGGTCGCAATTCTATTTCAAAATTTTTCAAATCAAGAGCTTGAAGCCAGGAGAGACCAAGTTAACTTAACAATATCTCAAAACTGCGTCCTTAATATTGAACAAAAATATTAAGTGTAGGTACTCATTTTACTCAGAATTTTAGGCTCTACAACTTTTGTACTGACAATGTTTTTGATAGAGTTAAATGTTTTGAGATATTGTTAACTTAACTTTGTCTATCCTGGCTTCAAGCTCTTGATTAGCGATTAAGGCAAAATTTTAAAATAGAATTGCGACCTTAATGTTGAACAAAAATATTAATAATGGTGCTCATTTTATTCAGAATTTTAAGCTCTACAACATTTGTATTGGCAATGTTTTTTATAAAGTTAGCTGTTTTGAGATATCGTTAAAGTAATTTAAAAAAAAAAGTGTTTTTTGAAAATTAATATGTACATATTTTCTAATATTCACCCAAGTACGAGGAAGAAAACATAGTACGTTCATTTTAGACCTAAATTGAAGGGATTAAAACAATTTCCAGTTTACTCCTAATTAATTCTGAGTTCAACCCCCTGACCATGGGTCTAAAACTTTAAACTGGAATTGTTACCTTAATGTTCAACAAAAATATTAAGTGTAGGTACTCATTTTACTCAGAATTTTAGGCTCTACAACAATTTTACTGAGAACGTTTTTGACAGAGTTAGCTGTTTTGAGATATTGTTATGGTATGCAAAAAAAAAAAAAAACACTTTTTTTGACTATAAATCTATACATATATCCTAACGCTCACCTAAAACGAGGGGGAATACATAGCATATTCTTTCTAGACCTAAACAAAAGGGATTAAAACTATTTACAGCTTTCCTCTAATTAATTCCGAATTCGGCCTTTTTTTGCTCCCCCACCACTGGGCTACAATACCAATTCATACGGAAGAAAACTAAAGCGTTTCTTATTTAATTAACATAATAAAAATTAATATTTGAAAAAAGTAAAAATCACACACATAGTTATCTCCTTGTTGATCAAGAATAATCTATTATTTTTATTTGTATTAACTGTAAAAATAGTTTTTGTTATATTTTATTGCATAGGATATGTGGTTGTGGTTATATAATATAATCGATAATATTCAATATGCATTAGTGTTTATTTTAAAATTCTTTAATGTTTTTTAAATGTATATAAACTCTTATTATTCTAATTCAATTCTTATATTAAAATTTTAAATTCTTTTTTATTTAGAAAATGTTCACATTTTTTAAATTACTATTATATAAAATTTATTTTTGTTAATAAACATAAATCGTCAGTTAAAAAGAAGTTGTAAGATTAAACAACGGAATGATTTTCTTGAATTTCAGATTTATAAAAATAAAATTACATCATTTTGTAAAATGTATTTGTATTATAAAAATAAAGCATTTAATAAGAAAAAAGCCAAGTTTAAAATTTTGCCTAAAAACCATAAACCCTGTTATTGTACTTGGGCTGCTGCAGCCCATATTTTATAGCACAGCATTTCGAATAGGGAATTCTGGGTCGTAAATATATCCTGAAAACTTTTGTACTTTGAGCAGACGAACAAGGACATAAAATCTTCTGGTCATTACTTAAAATTGACTCTTTTAATGATAAAAAAGATTCGATGTTAATTCTCATTAATTAACTTCTGAGAGAAAAAGAAAATTTGAACACATAATTTACTTTAGTTTAAACATCGTTTTGGGAAAACTTTTTTTAATAAATCAGGAAAAGAACGTTGTATTCTAATTTATAACAAAATTTAAAATACTTTTTAGAATTCCGTCTTAGCTATTTCTTAGCTATTAACAAATTAATGAAATCTCAAACGTTTCATATTTAATTAACATAAGAAAAATTTATATTTTAAAATAAAAAAGTGCATAAACGTAACTAAAGAAGAATATAATATTTGTTTTTGTATTAACGTAACGATAGTTTTTATCTTTTTCCCATACGACATGAGGTTGATGTTATAAAATATAATCACTGTTATTCGATATGCATTACTACATACTTTAAAAATCGTTAAAGCTAGTAAATGTGAATAAATTCTCATTCGTCTAATTCATTTCTGTTATTAAAATTTTTATATCTCTATTATTTAAGAAATGTTCACAATTTAAAAAATAATTATATTATATAAAATAATTCCCTTTTAACAAACATAAATCATCAGTTTAAAAGGACATGTAACATTAAACAACACAATGATTTTCTAGAATTTGAGATTTATGAAAATTGAATTAGATCATTTTATTAAAATATAATTGTATCATAAAAATAAAGAATTTATTAAGACGAAAGCCAAGTTTACACTGTTAAAAATTTTGTGGTATGATGAACCAATTTTTGGTGCTCCAGTAGCTGCCACCATAAGATGGTGAAATCTTGAACCAACATTTGGAGCTAAGGTTCAATCGCAGCTCCAAACCTTGGAGTGAGATTTCACCATCTTATCGTGGCAGCTACTGGAGCACCAAAAGTTGGTTCAACCTACTACAAAATTTTTAACAGTGTAATAATCTTACTTAACACAAACCCTGTTATTGTATTTACACGGCTGCAGCCCATATTTTGTTATATTAATTCAATTCTTATATGAAAATTCCAAACTTTCTATTATTTAGGGAATGTCTACAATTTATAAATTTATATTATATAAATTTCCTTTCTTTTAATAAACTTAAGTAAACTTTTTAAAAGGTGATGTAACATTAAGCAACTCACTGATTTTCAACAATTTCAGATTTATGAAAATAAAATTACATCGTTTTATTCAATTACAATTCTACCATAAATATAAAGAAGAAAACAAAGATTTACAATATTTTCCTAAAAACCATAAACTCTGTTTCTATATTTACACTACTGCAGCAAATATTTTATGCTACAGCATTTAGACTGGGGAAATCTGGGTCGTAAATACTTCCTGAAAACTTTTGTCTTAAGAGTATACGAACAAGGACATAAAATCTTCTACTCGTTACTTAAAAACGACTCCTCGAATGATAAAAAAGATCATACGTTATTTTTCATTAATTAAGCTCAGGGATAAGAAGAAAAATTAAGTCCAGAATTTAGTTTAGTGTAAACATCATTTTGGGAAAACCTTTTAGAATGAATCACGTATAGAAGCTGTATTTTTGGCTATAGAAAAATTTGTAGAATATATTTGTTTAAAAAAATAATAATTGTACTTTTATTAAACAATTTAGTTACGATGGGAAAAGGCATTTTAAACGTAAAGTAAAACCAATTGTAATAATTTGGAAACTAGTTTAATTTAATGATGAAATTATGGGATGTATTTAAAGTAACATTGAATTATAGTAGTGAAGTAAAATGCGTCAAATAAATCACAACATGATATTTTTGATGCAAAAATGTTTATTATTTTGTATTTTATTTACATATTTTAGTCAAAGCACAAATGTCTGTAATAATATATCATTCACATTCACTTACTTTTTAAATTGATAAATGTTATTACTATATCATGGGGTTATAAAATAATTATCTGTATTAGGAGCTGTTTAACGCTTGCAAAAATTACTCAAAAAGAAGAAAACTGGTACACATATTACTAAAAAAGGGAAGAAAATTGAAACAAGAAAAAAAAATGTAAGAAAAAAAGCAGATCGAGGGCAGCATGGTACTTATCGGTTAAAACCCTGTTTTCGTCATGAATACGAGTTATCTTGTTTGAAAATAACGTAGCAATCACGTCTCTCTGTTTAACAGATAGGGTTCTCCTTCTAAAAGTGTTTTAAATTAAGCCAGGTATAGATTTTCTTTTATCTGCCTACCTTTTTTTTTAACTGCATCCCCCCCCCCCCGACCACCACCTGAGCATTTTTCTATCGTAATAAAACTCTTCCTACGCCACTCTGAATGAATTAGGCACTGCCTTTTACTAGTATACTCGATTGCACCATCCAGCCTAGATTCGTCGAACCCGCTGTTTTATCATATAAAGATATTCCGTAGTTGAAGGCACGTACTGTATTTCTTTCTCCCTCTATGTTTTTATGCATTTATTTATTTTGATATGAACTATTGCACTAATGAAGAAGATTTAGAAGCTCTGAAACAGCTGCTTGTCTTTTAAGATCAACATTTTTATTTGTGTGCTTTCCACGTTGTCTTTTCGTTTCCTAATTTACATGAAGATTTTTAATGCTGCCAATATTTTACATAAATTTACTCAAAGAAGTGATGGTAAGTAGAGGAAAAGTTCTTTTAAGCAATGTGCACATACAAAAAATATAACAAACTTCAGAGTGAATTGATCTTTTTTATTAAGTAAGGACGAAGAAAACATACGTCTCGCTGCATAACAAACGGATTTGCTACTGCAATAGTAAAATTATCTACCATTCCTGACGCATGCAAGAGAGTTTCTGGAAACTATTATTCCAGAATCTATTTTGCTAAGAACTTGAGAAAGCTAATCCAATTTTAACTGTACAAAATTAGATTTCATAAAAAAAAAAATTAAGCAGCAATCGTTGTCAAGGTAGTGGTTGTTGGCCTACAGTTTTTATCAAGAACACTGATAGTTGTCGATGATGCTTTTCCATGAGACGTTTTATGCGAAGAAAAATTCATTTATGTGACAATCAGGAAGTAAACAGAAATATTAACCATTTGGTTGGAAAAATGGTTATTGTTCTCGTCAGGGTAGGAAATCAAAAGCATATGTGAAGGTTTTTATTGGTTTAATCCGCATTTTATTCGTTTTCTGATTGGTATATTCAGTAATCTGTATTTTCCTTTACTTTCAATAGAGATGGACAACAGAGTGTTGCCACTATGACAAAAAAATAATAAAAACTACAAAAAAAATTAATAACTCAGAAACAAATTGAGATACAGCTTTCAAACAAATTGCATTTAAAAGTACATTTTTTTCTCTATCCGACGGTGTAAAAAGTAATATTGTCGGTTGTTTAGAAGTTTAAGAATGAAATTTCATTTAAAATTGGTAGTCAGGTTTCTTGGAAATTTGACGATGGAAAAGCCTTTTCCCGAACAGCCAATGAAATGCTTGGATAATACGCAAGTTTCAGGTGGATAATAACTAATGAAAAAGAAAGAAAATGAATAACAATTTCTTCCAAAGAGTTAATTTTAATTTGTAAGATTTTCACGCGCAAAAGAAAAATGGAATAAGCCAATTAAAAAAAAAAAAAATAGGACAGGAATGAATACATATAAATATTTCACACCAAATACGAGAGTTGCAGGCGATTTTTGTCGCTTGGAATTTTTACGTGTAATAACACTATTAATGTTTAATTCATGGCGTACGTAATGTATGATCAACTCCGTGCGATTTTTTATGCCTTAAATTTTAGTGTGAAAAAATCATTTTCCAAATGGTCGGTGTAATTTGTTAAATTGTTTTTTGCCCGACTGAAAAGAAGGGTTAGGTGTTTCACGCGTATCTGTGTATGTGGATATCTTTTTTTTTTTTACTATTGTCTTTAAATCCGCCAAGTTTTATTCTAATAATGGATCTCAGCTGTCAATAATCACTGTGCGATGTTGTTTTACGCAAGTATTACTTCTGGTTCACATATTTTAAGAGTTCAGAATAACAGAACACGTGCTATTTTCGGTTAGTAAATAATGAATCTCGACATGCTGAAAAATTTCGTTTTACCGCCAGTACCAGAAATGTTGTGCTTTTCTGACACAGTCTTTATGAATAGTGCTAAAGATCTTTAAAAGACAGTTTCAAGAAGAAAATGTTACAACCGGGCGTTTTTCTTGGTGTAACTTTGGAGTACAATAATTTGTTAAAACAATGTCTGATTTTTGTCTTTGGAAGTTCCTAAAATTCATTGTGTATCGCTGAGGTTACTTATCTAATTTGCGATTAAAAACTCTGTCTAACATTACGCAGGCGCTCAACAGTTTTTATGCAAGCGAATCAAACATAATATAAACACAGGTTCGATTGCGCTTGACTAAGCAGAACTACATTCCAGAAACACTCGAAACACGCACATACAGCAATTTACAAGTGCGCGATCACTTTTCCGGGAGTCAGGACTACCCGCTGCCCTACCTCCCTTTATCGAGAATACGTAATAACAGAAGCCTACGTCACGAATAAATCTGAAAAAATAAAGTTTCGTTCTGACTGGACACGTGATCAGCAGGCTGAAAATTGGACGACTGGCGTAGCTGTGACGTAACTATCGGAACGGTGCAAAGGTTACTTGGACGTTGGAAGTCTTCCAACTAAGGTAATACTAATAGTCCAGGCAATAGAGACCGTATAGGGACTCTACCTAGCAAAATTCATGGTAGTTCTGGAAAAAGGCTTACTAGATGTTTTGTGGGTCGCCGAATCCGAATTTTTAACATCCCACCAAAATTTCCCCCGGCAACCCCCCCCCCCCCCCAAATTTTGGTAAAATGCCTCCAAAAAAGGTTTGTATTAAAAAAATCAATTTTTTTTATTGTTTTAGGGAAAAAGTATCTAGAAATTCAGAAAGTAGACAAAATTTGCAACAAGTTAGATATATGACATTATGACTTAGGATGAAGGGGAAGGGGGGATCTGCCTCGGAACATGCGCGCGGTGCTGCGTGAACTAAGTTGCGCAATTCCACTTAACCCCTCACACGTTTACATTCGCCTTCCCATCTACCCTCCTAACTTTCTCTATAAGGTTTACTTTAAGTTTTTTGGGTCGCTGAATCCGAACTTTTAACTTCCCTCCAAAATATTCACCCCTGGAACCCCCCCCCCCAAATAGTAACTAACTTAAACTAATACTAAAAATAACTTAAACTAACTAACTAATTTTTAACTTAAATTTCTTATTGTTTTAGGGGAAAAGCATAATTCAGAAACTAGACAAAATTTTCAACAATTAGGATACATGGCATTATGACGTAGGATAAATGGAGAGGGGGAGGGCTGCCTCTGAACATGCGCTGCGGCACTACGTGCACTAAGTTATGAAGTCTATCCTACGTTTATCCTACGCCATAATGTCATATATCCTATTTGTTGCAAATTTTGTCTAATTTCTGAATTTCTTAACGCTTTTCCCCTAAAGCAATAAAATATTTAAGTTAATAACAACTATTTTGGCGGGTTTTCGGGGGGGGGGAGGGGAGAATTTTGGGGGTAAGTTAAAAATTCGGATTCAGCGACCCAAAACACTTAAAGTAAATCTTATAAGGAAAGTTCGGAGGGGAGATGGGAGGGCGAATGTAAACGTGTGAGTGGTTAAGTGGAATTGCGCAACTTACTTTACGCAGCACCGCGCGCATGTTCCGAGGCAGAACCCCCCTTCCCCTTCATCCTAAGTCATAATGTCACGTATCTAATTTATTGCAAATTTTGTCTACTTTCTGAATTTCTAGATACTTTTCCCCTAAAACAATAAAAAAATTGATTTTTTTAATGAAAACATTTTTTTTGGGGGGGGGGAGGGGGAGGAAATTTTGGTGGGAAGTTACAAATTCGGATTCAGCGATCCAAAAAACATTAAGTAAGCCGATTTCCAGAGCTACCATTAATTTTGCTAGGTAAAATTCAATATTGCCTGAACTATAATCTGAGTTTGAAGATGGGGTCCAAGCCGCATCTCAGATTCTGTAAACGTCCAAGATTTCAGCCATTCAAGATGGAGGACGTCCAAGGATTACGCAATCCAAAATGGCGGACGTCCAAGATGGCTGCCATATTAAACATTGGTCGTCCAGGGGATAAATAATCCAAGATCGCGGACGTCCAAGATGGCTGCTCTCCATCTTTTATATTTCTTAAGCAGGCTGAAATAAAAAAAAAGTATTGTTTTTAATATTAAAAGACAATAAATCAACACAGATTTTGAGTTCAAAGTGCTAGAGCACGAATTTATTAAAAAATAAAAAATAAAATACAAAATATTTCATAATGTTTCATCTTTAAACATATTTATATCCTTTAAATGTACAGTCTAAATGACATGTAACATATAAATTAAATTGAACAGGAATGTCTTGTTTTATTTCCTATTTGCTGTATTCTGTAAACAGATCACATAAAGAGCCGTACCAGCTGGTCTGAGCTCTAAAATTGCCTTGTCCCCAGCACCGTTTAAAAAATACACCTAGGTGTGTATGTGTGTAGGCACAAATAGTACTTTAGAACAATCAATATGGCGATTGACCATAGCAGGCTCATTATAACGAAAAATCATTGTTTTTTTTTCCTAATACAAATAGAATTTTTGAATGAGGATCACTTTATATACGCTCCCAACTGGAAGTACCAGGTAACGAAATGTAATCATTATCCAGATCCCAATTTTTTTTAAAAAGGTTTTCCTTTAAATCCCTCTACAAATCCCATAAGATAATGCAGTGGTTCAGTAAGCATAATGTATTTTCCTGTCTGCATCCAATTTAAACATTCGATGTAAACAGAATACGCGAAGGAATTGAATTTCATGTATCTGTAGCGATTCAGATCATTCCGAAAAAACGCATTCTTTCAAGCACTAGGAATAACTGAACTAGAAAACTTCAGGACATTTTCAGTACCGAATGTCTGTTGGTCTTTGAAGCTGTGGGTTATTTAAACCACTGCTCACAATGTTCAAACGAGGAACCTGAATAATATATAGTTGTATTTATACATTACTTATCAAAGACATAATATAAGAAAACATGTTCGAATCATCACAACTGATCAGTTGCACTCCGTTCAACATGCTCACTTCTGCCTTTTAACCCGGCAGTAGTCAATTGTCGGTTTTTGCAGCCTATATAAATTATCTTCGTCATAGTCATATCACCTTACAAATACAATGGAGAACTATTATGCAGCCGACTTTAAATGTTTCTTCTCCACCATAGAGAAGTAACAAGGCATCTCTGTTTTTCCTCCAGGTACATTTTTACAAGCACGTGAACTTGGTGGAAAAGTCTGTGCAAGGATCACTAATCTCAGTTCATTTTTACTTTTCCCATTATTCCGAATATCATGAACAAAATGTATTATTTAAGCAATCTGCAAATTTTTCACCTCATTGAAATGTAATATTCGAATATTAAGTGGAAAATGTTTCTTATTTTATATTTTTTTATATACGGGCGCCAGGCTGCAAAAAGACAGAGAGCCTGACTAATAGCGTTCTGAAAAAAGACGCAACTACTCTCGGAAAATATTTTCGTTTTATTCGAATTTTTTTATTAATTTATATTTTAAAGCTCTTCTTATTTTAAAAATATATAAAAACATATATGATGTCATCAGAAGCCAAGGGGTACCATTGACAAAATTTCGATTTAGAGTAATTTGAGTTCAAAGATAATTGACGTTAAAGTTGAACATCATTAATAATTGACTGAATTGAAATAAGAAACTGCTGCTTGTTTCCCAGTGGTTTTTGAACTCTTATTTCAATAAATGTGAAAAACGTAGAGTGTAATTTTCTTTAAATTTAAAATTAATATTGATCATTATTCGTCAAAAGTGGCTGATCTCTAAAACACAACACATAATTAGAAAATCACTTATATTTCTACACCTGAAAAGAAAAAAAAACATATTTTCAGGTCGTCAGTGCACTCAGTTGATTTTTATCTATTTTATCAATTGTACCCCCTTGGCTCCAGGGGTCTTCATATGTAATTTCTATGAATTTCTTAAAACGAATTTTAACTAGCTACGTTATTATTCAACTTCTAAGAAATGAAGTTATGCGATTCATTATGTATTTTCTTTCTGTGTACGGCTGTGAACGAAATGTTAGAATTTTCATGATTTTTTTTTTCTTTTTTCAAATGTATCGTTCCGGTGGTCGACCCTTTTCACTTTATTTGCACCTACAATTGTATGTTTGTATTTATGCTTGTTTTCTTGATTATTTGTATTTGTAGGATTAAACATTGAACATTAAAAATTGTCAATTTAACTTTCATGGTCATTTTTACTTTCTTCTATCTTTACAAGAAGAAAGTATTGGGTTCATGAAAAGTTTTTACCTCCGGTTTTCGATGAATTTGTACGTTTTAAGTACTCCTGAGCACGATTTGATGTTTTTTAGAAAAATGTCTATCTGCGAATGTCACTCTGTATGTACTCTGTCTGTATGTGACAAAAAAACTTTCGGCGCATTAACACAACAACTAATGCACGGAATTTCAAATCTTTAGACTCCGTTACACCTTGATATAAACTGGTGCTGAAAAGTTTTTGTTTATATTGCTTAACAGTGACGCTCCTATGCTTCATTTTCCTCGATTTTTGCAATATACCTATGTCAAGAACTAATGTACTGATTTTCACCAAACTTCCCAAGTTGCAATTTGACTTATTTCGTTACTAATTAGCTTTTGGTGAATATCGCCCAACAGCAGGATATACTATGCAGCTTTCGCATTTTCAGTAATAACTCTGTCTCAAGAACTGCTGTACGGAATTTAATCAATCTTTAGATTAGGTTAGGCCTTCATATAAACTGGCAATGATTAGGTTTTGGTGTATATCGCTCAACAGGTGCCGCTGCTATGCTGCGTTTTGCACGATTGTCGGAATAGCTCTATCTGAAGAATTCATGCGCGCATATTCTTGAAATTTGAGATTCAGTTAGACGTTAACGCAAGCTGTTACTGGTTACGTTTTGGCGTAAATAACACAAAAGGTGGTACTTCTATGATGATTTTTTCACGATTTTTACAAAAGCTATATCTAAAAAACTGATGCACGCAATTTAATCAAACTTAATATTCTGTTACATTTTCAAGTAAATAGATCCCTATTAGACTTGGGTGTATATTGATTAACAGGTGTTATTTTATGTTCTTTCGCTTGGAAATTTTGGTTGCAAACACACTGTAAAAAAAAAAAAAAAAAATCTGTGAAGTTACTAAAGTTTTTCTAGGAAACTTGGATTCCTAGAACTTTTCATGTAACGGCAACAACAAAATTTCATGTAACAGACACACTTTTGCGCCGAAAATAAAAAAAATCTGTAAGGTTACTAAGAATTTTTTTGGAAACTGGGATTCCGAGAACTGTTCATGTAACTCCAGCCAGGGTTACAAATAAAAGTTTAGTAAGATTACTGAAATTTTAGCAGATTCATTTGTAAAGATACAGATTTTTGTAGCTTTACAAAAACTAGTTTTGTAGATTTGCAGCTTTTTTCGTACAGTTACAGGTGAAAGTTTAGTAAGCATGTAACTTTACATCTGTAGAACTACAGTTTTTTTTTTTTTTTTTTTTTTTTTTTTTTTTTTTTTTTTTTTACAGTGCATTTACGAGGGTGGGTTCCGAAATTGAATGATTTATTTGAAACAATGCGATACTATACTTTGTTAAATGTTTCCTATTCAACGAACCTGTATATCTTTACAATTCTCATGATGGACATATATTGTCATTTAACTGTGGCACTGAGATAGCGAATTTTGAATAATTACTATGTATGAGATAAAAGAAAGGTTTGGTTTTGGACCGTCCGACATAGTTTAATATGGAGTTATGGTACACAGAGTTAACTTACGTGTTCAAAATAGACATCGAATCCTGTATATTTTATTATTCAATCGAAATGATTTCGTTTACAGGCGCACTTAATGCATGACAGATACAAACATCAAAATAAGCAATATTGTCAATGTTGGTGTCTAATTGACTGGATTAACAATGAATGGCAGAACAAAAAAACCGATTCTTATTTATCTGAAACCATACTAATTAAAATACGCCGACTAATGTAAAGTAAGTCAAAATAAGTAGAAAATTTAACACACAATTCCTTGAAATCAGTCTTAATTTTTTTTTTATTTATTTGTTTAAGCATAGAATTGGTTATTGAGAAATACCCAATTTCTAAATTTTGGACCCATAAAGTTTATGAATTGAAATTAACTTTTAGTGCTACAAACATAGGCTATAAGTTGGGAAACTATAATACGCATAAAATAGTCTATATGCTGTCCATAAAACAATGCCCCACTTTCAGTGGCAAATTATTAGTGTTTAATTTAGACTATTTATAGCAAATCCTACATCAAACTGCTGTAAACTTACCTATTTTCTTAGAAATGTTTAATATGTGCAAATTTAGTAATACGGCACACAAACAATCTGAAGTTCATTTCCTCCCACGCTTCGGTTACCAAGCCCGGAGTAACGGAAGCAATAGCGTCTTCAGTTCTATGTGTCAACTCTGGTAAATCATTAGGTATAGCCGGAAATTACAGACGATTTTTAATAAATCCTAAAAAGGAAAAATCGCATGGCGTTATGTAAGGTGATCGTGGAGCCCAGAAATAACGCTTTAGGATTCGATATTTTATGTATGTGGTACTGAAATCGAGTAAATAACAAAGCAGTAGTCATACATGCTGTTACCTAAACTGTTTTAGGTACTCTTTATTTGTGACCTTCAACAAAAACTCTACAACATTTACAGTTGATACTATTAAAATTTGTATGTGGGAAATTATTTTGTGGGCAACCTGTATTATATATCACTTTGTATGATTATATATAATTCTCAAAACGTAAGGGAAGACTTACTGTAGATATGGGTGTCTGTTTGTGTCTTTATATGTTTGTGTTTGTCTTGCGATATCTACCAGAAAAAGCCAACTATTTTCTTATAAATAGATAGGAACACTGCTAAAATAAGCAGAATGAGCTGTAGAGTTTTTGGTTTACTTTGATTCAGTCCTTCAAAAAACATGGAACATTTTCTTTTATGTCATAATGCTTTTCAATGGGAATTGAAACGATTTTCAAATTTCAATATATATTGAATAAAACTTCAGAAAATTGGGATAATTGACATAAATTTTAAATTATGGATACTAAAACGTCCCAAATAAAATCTTAAATTACTCTATAAAGTTTGAAATGTTCACAATACTTATGTATAAAGTTCTATATTATCAATATATATATATTTTGCAATTAACTGATACCTTTCCACAACATATAATAATGTATGAAATAATGGAAAATTTACTAAAGTATTTAATTCACTGTTATATTCCCGATAGTGAAAACATTAAATATAATTATATAAAAAATATGAAACATATTAACTAATTTTTTGTGATCGGATCTTCAAACGAGTTGAGATCAAGCATGAAAGAAGCATAAGCAATGTGACTTAAACTGAAAATAATTTTGTGAAAGTTTTACTTTTAAAGTAATGCCACAAACGCCACTCTATTGAGACAAATAACACTTGATAAATACGGCAAAGAGTAGTTCACCCGATTACGGATGATTTCACAATAGGTTTAAGCGTCAACGCGTAAGTGGGCATATTTATTTGCAAGGAGACGGTTTGGTACGTAAGTGCCGCAAACAATATATCAATAACCTTTTGTCAAGTTCTTAAGAGGAAAGCTGAAGTACCTATCGGCAAAAAATATGTGGAATTATTTCATAATGAAAAATATGCTTGCCATCACCATTGGTTTCTCCTCATTCGACGGAGAATGAAGTAACTAAATTGAATTGAGAAAGTGCAGTTTTGCAATGCATAGTGCACATTAAAGGTTCATCGAGCTGATCACCTCGGAAAAGTATTTAAACCAAAATTATTGCATTTTATTTAAAAAATGTATTTTCGTCGAAAATTTTTTCCTTGAAAGAAATTTGGGTTTCTTTCGTAATCGGCTTTTTAAAATATTATAAGTATTAAATCTGACTTTTCCTGACAAATCTTATAAAACTGCCAGATGTTTTAAATTGTTATAAATCATATAGGGAGATTTTAGTTTTCAAAATTATTTTATTACATGAGATTTTACCGACGCGGCGTATATAAAAAATGTTTTGTAGTTCACATTTTGTGTCAACTACAGGTATGTGGGTATGTTATTACTATATGATGAAGCCTCGTGTACAACGAATTCGCTCATTGCAATAAAATTTAGTCTAAAACGTGATATAATAAAATCTTGAAATAACACAATCATTAGCAAATAAAACATAAATTCATTGTGACAACAGAGTATTTCAGGGTGGTCAGAGTAATGTGCCTTAAACTACGTATTTTCCATCTGAAGTACATTAAGAGATAGACAGTGTCTATAGTTTGATATTTAGAAGTATATTCACAGATATTTATAGAAATAAATTCATACAATGGACTTCACAAAATAAAATGTATGCAGCGCAATTTATAAATGGCAATTACTTTAAGTGCCGTTTTTCCTTCCTCATGTGTTTTATATCTGAATTAAGTTTTATTATAATGGGCATGATTAAAATCGGTAAACCATGTAAATGCTTTTTTCACAAATGTAATTTATGTGCATTGCAGTCTACAGACGAAAATTGAAGAAAGTGCATTTTCAAATGCGTTTACTATTTTATAACTAGATTAAATTATAGCATGTTAAACAATGTGTAAAAGATCATACATAACGCGCACAAAAAAATCAAGTAATTTCCAACAATGGTCGGTAATTTTTGATATACGTTTACGAAGTTTTTAGTGACATACACTGGCCACCAAAAGTTAAGGTACCGGGACTGAATGCTTTCGATTGCACACGGTTTTTCGAATATCTACCAACATTATTGACGAATTGTTCTTGAACATCTGGGATGTAAAGAACATGTTTGATTTCATATTTTTCGATGAAGATTTAGACGGGCCGACAATTAGGGGGCTAATAATAAATTTAATAATAAAATAATATTTGCGATCAGCTATGCAACAGAAAATGCTGTAATGGTTTGTCACTGCATTAAATGACTATTTGGGTCCTGTTCAACGTTTGTGTGCATTTGTGTAAGTATATCACTCATATTCGTAAAGATGTTAACGTTTTTGTGAAAAATTCAAACGTTTTTTGTTTATAACATAGAGTTTTCAACCAAATTTAACACAACTTTCCGAAAACCTGACAAAGAATAGTAGCAACAATACACTTCAATTAAAACATGAATATATTGAATATTTTATGAGATATGGGCATTTGTATGAAATAATTTTTAACTGCGCATGCGTGGAAGATTTCAAAATTTTTATTTCATAATTTGGTAGTCAGCTATTTAGGGCAACTTATCTAAAATGTCCAGTCAAATATCGAGAAATTTCACAAAGATAGGTGCGATATAGTGAGTTGCTCTCTAAAAATAGCTTTATCATAAGGGTTTTTCCAGAACTTTTCAATCAACTCACTATATCTTTTTAAATGTTCACGATATTTCACTGGACATTTTACAGAAGTTACCCAAAATAGCTGGCTACCAAATTATGAAATAAAAATTTTGAAATCTTCCGCGCATGCGCAGTTAAAATTATCTCATAAAAATGCCCATATCTCATCAAATATTCAATGTATTCATGTTTTAATTAAAGTATAACGTTTCTACTACTCTTTGTCAGGTTTTTGGAAAGTTGCGTTAAATTTGCTTGAAAACTCTGTATGCTATAAACAAAAAACCTTTTGAATTTTTCACAAAAACGTTAACATCTTCACGAATATGAGTGCTATTCTTACACAAATACATACAAACGTTGAACAAGACCCAATTAGTCATTTACCACAGTGACAAACCATTTCCAGCCTTTACTGTTACATAGGTGATCGAAAATATTATTTTATTATTAAATTTATTATTAGCCCCCAATTGTACGCCCGATAAATCTTCACCGAGCAATATGAAATCAAACACGTTCTTTACATCCCAGAAGTTCAAGAACAATTCGCCTATAATGTTGGTAGATATTCGACAAACCGTATACAATCGAAAGCATCCAGTCCCTGTACCTTAACTTTTGGAGGCCAGTGTATTATGCTTTTACATGTCCATGTTAACATAAAATATTGTTCCGTAATAATATGTAATTGTTGGAAAGTAATTCATAACTTTTGGGCGACGCAGGATATCCATGTTTTTTTTTGTTTTTGTTTTTGTTTTTTTTTTCGGCATTTTAGAGATATATTATCTGCCGTTGCACATTTAAAACATTTAATATTTTTTCTGGGTAATTGCTCATTTTGGCGATTTGCTGTTCAATTATATATAAATATTGCTTTTATTTGTATTTTTTTTCTTCTATTCATGACATTGAATTCTTCATAAAAAAATTGTATTAATGCAGCTTCATGAAAAAATTGGAATATTGGAATATTTGAATATTCTAATATTACTAACATTAAAATTTTATAAAACATAGCATGTTTCCGATTTTTTAACTCATTGCACATTGCATTGTCGATTACATTTTCTGACGTAATTTTTGCATTCTAATATATTGAAGACAGTTCAACTCAGTAATAAATAAAACATGGAAAGAATTAATCATTTTAGCTTATACAAGCAGAATAAGAACATCAGAAAAATGTTTTCAAAAAGCAGCTAGTAATTTTTAAAAAAAGAAATAAAAGCACGATAAATTAAACGAAAGAAAACAAGACTTATCGTTCAGATTTTTGAAGCATGATTCATTACGCTGTGTTCTGTCACTGTTTTTTCTAACGACTCATTAACAGTATTGTTTGGACAAAGCGTGAAAAAGATAATTAAATTTAAGTGTTGTAAGAAGTATTTTTTTTTCTTATTTTAAGATAGGTTAACATAATACGTAAATTTCATTAATTATATGAAAACAAACACTTTTTATTAACGATTCAATAAAATAGACTATAAAATCATGTTACAAAACATTAAAAATCTGCAGGGATATTGAACAAACATTTGTCATAGAATAAAATACATTAAATTCATGAAAGATGAAAAAAAAATCCATATAGAAGGATGCATGTAAAAGCAACTAAAGTCAAATCTAAAGTCAGAGCAAAATCGACCACTCTGAAGAAACATGACCAGCATCATTTAAGGTTGAATTCACTAATCTTGTGTACCAGCACCGAATGCAGTAAATACGTAAGGCGCATTTTTTTAACCTTTCGTACACAAGATTAATCAGATAAACCTTAAATGAACCTGACCATGTTCCTTTAACGTAAACGATTTTGCTGTGACTTTAACATGGATTTTAGTTGTTTTGAGATGGTTCCTCACATAGGTTGTTTTTAATTTCATCTCTTATGACTTAAACGTTTTTTACTGTACGAATGAATGTATCCGAAACATTAACAGTTTTTTAAAATGTGATTTTCATGTGCATTTTATTAAACTGTCTAAATTTAAAGTGTTAATTTTCTTATTTCTTCATTTGTCTTGGCTAGTTCAATGGGTTTTTTTAGTGTAAGTCACATAGCTGATAACTGCTATGCTTGTTCGCCACCGTTATTTTCGTAAAGTGTGTTTCATCTTATTCAATTAATGAGATAATCTCCCATAAAATAAGTCACATTTTTCCGTTCTAAAATATTGGTAGCAAAAAGTCGTAGCATGTGACATACACTATTAGTACTCATGGAAATAGCCTCTTATAAAATCACCGATTTTCTATATTTTGTTTTGCTCCAACAATCTGTATTTTCGAAACTATCAGCAATGAAAATACTTTGCGTGTATTACATTTTTGCGTATTTATTGCGCGTGAAGAAATTTGTGTTGTAAATGACATTCTATTTTAATAGAATGCGAGTGTTTTTTTTTTCAACATGTGATTTACGAACAGAATTTAGTTGACATTAAAAGTCATAGTTCCCATCACATGTTGAATATGACTAAAAAAAAATATTCACAAGACCTTTTCAAACATTCAGTCGGTAAATTTTATATTAATAATCTGTCAAGTGTAATGACTATTTTTTAAATAAATTAAAGAGATGCTTATTGCTGGCACGTCTTATTGTTTACGTACCGTATTATAATTTAAATGTTATAAATCATACATATTCAAAAAGGTCTGAAAAACCAACTGTGCAATACGATCTAAAATTTAAGTAATATGTATTTTTTTAAAAGATTGCATATTTTTATTCACAACGTGTACGGAACGAAAAAGTTATTTGTATTTTCTACCTCTCGTAATATTATAGTTGCTATATGTATATCATTTTATAGAAATTTATACGGGTATAGGGAATTCCATATCAGTTGCGAACGGCCATGACACCCACCGACTCAGCTGTTCATGAAACTTAATACTGTCATATGTACACTTAATACCGTCATTTGCACATAATGCTGTCATATAACCAGATACCCTTGTACAAATTCTGTTCTCTGGGCCTCTTGGTTTTTAAGATACAAGGTATCCAATTTTTGAAAAAATTGCTCTTAAATGACACTCATCAGTTCAATTTATATTCTGAAGTGTATTCGAAAATAATTCGTATATCTGTGCCTAATTCACATATCACTCTGAAAATTTTATTCTTTCTCAATCAAAATATGGAGATTCCAGAATTGTTTTTAGAAATCTTACCAGATTCCGAGAGAAATTAAAAATTCATTTATTTCAAAATTTATTTTTGTGGGGCCAAAACAGTTTTATGGTGGTAAATAATTACCATGCCCATTTTTTTTTTTTTTTTTTTTTTTTTTTTTTTTTTTTTACTTAAAGTATACTTAAAAATTATATAAATGAAGAAGAATCTATTTTGATTGTCTGTATTATTACTTTAATCTTTTATTGAAGTTAACTTTAAAAAAAGAGAATTTCCATATTGGTTGTAATTTTAGCAAACGAGGTGTACCTCTTTCGTAATTTGGAACATCACTATTAACTTCCTCGTCAAAAGTACCCCAAACACATCCACTTGCACTCTACTTTAATTATTTGTAATTTATACAAAAATAATTGGCAGCATTTTCAAAAGTTCATTTCACTCAAGGTAGGAGGGTGCATGCTTCAGACAGCACTAACAGGCTCTATCTTGCTGTTCTGCACTATAATCTACAGTCTTGCATCGAGTTGAATTAACCGCTTTTACCCGCACCTGACCAGGTTTTCTGTTCGCGACGGGTTGACGTAGTATTTTTTCATTGCAGGTCCGGTTGCTAGCCTGTTTTTCGTGCGGTTTGTGGTCTGGTCGAGTTGGCATTTAATGCTCTGGGTTAGAGTGATTTTCGAGATTACCCGATTTTTCAAAAGAATGTCCAAATTATTTTTTTTCAGATTGAACATCTATGTACAATAAGACTTTCATAATGAAAACTCCGAAAATGCGAAATTTTAATTTAGCGAACACATTCCCAATTCGTACAATTTGACATGGTCTATAACAAATACCTTATTTCGTGCTTAATTATTTGTGGCACATGTTATCAAATATAAGTTGAATTATGTAATCTCTAGAGAATTTGTGTTTATTTACATTACGGAAGTGGAACTTTAAGCAAACTTTAAAAGTTTGATGATACATTTTTAAATGATATTTTTGCGCTTTTTAACTATTTAATTTTTTTTTTTTTTTGCAATATGTATTTGTGTGTATAACAAGTTTAAAAAAAAGTTAAAAACATGTAAATATTTTCTGCGTTTAGAGTATCGAGTTCTTGATTAAACGGTAACAATTTAAATGAAGGTATGCGAGTGTTTTTCGTACTATTTTTAAAATAACAGTATTATTAAAAAACTTGCATTTTTGCAACATTTTATTAATTAGTGAAGAGGACCTGAAAAATTTTTTAACACAAGCATTTGTTATTCCTACAATAAAAGTTCACAAAATTATATTCCACTTTTTTAAAATTTCTAAATTTATATCTCACTATTAAATTTTTAAAAACTTACTCCATATTATAATTTTAATTTAAAACACATGAAAACAATAGCCTTCATTATTTTTTAATTTAAAGATTGCCAATAAAAATATATAATTATTGGTATTAGTTTAATACCTTTCTTTTGAAATTCATTTGGTATTAGTTTGGGCTGGCTGTAAATATACTCAAAATAGTTTAAAATAACACTATTTTGATGGACGTGAAATTCATGTGAGAATATTCCACGAAAAATATATTAAAGTTTCTGTAATACTAAAAGAAAGTTTCAATAACATTAAAATTCAAGAACTGGTATAAATCTGTTTAATGCCTTCACACGAATATCTGTAACAAAAATAATCTTATTGCCCAGGTATAACATTTTATATGATTAAATTTTGTTTTTTATTACTTCAATAAAGAAAATCACAAAACTGAAGTTCATTGTAAGGAATTAATTTAACATTGGTTTGAGTACCGAGAACTGCAGTTACGTAGATTTTTACAGTTAAAGTTATTGTTTCTAATTTTTTTTTACTATTTCGTATATAAATTTACATATAATAAAATCATTCACAAAGTATATATGAAGTATAATTTTCAAGGTATTTACTTAAAAAATCTATATACACAAATTTATTCAAAAAGAAATTAATTTAAAAATATACATTAATTTTACTTTAAACATCCAATAACACAGAAATATTTTTGTTACAATATTCTGCTAAAATAAACAGTAAGAAGATTTTACTTTAATTTATCGACAGGAAATTTTCAACAGAAAAATCACGACGATTTAACGTTTCTATTACAAAATGTGTTTATACAATTTTTTTGCGTTTATAGAAAACGTTTGGTGTATTTGGTTAATGTTTAAAAGACCAAATTTTAAAAACCTTGTCTTTATTGCCTTTTGTTAGTTCTTTCGATAATTGATGGCAATTTATGAAAATTGAAACATTTTCTTTATTGTTTGCTGTTTTTTTTTGTAATACTCATTTGTCATGGTAGGTATTTTTCCCTAAGAAAGAGTTATTTTGAGAAAATCAGTAAACTAGTGGTATAAACAGTCCTAGTTGATACGTCGTATCAACGTTCCAACTTTGCTGTTGCGAATCATTGTTTCCGAAGAGAATTATATTAATCAAATTTTTAAAAAATGCTTCAATCTCTAACTGGTCTGAAAGGTATAAAAGACTGCTCGACAAGCGTTCCAACTTTTAAAATGATAAAATTAATGTTATATTTTGTACCCTAAAAAAAGTTCACTTAATAAAAAAACCAACTTAGAACATAATTTTTTTGCGCAAACCAGAGTTATCAATTATTTTCACTATGCCAGTGGTATAAGCAGACATACTTAAAATTCCATAATTTCGTTGTAACAGCATAAAAGTTAAAAAATTAAATGTCTGCACCACTTCTCATTTTTTAGAAATGTACATATAACATTTTTAGGTGTGACGTCATTCTTTCCGAAGAGAATTATCTTAGTCAAATATTCAAAAAATACTGTAAACTTTATCTTCTCTCAGTGAGTTAAAGACTGCTCCACATTTTGAGCATATGTTTCCTCGTATGTCACTTCAAACCCGATAATCATCAATTTTCTCTTCTGTGCGCCTTATAAACTTTACTCACGAATTTTTAGGTAGTAATCAACGTATGGTTCCACCTGTTTTTACTTATTACTTTCTTCTATCAATAATAGAAGAAAGTTTTGTAGTGGTCAGAGATCCCCAATAACATGTATATAGAAATGTCTTTTGTCCGTGTGTCCATGTTTGCCATTGAACGGTCGAAAAGTGCATAGAGTTATGCATAGAATTGAACAAAATTCCATATGTATATACAGGGTGCAATATGTTATCTGTCGCCGACTTTTTTATTTCTCAACTGTTGGTCGTAGACATATAGTTCCAATTACAAAAACGTTTCAAATGAGCTAAATATTCATGCTGTGGCATTATTTAAAGTAAAAAGTCAATTTTATAAAAATTACGAAACCTAACTTTTTACACGGTCCCCCAGTCACTATACTTATATTTAGTAAAGTTTACTCATATCATAACAGATATAACACAAAAGGTTTGACATCTGTACTGCAAAAATTGACCCAGTTATTACATTTCAAAGTTTGAGATTTTTGCTTACGATTTTGTCTTTCATTATGGGATCAGTTAAAAGATGAATTAAAGCAATTCGAGATCAAAATCAGAGTGCAATGTACTTCTTACGGCGAAACCACCTTTAGTCGGTATCACCAAATCGGGAAATCACCAAATAGGGTTATTTCATCTAAAAATTTGAGCTAACTTTTATGGGTTGAACAGCATTCAAAAGTACCGACGATACGGGCAAAAAGTGGCTTCGCCGTAAAAAGGATATTGTACCCTGATTTTGATTTGGAATTACTTTAATTCATCTTTTAACTGAACCCTCGAAGAAAGACAAAATCATATGCAAAAATCTCAAACTTTGAAACTTAATAACTGTGTCAATTTTTGTGGTACAGATGTTAAACTTTTTGTGTTACATCTGTTATGATATGTGTAAACTTTTACTAAATATAACTATAGGGAACTATTATTTTAACACAGTCAAACTGACTGGTAAAGTTATCATACGAATTGAATATTTCCAACTGAGCGAAAAAATGCCCAGGCCGGGATAATGTCCTACCAATAAGGTTATCTGAGCGAAATATGCTGGCTGGTTGTCGGCCCAGTTAGCTTAAATGGAAAAGCATTGGCCTTGTAAGCCAAAGATCTGGGTTCGATTCCCGGCCTGGGCATTTTTTCGCTCAGTTGGAAATATTCAATTCGTATGATAACTATAGGGACTGGGGGACCGTATAAAAAGTTAGTTTTCGTAATTTTTATCAAATTGATTTTTTACTTTAAATAATGCCGCAACATGGATATTTAGCTCATTTGAAACGTTTTTGTAATTGGAACTATATGTCTGCGACCAACGGTTGAGAAATTAAAGGTCGGCGATAGATAACATATTGCACCCTGTACATATATATATATATGCTTGGCTATGGCATAGAAGTGCCACGTGAATTTGGAAGTATTTTGCAAAAAAGCGCTGCTATAATAGCGAATATTGTGTCATTTTCATTATTGCACCATCGAAAAGTGTATGAAGCGATGAATGGAAATGATCCAAATTTCATATATATGTTTTTGGCTAGGGCAAGCAAGTCCTATTTGAATTTCGAAATATTTCGCCGAAAGGGGGCGCTTTAATAGCTAATATTTTGTGACATTTTCATTACTTTATCATCGAAAAGTGTGTGAAGTTAATCTTAGAATTGAACCAAATTTCATATATATTTATTCAACTATGAAAAGCATGTCTCACTTCAGATTTCACAATATTCTGCAAGGAGGGATCACTGTAAAAGCGATTTTGGGGTAATTTTTTATATCTTTCGTACTTCTGTTCCACACCAGAGGCACTCGCAGCGATGAAAACATTGCAAACTGCTATGCTGGCGATTCGCAATTAGTTGACGTTAAAGAAAATTACGCAAAATATTGATTTAATTGAATATCCTGATCAAGAAACTCATTTTTATTGAGTAAAGCTGAAATTAAAGATGAAAATCATAGTTGATATAGTATTGAATTATTAATATTGAAATTTATACATATGTAACTACTTTATTGGAATATAAAAATGTTTGAGATAAAAAAAAAAAAGTTTTGCGATTAGCACATGCAACTAGTTTATTTTTGCATTTGTAATTTTTACTCTAGATTCTGAAATCGGTCAAAGTAAATATAAATCGCTTTAATGGATATGGGAGCGTTCTTTTTCAAATTCCAGTTACAATGTTTTTTGAGTAGGACAGTTGAGATCGATCTCTATGCAGAGATGTTTTAAATATTTTAAATTTGGCAGCAGAATTTTTGTAGGAGAATACTATAAGTTTTGAAACCGGTTGGGATCGTATGTTTATTTATATAATCAGAGCTGCATCAAAATCAGAAAGGACAAACGTATAACATTAGACATCGACCTGAGATATCCTACGCAGAAAACGCATTTAATAATATCAAAGTCTTAGAGATAAATAAAAAAAGTGCTCCTGTAGTTTTAACATTAGAAAAACATAATAGGGTCACCTAAAGTTTTAACATAATGCGAATTTATCAAAGTATTCAGATATTAATGTGCACGTATCTTTGCGTGACTAGGATAGACTCCCAACACTTTGCATATTCGTTAATAGAACATAATAGGTTCTTCGATAGGCTTAACATAATATCTTATCAGAGTATTCAGATATTAGTGTGCACGTGTCTTTTCGTGACTATTTTGGATCTTCGTTAACATTATGCTTCAATATTTAAATTATTGTTCAATTTCTTTTGTATAAAAATATATTTATGTCCTGTAAATGAACGATAAATTGGATGCACGCATATTATACAATAAGCGCCTCGCAGTGGAGTATTTTTTCCACTTAGCCGGCCAAATGTCAAGTTTTCGAAACGTTGAGGAGAGAAAACTGTAGATAACTGTGAAGATAAATAGACGGGGATTCACCGTGCATTTATAATTTTTTTTCTGTTGTGTGAGCAAAAGAGTGTCAAAGAACGTAAAACTTGATAGTATCTGTAAGTGTTTTATTTGTACATTAAAGTTCGATTTTGTGCCTTTTATTTCAGTGTGATTTTTACCCCTAAACATTTGCCTATGCCATCTAGTTCTAAATTGTGCAAATTTCGGTATGTACGTTCATACTTCACATGAATATATTTATATCTGTTTATTTAGCAGGAATGTTAACGCGGCATGAAGCGTACCGCATTTGTTTGAAATTTTTGTTGTTAATTTCAATATTGAAAAAAAAAAAACATTTCTTATACATCAGGATGAGTCCGGATGATTCTTTTTTTACTTCAAATGACAGTTCTAGGTATTTAGTTAATAACTTTGAAAACTATAGCTGCAAGAAAATGCAAATTTAAAAGGATTCCTGACAAACACACAACTGTATGTTTCTCCAAATGATAGTGTTTCCATTTCCATTTCCCTTTCAATTTGAAATATATTCTTCGATAGATAAATTGCAATTGTTGACAGGATATATCGTCTGTGGACATAAAATACTTTCAATTTACATGTATGACAAATATTATATATATATATATATATATATATATGCATATATATATATATATATATATATATATATATAAACGGAAAGATATAATTCCTAATAAAACGGAAAGAAAGATTCGTGAAAAGGATATGATGATAAAGTTTGGTACGGTCTATCCATATGGACTTAATGTTATGTTTAACCACAGTAATATAATTAAAAACTTTAAAACTAACAATTTAGATGATACAATTTATGACAAAATTAATCATGACATTGGAAACGAGTTGATTAGAAATAGTAATCAATATACTAAGTTGAATAATTTTAAAAAATTAAATACTTGTACAGACATAGTAAATGAAATAATTAATTATAAAGGTGAGCGAAGAGTTAATGTGATTAAAGTTTTGATTTTCAACATTAAGAAGAAATTAATTCCCGTAACTTTAAGAACTTTACAGTCTAGGGTAGAAAATGGGAATGTTGATCTAGGTTTGGATTTGTTGAGATATAGAATCAAGACACAAAAATTACAAATGTATTGTAACATTGACTATGGCCATGTTAGTGCAATAATTAAAATCTATTTTATAATGGATTATTTGGGTGATAGCCATAGGGGTGTAAATTACAATAAAATGCTGAATAAATACAATGAATTACTACCAGTCGGTAAAATAAAAATAGTTAAGGCTTTTAAATATGATAAGCCTTTGGGGAGAACTATTTTTAATTATAATTTATTTGCTAAAGATCTAAAGAAAAGTATTGCAGGGAGTATCTGCCATTGCAATGATTCTGAATTTGTTAATTATAAAGACAAGTATTATGGACATGTTATTACTGGAGATCTAAAGATAGTAAAGGATGAGGAGTTGAGAAGGTTAATGGAGTACGGAACTAAATATCGTGTGAAACGTACTCTCACTAAAAGTGTTGCAATTAAACGTTTTACTATTAATATAGATATATTTATAAATAAACTAATGTATAGATACAATTTGCCATCTAGTGTTTTTGACGAGTGGAAGTATTATATATTAAGATATTTTAAACGAGAATTTTCCAGAGATTTTGACGGAGTTAATAGAGAGAAATACAACAAACTTACACATTCAATTAAGAGATTCAGGAAAATTTTATAATCACCTATGTGGATAAAGCAAATACAAGTTATGCAATGATATGTAAGGTACTTTACGGTAAACTTTTGAATGATTGCTACAATAATAAAAATAGCTATTTACCATTGAATTCGAAAGCTGCAGTAATAGAAAATAGGATTAAAGCGATCTATAAAAAAGTTAAGCTGAAACAAATGAGTCAAAGTTTCCCTTATCTCATACAAGTGCCTAAATTCCATAAAACCCCTATCAAATTCAGGAGTGTGACCTGTGGATTTGGTTCATATATTGGTGCCGCTAGCAAGGCTTTGCTGGGGGTGCTGGAGGGGGTGTTTGACGGAGTGATGGGGGGAGAGACGACTTTTATTATCAAAAATAGCTATACACTATTAGATAATCTGAAAAAATTAAAAAATATTACTGGTTTATTCGCTTACGATTTTGCAGACCTCTATAATACAATTGATTTGACAGATTTAAAAGATAAAATAGTAGATTTTTATAATACAAATAGTACTTTGGGTGTTCATTATGATTTTTTCATAAATTTATTTCAGTTAGTAGTACAAGAAAACTACCTTTACGAAGGAAATACAATATTTAAACAGATTCGGGGTATTCCAATGGGGGGGGGGGGGAGTTGCAGTTCCATTTTGGCAAACATTTACTTACATATATATGAAAGAAATAATAATTTAAACAGTAACACTTTATCCTACAGATATATCGATGATGTTTTGATAGTTAAATTAAACAATGATATTGAAAATGTTGATTTTACATATTATCCTACGTCTCTGAGTCTGGAACCCTCATCCCAGAATTGTAAAAATATTAATTTTCTAGATGTGAACCTGAGCATAGAAAGTGAAAATTTGATATCTAAGATATTTGACAAGCGAAATGATTTCAACTTTAATACCTTAAAGCTGATATATTTTGATTCCAATGTGCATGTTTCGATTAAAAGAAATGTACTTAGAAATGGATTAATACGAATCGAAAGACTGAGTACTAGAGTTAAAGATATGTTTAGTGATATTTTAGAGTGGTGCCACTTGGGATTCAAGCATGGTTATCCTCGCAATTTCATCAGGAGAATAACTTGTGATTTTATTAAGAGTAGCAGGTACGGAACTGAACTGAACTCAGTGATGGATGAGAATGGAGGTTTTGATGAGTTGATTGATCTAATGAGTTAGAGAGATATTTTGGTGGATGTTGCAGTTCTGTTTAGTTTTTCATAGTTTTTCATTTTTTCAATTTTGGTCTCGGCGAGTGAAGGGGGACGTAGCATGCGTAAAGTCTGACTTAACCCTGCAGTGTATGTCGTTAGCCATACCGCTCGCTTTCTGTTCTGTTCTGTTCTGTTATGTCTTGCAATTATATATATTTTCTTTAGTTTAGTTATTCAGTTTGATTTTAAGAGTTAAGTTTATATTGGTTATTTATAATATTTTTGATGTGAGTTTCAATGCAGCTATGGTGAGTGATGGATTTTGATATTTTGTTTGTGGTTTTAAATATATATATATATATATATATAATAAATTTTTAATTAAAAAAAAATTTTTTTTCAAAATTCAACGCTTTCATAGCTTAAATTCTGTCAACCAATAACAATTGGATTTGTAAAATAGTTTGTAGATATCGCTAAGGAAGAAATTTTGTTCATTGTGCACGAAACCACATACTAGATGCTACAAAAGTAGCCTTAATTGGAAATTCTTATGCTGTTAAGAAAAGCACATCATATTTTTATCAATGTTTGTTTTTAAAATTTGCAATGCCGCATCTGAGAATAAATCAACAATACGTTTCTTCACATGTGAAGCTACTTCAAAAGGCTTTAACAATTTGGACAAAACTTACGAGATAACAAAAAAGTCACTGAAGTACTGATTATACATTCTCCATGCACGCATCAAAATATTCCAGAGCATTTTTCATTTAGCATATGAACTGCCCATTAAAATGGCTCATTCAGTCCAAGGAGGAACGGGATCTAGTTAATGAGGTAAAGAGATAAATTCGGGAGGTTAATAGTTTAAAAATGGGATTGGATGTGAAACATACCCGAATCGGCATATGGAAACACCAATGATGGCAAAACCAGCAGAAGTATTTTCGCTGTTCCTCATCTCGCTGTATAAATCAAGGGAATAAATTTTTATTTAATATTTCGTATTACGGACATCTTATAAGCATTGTAGACTGGCAATAAAATTCATACCTAAAATTTTTCGGAGTACGCGGTGAAATTATTTGTGAATTCGTATACATTGTATCTCATGTCATCAACTGCCTACAAAATTCTAAACTATGGTGCTACAGTTATTACTAACGCACTTCTTCCCATAAGACAGATCTTCGTAATAAGCATTTTTGGAAATATCGTAAAAATTTTGCAAGGCAAATTTCTAGAAAATCGTGGAATATAGACGTTGTAAATCAATTACTGTTCTTTCAGATTACTGTTATTTGTTGATTTTTACTTTCCAATTACTGTTCTTTCCCTTTTTATCTCGTATGGGAGAAAAAAAAAGTTAAACATTTTGAAAGAGGACTTTAGCTTTTCTTCTTCCTGCTGAAATCTTCAGCATCGATAGAGCCCATCTGAATGATCTAGAACCTGTAAGTGCTGAAAGTTATTCCGAAGACCAATCATCAGACGAATAATCTTAATATTTTGCCATCTAACAGGTATATATATTCATTTAAGTGTGATTTTGGTAATATTTTATATATATTACATCATTTATATTAAATAATATAAATGATATAAGTGATAAATGAATGTCTGATTTCATTTAATTATACTTTTGATTTACACTGTAAAAGCGGAAACATATAATGTCGTTTTTCATTTTAAATGAAATATGATGGCACAAATATATCTAAAAAGAAAGTTTTGTAAATTTTGAAAAGATTTTTATTGAAATACTGTGTAATTTGATACCTAAATTTAGATCATCCAAAGACCCATGATAACAAAATGATAAAAATACTGTACATATTCGATTTTTTGAAAGAAATTACAATATGACATTCCGAATTTAAGTTTAGAGTTACTCTGAATGAAAAGATACGTTTGTTATGACGGATCGAATGCAATCTCAATCGTAGTATTCACAAATGTTTCATTGCAAATAAAGTGCATGTTGAATGTTATAATGCTTTCCATACACACACGAATTCCATACAAACACGAATATATAAAAGCATACTGTATAACGTAATTGTAACTAATAACATAAATGTATTTAAAAGCATATTTTGAAAAGAAAACTACTAAAAAGTGATAATAATATGATACACTAATCAATAATATACTTTACTCTATTTTTTCATTAAGAAATATATTTTTGGCCGGCTACACCAATCAAATACTCCACAGTGCGCCGTCCTGTACATCCCAGTGATATTTGTCAATTTCAGAATGTTTAAAATAGAGTAATAAATGCATCTCAAACGATTTTTTACCATACAACGTAACGTAACGGAATTCTTTTAAATGTCTCCGTAAATGAATCGTAAATGCTACATAATTTCACTACCATGCCATTCCGATATCAAATAACAAATATTTATTTCAAGGGCATAGAGAAATATTTACACGAATTAGAGTATTGGTAGGCAGACAGCCACAGAAAAAACAGACAGATACACAGAGAGACAAACAGTCAGACAGACATACGAGCCTAACTAATAGAAACTGCTTATCTTTATTGAAAAGTGCTCAGAATACTATTCACTTAATCAAAAATAAGATAAATCATTCTTCCTTTGTATATCTAAGGTAAATTTTCACCTTTAGTCGAGTAAAAATGAAAAGTAAAAATCTACATGGTAAAGAAAACTTGTCTACACATAAAATCTGGAAATAGATTTATCCTTACTCTTCAAAGACAAATATTTTATTTGTATCTAATATGTCATGTATTATTATATTTTTTAAATATATAACCACCAGCCCTACATCTCAAGCAACTATTAAATTTATGTGAAATGGAGACAAAAATATGTTATTGCCGAAATGTCAGTGAAGGCTTACTGTGGAGACACGAAAAGTTTTGGTTTCTGTTAGTCTGTCTGTTAGTCTGTCTGTCTGTTCCGCGATAACTGCCGTAAAAAAGCATCCGATCGGCTTCAAATTCCCTGGGCATGTTGATGAGGTACGCGGACTTAGCTGTATAGTTTCGGGTTAAATTTGGTTCATTGGTTTGGGAAATATGGAACATTTTATTTTGCTCTATAATGCTTTTGTATGATAAGTCAGACGATTTTCAGATTTTCATTTCTTGAAAGGAATGACTCATATGAAAAATGGGTTTAAATGGTAAATTTTTGATTCTGAAATTTTTAAATAAGATTATTAAATTATTCCAATTAGTTTGAAAATTTGTCAATATATTTGCGAGATTTTTTTAATTAGGTTTATAATATTGGGGGAAATTTTATGCATGCTTTTCAATAATATAAAGGATTTTGTTTTATGAATTTGACATAATGCATATTTCATTTTTTTTCCTTTTCTTTTATCTGTTTCCTAGCAACGTATTTTGTCCTAATAATATTAGTATAATTGCGTGTATAATATTTGAGTAAAGCCAACGTCAAAACGGATGAATTAATGCAATTGTTTATTTGCATATAGATGGATTTTAGCCCAGAAATAAAAATAGGGAATGTTTCATTTATTTTATTTATTTTATTCAAATATTTTGATTAAAAATACAAAAGTTCATTATTTTTATTGAAAATAACGTAATATTTTTCCATAACATTTACCAATATTTCTTTAATTGTTGCCAAGAAAATCAAAACTCGGAATAATATTTTCTTTTAAACAATTATCAATTGAAATGTTTTGTCGTGAAACAGGAAAATGAAAAATAAAATTAAGAATAGAAAACTTAATATGGCGGCATATTGGAAATAAAAAGAAAACTCTCGAGTATTTCTTAATATAACAAGACGAAAAGTTTTGAGTAAGTACGCATAGCAGCTGAATTAGACGTCATTTATCGAAAACAAAGATGCTGGAATAAAAAGATCTTGGGTAAAATAAAATTAACTATTATTCACGGAGGAGAGAGATAGATGGAGATGCAGTATGCCATAAAAACAGTTTGCAACACGATGTGCGTTATCGCTCAGATTTAAATGCCCTCATTCGGTCCAAACAAAACAAGCACGTGGAACAGGGACCGAATTCTTTGACTTTATTCGAGCATTTTTTCTGTAAAATGAAAATGATCTTCTTATATTTAAGCAATAAGCAGTCTAATGCAGCATTTCATTGTATTATGAATTAAAACCTGTATTACTAAAAATATTATTCTGTTTTTTTTTGTTTTGTTTTGTTTTGTTTAAGCACGTCGTTGTGTTGTGCCGAATGTAGCGGATTTTAGGGTTACATTTTTGGCGTCGCTTCAAGATTTATTGTCTGTGTACGGTTAACATGAATATTTTATTTTAAATTTAAATTTTATTAATTTATTAAAAAAAAAAAAAAAAAAAAAAAAAAAAAAAAAAAAAAAAAAAAAAAAAACTTATGTTTATCCTTATAAATCACAGCGTAAAAAAAATCTAAGATATACTATAACCATCCGCACACAATCAATAAAAAATTACGAATGTAAATTTAAATAGACTACGGGGTGGTTCAGAGGGCAGAGCCCCCCTGAAGAAATGCAATTTTTGATTTAAAAAGTTACCAGAATAAGTAGCTCATCAGAATTTCAGAACATCAATGTATAACCACTTGTTTAACACTTTTAATTTCTGAAACTTTACGAAGTATCTTGTATGCTTATAAATATTTATGTAATTTGAAAACTTTAAAAAGCGATTTGTAGGAAGTTGAATATTACGCAATGAGTGTTAAAAAACAATGACTTGCAAAGATGACGTTGAGGCTCCTAATCTGCAGATTTACTAGTTAAAATATTGTTGTTTATTAATAAGTCAGTGGTACACAGAGGTATACTTACAGCAGCAAAAATAATTAAAATAACTTGTATTCTAAAAAAAGCAATGTATATATAAATTATTAGCATATTTATCATTAGTCATTGCTCGAGACACACTATGCATCTAAATAAATGAGGAACTCGTGTGAACCAATCAGCGTTTATTTTCACAAGCTTCTAACGTTATTGCCGGAAAAACAGGTATATATCACATTTTATTATACTGTTTCAATTATACCAATTTTAGTTGTCTGATTTCTTCTTAGCATCGGGCGCCGGCGTTTAAAAGCAGACGCACTATAAATCAGGAAAGTTTTTCATTAAATGGTAGAAGAGTACTTGTATAATAAAGATTTGAAATGACTCATTTCACTCCGAGGTCAAAATAGGCTATAAATATGTGAATGTACTGTCACAGTTACTCATTTTTATTTTAATAAAAAGACAAAATAAGACATCTATCTGAGTGGCGAGTGTTGAGATTTCATAAAAATCCATTATAACTGTTGAAAAATGTCGCAATAAAGGAAGTGTCTACCAGAAACAGAAATAAAAGAAGTACTGGAAATAAAAATGAGCACATTGATATACCTATGAATATGTATAGAGACGTACATAATAATTAAAAAAAAATGCAAATCTATAGATATGAATGCGACGGTTCATAAATTAACCCTTTATATCTCAAATTATGAATTTAAAAAGCTATGTGTTCAAAACTTTATTTCATTGCATTGCTATGAAACATTAGAAAATATATGCACTAAAAAAATATTTAAATACTAGGGGGCTCTGCCTCCTGCAAGCTACGCTAGCCAACCCCTGTTCAGACACCGCAAAATCTATAAGCACGTTAATCTGCTCGGTTTTAAAAATATTATAGAAGATTTAATTATACTGAAAAAAGCTGTGCAGATCTCCCTGTAAACGGGTTTCCATTCAATTTCCTTTGATTTCGAAAATTTTAGGCCGAATCAGTTGCTGTTAAGACATCCAATGGTTGTTTTCGCGTTTGATTAAAGAGGATCAGTTAAACGTTTGAAAAGAAGCTCAAAATAAAATGAATTAAGTGTACAGAGTCTTTGTCTCCCCGTATTTTAAAACAATTTCTATAACAATAGCCTAAGTCATGTGACTATCATCAACAGTTCAGGGCGAACCACTTCGCTTTTTATATTTCTGGAGCCATTTTGGTACTTTAATGCTAGCCAGGTACAGGGGATAAGTCGCCAAATTTTATTCTATCGCCATCATTTCATCTATATAATCAGTCATGTAACTGCCATAAATAAATACGCTCTGATCCCTTCGCTTTTCATATGATAGTTTGTCCCAAATATCATATACGGAAGACATATTGGCGCGATTTTTTCCCGACGCTAATTTGGGGAAAATATCAACAGCATAAAAAACAACATCCGGCTTATCAAATAAACAAAATAACGACACTATGGCACCAGTTAAGTACCCGTTGCGTATATGACATTGGCGTCAGAAACAAATCGCGCCAATATGGGTCCGTATATGACATCTGTGCCGAAAGCTTTCCCTTTTGATTAAAAAATGAAATTTCTTTTTCGAATAAAACTACATAAAAGTTTCCTTGGTCGCAAAGAATTCTTGGTACTGTTACGCTAGCTGGGTGCAAATCTCGCCAATAGCTATTTTTCAACTCGCCAGTTAGCATTATTTTTTTTTTTTTCGAGTGGTAAATTAAAACATTGCTGTGAAGTTGAAATTAAATGTCATCGTTTGTTACATCATTTAATATTTGGCCAGATGCAATATACGCACCGGGTTTGGCGTGATTTTTTTTACGAAAATTTTGCGAAAACCTCGTTTTCGAATACCCAGTTACATATGTATTTTTGGTACTACTTAGTTATACCGTCGACCAAAAAGCTATCACCAAACTATAAGATTAAATGCCAATAATGGTTGATCGTAAATGTCACATTCACTTGACTTTAAGCAAGTTACACGTCTTTACGTCTCAAATGATTTTTATTTCGACGTTTTATTTGTATATTTATTAATGTTATACTATTTTCTTTGTTCTTTCGTTATTTAAAATAAAAATTATGTCAATTTGTATAATTTGGCGATTTATATGATTTGGCGAAATGGGTCGATGAAATAACTAAGTAGTACCTTATTTTTAAATTATTTTCTTTTATTTTTTATTTTTAAAGGAAAATAACCAAAAAAATAATTAACTATAGAACAAAACAATTTATGTAATTGAAAAAAAGAAAATAAAGTAAATAAACATGTATTATTAAATAAACAACAATAGCCGGGTTACCATGTCAACCAAAATAATGCCATTTTGGCGCCAATTAGGTACCCCGGTGCGCATATGACTGATTTTCTTTTCATTTCGTTAAAAAATATAAAGGAGTGAAAGCCATTTATTTTAAATGTTTCAGTTTGTATTAAATAAAATGATAATGAAATACAAATTGAATTATGAATAAAAGTAACATGGTACATTTCTTAGCATACATTTAAGGGAGGCCAAACTTTTCGCCAAATTAGTTTAAAATAGTAACCTTTTCTAAAATCTGAAAAAAAAAATATGTGTTATGATTAAAATTTGAGTTGTCATCATTAGAGAAAAGTATATAAAATTAGAAAAAAATTAATATTTCGAAAACGAATTCGAATTTAAAAATTCTAATACCAGTTTTGAGATCTGCAGATCAATACGGATTTTTGTGTTAATTTCATTGCAAAGCATTCCGTATTTTTGGAGAAATCGCCGTGAAACATAATCAGTTGTTTAATCAGTCGTTTCATAGAATCGTTACATAAATTCGTTTCATAATATCCGTTTCATTAGGATTGTATATATATAGGGTAGATGTTTTGTCAATTACGGCTAATTACTTGTTGTAGTACTTCAAAGCACGGTTGAGTCATAAAGCTTGGACAAATTCGAGACTTAAAATAAAATTCTTTATTCATTTTTTCCCTATTATTTTAATGAGACTTATCATGCAAATATATATTTTACATATTTCTACGATATATATATATATATGATTGGATGTGATATTGCTAGATGTATCATCAGTGTCATTACGCCATTAAAGAAAATTCTACACGTGTAACACTATCGTCCGATTGAAAGCATATCTGAAAGAAATTTCAAAACTTATAGTTGTAGAAAACTAAAAAGAATTTATAAAAATGTTGAAATATATTTTTACATTTTTTTTTAAATTTTTTTTTTAATTTTTTTTTAAATTTTGTTTTATGAAAATACAATATTTTTTCTAAACATAAAAATAACATAATTTTACATTATGCCACAACAATGCCATATATAAATCATGTAATATACTCCCCTACACTCTATCGAAATCCACCTGACTAGCACATACGCATCCCTAGAAAATTTATACACTTTTCTGCACCATGCTTGGTATTCAGACGATACAAATGTAAGTAAAAAATTTGTTCAACTTAATACCGACGTTACTCAATAGTTACACATTGTAAAATGCTTCACAAAGTAAATAAACTGGAAATTTTTTTTCCGTATCGTATTGTCGAGTTTTCTATTTAAAACAACAACAAAAAAAAATGATTGACTTGCCTTTAAAATTTAATATATTCCCAAGCGAAATTTATGGGTACTATGTCAGACACGAAAATGGAAGCAAAATTGACATTCACACGCAATAAAATAGCTTTAAGAATAATTTTCAGCTTACTTTAATTTCTATTGCTATCAAGTTATGGTCAAGGGAAGTGTTTACTAGTGTTTTCGAAAAGTACTATGGCGATTGCATTCAATGGGTGTGCTCTAATTGAGATTTTGCACTTTAAAGCACCGTCGGGACATAAAATGTTAAAACTCAGTTTTGACGCACAATATTATTCTGAAAATAATTTAGTGTGACATGTATCTTAAGTATAGTAAAATTGTGAATATATTGCTGCTATTATCATGAATATATATATATATATATATATATATATATATATATTCTTTAAAGATTATTTTATTTCCCACTTTTTAGTTATTCATACCGTTACACATAATTATCCGGATTTCAACATCTGATGAATAAGCAAATAATTTGTCAAATAAATTATAATTTACAAGAATTATTTTATTTATTAAACAAATAGTTTTTAAAAAATTCTTTATAATTTCATTAGAAGTATTGATTTTATTAGCATTTAATACTTATGATTTTTTTTAACAAGTACATTGTATTCACAATAGCCTACATTCATTTATTTATTGATCAGATACACTTGACTTGTGTGCTTGACATAAGGAACCCGCTTATAAGTCATCGTTAATATACAAGGACGAGATAGCACAAGGACTTTGAGCTTTGAAGGGGGGGGGGAGGTGGTTCTAGATAGCACAAGGAAATTTACAACACCAGAGAATTACATCTGGGTGCTACACAAAGAGTGTGCAACGGAGCCAGCAGGAGTTGAACTCGCAGCCAGATTACGCTCTCAAGCGATTAGCGGTGTAGTGCCTTAACCATTCAGCCATGCTCTACATTCAAGAATTAATTTTTGTAGGACACTGTTGTCAAGAAGAAAAATGCAGACTATGTAGTAATATTTGTATTGACTCTTCCAGTTTATTCACCAGGACCCAGATATATTTTTCGCTGTTAGCGAAATGATATTGACCAATAAGAAGCATGCCTTTTTGCGAACTTGTAATTTTTATAGAGTGTGACCTTTTAAATTTCAAAAATTCTTCTATCAAATAAAACAAAATTTTCTGTACTAAAATACTGGCATCCAAAAAGCTGTAGACTTGTCAGGTTTGAAAATGTGGTCCAGGGCCCACTGTGTCTGAGTGTTTAAGGCATCACACCGCTAATCGGTTGAGTGCGTAGGTGGCTGAGGGGTTTGAATCCCGCTGGCACCGTTGCACACTCTTTGTGGAGCTCCTAGATGTAATTCTTTCGTGCTGTAAATTTTCCTGTTCTATCTCGTTCCTTTATATTGACGATGACTTTTAAGCGGACGCTTGACGCCAAGAGCACAGGTCAGGTATATGTATTCAATAAACCAATCATGTGGTCCATAATGGAGGATATTCCATCTCCTTTTTGATCACGTGGTCACGGTAAAAATTTCTAGCGTAAAGAAGGGAAGGCTCTGTAGACGAGTAATGTAAATCCCCGCTAGCCAGTGAAACAGTTCATGAGGCAAAGCAGTAGTATCTTCCCTTCTTATCAGTTAGAAGTTCCTTGAGTAAATTACCGGTATCACGTGACTTTTTTCAGCCTCAAACCCATATTTGGAATATCCTCCATTATACATTATTCTTTTCCGATAATCTCTATCAATGGAAGATATTCCAAATATGGGTTCGAGGCTGCAAAAAGTCTCGTGGTACCGATAATTTACACAAAGAACTTCTAACTGATAAGAAAGGAAACGGGAAACTACTACTGCTTTCCCCAATGTTCTGTTTCATTGGCTAACGGGGATTTACATTACGTCTACGGAGCCTTCCAATCTTTACGCTAGACGTTTTTGCCTTGAACACGTGATCAGGACGTAGATAGAATATCCTCCATTGTTTCCTCATGTAAGCTGCCTCTATTTGAGAGTGGTGACATACAATGCTCAGACTCTGTTTATACATACGTGTTTGCCTACACTACGGCAAAACTAGACATTTTCTATTCCAGAAGTTGGAGATACTCGTTTGGACAAGTTTCATTATACGAGTGGCGAACTATTTAACAAGCATTAGTTTGGCAATAATGGCAAGCACTTCCGGATTCATGGCAATATCTTTTGTCCAGAATCTATCAATCAATATTTGTTTTCGTATGTCACCATTCTCAACCAATACTCCCCCTCCTTAGGCAGTAAAGACATCAGAAATGAGCGTCAATGATTAGGTGTTTAGTCTCAATCTGATAACCGAAGACAGTACTGCTACACATAAAAAGGCACTTTTATGCGTACTGTATATGGAGGCACTTTGATGAACTCTGATGTATAAGGTCACTTTGCTATTGAATGGGCTTTATTCCAAATCTGGGTTCGAGGCTGAAAAAAGTCACATGATACCGGTAATGGACTTTATTTCAAATCTGGGTTCGAGGCTGAAAAAAAGTCACGTGATACCGGTAATTTACCCAAAAGAACTTCTAACTGATAAGACGGGAGGCTACTGCTGCTTTCCACATGAACTGTTTCACTGACTAGCGAGAGTTTTTCATTACGTCTACGGAGCCTTCCCTTCTTAACGCTAGAAGTTTTTACCTTGACAACGTGATCAAAACGTAGATGGAATATCCTCCATTTACCCAAAGAACTTCTAACTGATAAGAAGGAAGGCTGCTACTGCTTTCCGCATGAACTGTTTCACTGGCTGGGGAGGGTTTTTCATTACGTCTATAGAGCCTTCCCTTCTTTACGGAAGAAGTTTTTACCTTGACCACGTGATCAAAACGTAGATTGAATATCCTCTATTGTAAGCTTTTTTATACCCACTTCCGATGTCGGTTAGCATCGTTTTAGATATTTTGGTTTTTCTGAATGCGACATCTTTTCTAGACAAGATCTCGCACTTCGGAAAGTCACCGCATCCAGTAAACTATAAGTTCCACATCGATACCTATGGATACAGCGCCTAGAATAAATAGTGTAGGAATCTGCGATGCAAACAGTACTAAAAATTTGTATCCCTTAAATGTACAACGATTCTGAAATACAAAGAGCAGATTACAGCGACATCTGCGGTATATTTTCAAATTTAATTTAAACATTGTATTATTACAGCGTCTAGACCAAATCGTGTCGGAATTTTAGAAAATATTCCGTAGATGTCGCTGTGATCGACTTTTTGGATTTCAGCATCGTTTGGCATTTAAGACATTCAATATTTTAGCAATTTTTTAAGTATTACAGGTATAGCCGATTTCCACACTATATATTCTAGGCGCTATACTACGGACATCGGAATTGGTTTATAGCATATCAGACATATAACACAGATATCGGATTAAGTGACTGTTAATGAAATCTGCCTATATATAGAATTCGAATACACATTACCGCATTCGAACTTATTGTAATGCATACAGAAAACATTTGTTTCTGAACTATTAGGAAAAAAAATACACACACTACTATCGCAATAAACACATTACTTATAAATAAATCCGCTTTAAATTAGCATAAAAATAACAGTAATATGATACAATGCAACAAATATGTTTTTATTCCCTTATGAAATAGCATTCTCCTGAACTCAAGATTAATTTAAAGATAAAAATGTCAGCTTTTATTTTTTGTTGTGCTTTTTTAGATAATTTATTAAATAACCATTTCCTTTTAAAACAGCAATTTTAAAAATATATGAATATGAATTTTATTTTATGTATTATAAATATTTCGTCAGAAATTATTGCAAAGGCACATTTCTGACGAATCTGATCTCTTCAAACCAAAATTAATTATCATTATGAACAAGCGAAACTATACAGTGCATAAAGTCAATGCTCTCACACGAATGTCGTTGCAGTGCAATCTCAAATGGATATAAGCCGTTATCGTAATATTTACATGAAATGTCAGTATAATAACAACTGTTGTTTTCCAGTCAATGAGCACATTCTCAGGTTAATTTGGACAGGTAAGCACAATTAAATTCAGAACTTGGAAGCGTCATTCAACATGCTTTTGTGTATTGATTTCTAAACACATTAGCGAATGTCAGAAAATATGACTTGAAAGGGGCACTACTTCACAGAATGTTATATTATGTTATGTCAGTTGTTTAATTTAAAATACTATATTTGTCTAATCTTTTAATTGCAATGTAAAAGAAAATATTGAATTCAATTCGATATTGTAAAATTATTAGTGATTTAATACGAAAGAAAAATTAAATATTATAAAATCCCTTTGTATTCGAAGATTCGATTTTAAGTAATCAAATTTAATTGTGCTTAATTTTATTGCGAATACTTCATAAAATTGGAAATTGTTCCAAAATGTTATGAAACGTAATTTAATTACCATATATATATATATTTTTATAAAATGAAAAAGTTTATTTGTAATCAAGTACATTTTTATTTTGCATATATCATCAACGAAAAGAATTAGGATAATTATATTTAGTGCATATAATAGACATATAAATAGTTACAGAGTTTTTTTTACAAAGTTTGCAATGTGTAAAGTGCATGCAAGGGCTTATTAGTTACATGCAAAAAACATATTCTGTGATTTGGTAATATTTTAAGTTTAGCTAAAGAATGTACCTTGATCAACTTTTTCTTTTAATTTTGTTTCGGTGTTTCATTTCGTAGTTCAATTTAATTGAAGATCAGCAAGCCGCGGATAAGCAATGCTGTATTTTCAACTACCGACACAGACTTGAATAACTGAATAAGAAAGTTATAATGTAAACCTTCGTGCATAAATATTCTTTAATAATACAGGAAGTGTATTTTGCGTGCTGTATTTAGGGGTCGATAGGCATCCATCACTTTCACAAGTCCACTGCCGAACGATAGGCGAAATTAAAAAAAAAGGGGGCAAAATTATTTTTAGCATTTTTATACTTTTACATGGCCTACGGTTGCGTTATTTTAGTTTAAAATAAAGCAACACCAAATTAAAATTCGAAAGTAAATATATTTTTCTAATAATTCATAATTCTTGTAAAAAGCGCAATTTTCGGATGATTAAAAATATATTATGTAACATTTAAATAAAAAAAATATATACAGCTACATTTTTTCATCTTTATTGGGAAAAGTGTAAAAATAGATTATTTATGGATTTATCTTTTTTATTTGCTGGCTGAAATTCTATTCTAAATTTATATTTCATCATTTTCAGTTATTATTTTTTTCAGTTTCTGATTACAGGTCATTTGATAAAAGTTGAATTTCAACTTGAGACTGGATATTTAAGAAACACCAGTTCTTCAAGTATACCAGGGGATCGTACCCGGGCTTCCCGGGTTAAAGAATATAGGTGAAATCATTTTTTTTAATTGAAAACTAATATTTTTTTTTTATATGCAATAAATATTTTAGATTGACCACTTGCATTAAATAAACATTTTTCACATGGAAAATACGAATTATATAATCAAATAAATTTTTGAAATTTATCAAAAGCGATATTTTCTTATTAGCCGAATGCTAAGATTCTGCTACTTATGGCATCCTTTTATATTCTGATAATTTCAGAGCTTATACATGTCTGGTAAATTTGTGTTTTTTTTATATTATTTTATTTATTATTCATAGGGAATTTTTTTAAATGGATATTAGCCGTAAGAAAATGATGAACTCTTTGTTTTAAGGACAGACGGATTTATCTTTCGTAATCGAGTTCCGCGCGATATAGATAAATTAAAAAATATTTCATGCTTTAAAATTGTTTTTAAAACCATAGACAATCAGTAAACTGAGATGGACTTTGCAAACAAATTCCATTTGAAAAAGAAATCCTATTTTGTGATCTAAAAATTTAAATTGTACGATTACAAATAAATTAGATTTGTGTTTTTTCAATATTATTCTTTTATTTGTTTATAAAAGAAGTATTTATTTCGTTAATTTGTCTTTCACAAATATGTTAGGTTGGTGGGTTTTTTTTAGTATTATTCTTTTATTTGTTTATAAAAAAAAGTATTAATTTCGTTATGCAAAAATAGTTAGAAACAAATGCTGAAAAATGTTTGTTGCTTTATATGCAAAATTTTTATTATTATTATGTATTGAAACCGGCACGTGATAAGAAACTTAAAAAAATTCAAGCTTAAAAATTATTTTAGAAAATATAACATATCAGTCACTGAATACAGTTTTAAACAAATTGCATTTGAAAGTTTTTTTTTTTCCCTATGCGACGAAAATTGAAAATGTACGATGGTCAGAAGATTAAAAAATTGCAGTAGCGAAAATTTCAAGACCGAAATTTAATCGGGACATGTTGTCATTCGCAAAATGACGTCAGCGTTACGCACATAAACGCTTCTTCTTTATAATATAGATACTTAATCAGTAAAATATAATAAAGATCAATTATTAGGATGTGGTTATCAATTGAGGCTCTTATGCTTGGATTTCCGGAATGAAAACAGCAATTTTCACCTTCTCAAAATTTGCATACGCACTTCTCATATCCATATTCATATATTTTTTTAAAATTCTATATTGTTTGATCATTTAAAAATCATTTAACTCAAAACATGAAGTCACGATTGTTAGCAACATCTTTTATGTGAACAGACGCACTCTTTACTTAATATTATAATCTCAATTCCAGAGAGTAAAAATTTCCGTAATTTAGTGTTTTTAGACACATTTGTGTAATGTGTTAAAATTATCTAAGAAAATGACCGTTTTCTTTTAAATATGACTTCGTTTTCACTTAAATAAGCATTTCGCTAAGTGTCTAAAACTGTGTATCAGTACACATGCAGAAGGAAAAACAATATAAAAAATTTATGAGGAAAAATACGTGTTTTCATAAGCAGTATGTCATTTTCCGTTATTATGCCCCTAATATAATATTCTGCTCCTAATGGGATTTTGCACCACTAAACCCTATACAACAATTTTTATTAACAATTTTGAATTTTTATGTGAAAATAGCATGAATAAAATTAAAAATACCTCACTATTTCTCTCTTGTCTGCAATAATGAAAGCTATCTAATTTCCATCATTTTGAAGAATTTTCATAAAATGCTTTTAAAATTAAAATATAAAAGTGGGGATATTAAAAAAAAAAAAAAAAAAAAAAAAAAACAGATAGTGCGATCACATCTACAAAGGAAGAGCTTTCAGTTTAAAAAATATATTAGTAAAATTGGTTCAGCAGGAAGGTCAGGGCAGAAGACTAAAAAACACACCTGTGTTTTAAATATATAGATTATGTAAAATTAGGAAAAATAAATTAAGCAAATTATGTTATTTTGATAAAATTGTAGTATAATGTCCTAATGAATAGCATTAAAATTTTATTATTCCAGAGAATTTTCGACAAAAACTTCAGGAACACGATATTATTTTAAACCAAGGATTATTTGTTTGCTTGTCTAACTCGGCGAAGCAAATCCATCCAGGCGAGAATCATCAATTTCTGTAATATAAATCGCTTTTATTTGCATGTCACCTCTCTTTTATAAAGACACTCTAAATTTGTGTAAAACATTGCGTTTTATCAGTGTGTGATTTCGATTGCATTATTTTCAAAAGTGAAGCATTTTCACCTGTGAAGAAATTCAAAGCAGCTGGGCTGTGAAAATGTGGCACTTCTACAAAACATAATTCAGGTTTAAGAATTAAAATACACTCTTTTTTATAAAATGACGCCATTTGCATTCGCTAAAGCAATCTACCTTTACAGCCCAGTCTCAAACGTCGTCTATAGAAAAGTGTGCATATGACGTCATTATCACGGAATAACAGACAATATTCTTGACATAGCACATATTTTAATTTCCACTGGGTTTTTTTTCAGGTTTTATGAGAAAATGGCAACAAAAAGATACAGTAACTCCTATTTTCGACTATTTTCCGTTTACATTCAATGATTTTCAATAGAAATAAGGTACTTTTGTTGTCACAATAAGGAAAAAGGCATTAAAAACTACAAAAAAAATTAATATCCCGAAAATAAATTGAGATACAGCTTTCAAGCAAATTGCATTTAAAAGAGCATTTTTTTCCTTAATTTAAAAAATTTTAAATGTAAAAATTAAAAATGTGCGATGTTTAGAAGTGCAAAAATTTGCAGTAGAGAAAATTGCAAAACCAAAATTTTCCTTCAAATTTCAAAGTGTTGCCATTCGCAAAATGACGTATGCGTTACGCACAGATATGTTTGTCCTTTATAATATAGATATAATGCTTGAACTTGTGTAAAACCTATTTCCATGGAAACACGTTAGTCATCCAGCTGAAAAAAAAAAAAAAAACATATATGGGAATCGCTATATTACGGAATAAAATAAAAATAAGTATTTATAATATCGTTAACATATTTCTGCAGTGTTATTTATAATAGAAGTTGACAGTGATGTTAGACATAGGGTTATGCACCTTCTGCGTCTTTGACTGAGTTGAGAAAAGTAGGGCTTAAGACGACTTCTTTACGTTGTTCGGCGATTAGAATTATAAATTCTAAGCTTCATTTTAGCCGTTTACACTTTCTTAAGGAAAAATGTTTATGGCTCTAGAGCACTTAAATCATATTAGTGTGTACCACAGATGCAGAACTTGTTGACTTCGTTATTAACTTCAAATGGCTAAAAAAACATCAAATATTTTATCTGTAAAAAAAAAAAATAATAATAAAAAATAAAAAAAAAAACCTTTATTTTAATATCTAATAAATATCTATAATTGTTGGGTTAAACTTGTACGCTTTGTTAAAATCCCCCTTTCTTTCTGTTTGACTTGGCGAAAATTAATCACCGCCAAGAATTATGGTAACCCTATGTTTTACTTTAATATTTATCAGTTTGTTTATTAGGTAGATGTAATTTAAATTCTGAAGCGAGTGATCTCCGCTATATGAGATCTGAACCAGGATTGCCTGCTAATAATAATAAATATATTAATATTCAATTCTTCGAGCTTTAATTATTTGAGTGCTGATTTACTTCCAATGAGTAAAAATCGTTCTGTTGATTTATCATGAATAGATAAAATTGTTCCGCATATCATTTATTTGAATTGACGTGACATATTTCTGATTCGAAGTAAATATTTTCGACTGTGTTCATTGAAATCCCTCATGTTGGCTAACCGCGACAGGACGTCTGGACTGACGATGGAATATTTTTTCTTCTGATTCTGAAAGCTTGAGATAAGCTATTTTTACTTTCTTCTATCTTCAATAGAAGAAAGTATTGTAATCGAAATTTTTTTTTACTTTCTTCTATCTTCAATAGAAGAAAGTATTGTAATCGAAATTTTTTTCGACTTCCGGTTTTCGACGGATTTACATGTTTTAGGGGTCAGAGATTCCAAAAAACATGTTTATAGAAAATGTCTGTCTGTCTGTGTGTCCGTCTGTCCGTCTGTCCGTCTGTCCGTCCGTCCGTCTGTCCGTCTGTCCGTCCGTCCGTCTGTCCGTCTGTCTGTCGCCATTGTACCATCAAAAAGTGTATGAAGTTATGCATAGAATTAAACCAAAATTTTATTTTAAGTTTTTGGCTATGGCAAGCAGGTCCTCCTGGAATTTAGAAAAAATTCGCCGGTAGGGGGCGCTGATATAGCAATTTTTGTGCGATTTTGAATATTGTACCATCCAAAAGTGTATGGAATTATGCATGAAATTGAACCAAATTTTTATATTAAGTTTTTGGATATGGCAAGCAGGTCCTCCCTGAATTTGGAAAAAATTCGCCGGTAGGGGGCGCTGATATAGCAATTTTTGTGCGATTTTGAATATTGTACCATCCAAAAGTGTATGGAGTTATGCATGGAATTGAACCAAATTTTTATTTTAAGTTTTTGGATATGGCAAGCAGGTCCTCCCTGAATTTGGAAAAAATTCGCCGGTAGGGGGCGCTGTAAATACGATTTTTGTGCGATTTTGAATATTGTACCATCCAAATGTGTATGAAGTTATGCATAGAAATGAACCAAATTTTTAGTTTAAGTTTTTGGCTGGTCCTCCCGGAATTTGGAAAAAATTCACCGGTAGGGGGCTCTGTAATAGCGATTTTTGTGCGATTTTGAATGTTGTACCGTCCAAAAGTGTATGAATTTATGCATAGAATTAAACCAAAATTTTATTTTAAGTTTTTGGATATGGCAAGCAGGTCCTCCCTGAATTTGCAAAAAAATTCGCCGTTAGGGGGTGCTGTAATAGCGATTTTTGTGCGATTTTGAATATTGTACCATCGAAAAGTGTATGAAGTTATGCATAGAATTGAACCAAAAAAATTTTTTAAGTTCTTGGCTATGGAAAGGAGGTCCTTCCTGAATTTATAAAAAAATCGCCCGTAGAGGCCGCTGTAATAGCGATTTTTGTGCAATTTTTGTGCCATTTTGAATATTGTACCGTCGAAAAGTGTATGAAGTTATGCATAGAATTGAACCAAATTTTATGTGTTTGTTTCTGGTCATGTCACGAAGGTCCTCCATGAATTTGGAAAAATTCTGCCGGTAGGGGGCACTATAATTGCGATGTCTGTACAATTTTCATTATTGTACCATCGAAAAGTGTATGAAGTTATCCATATAATTGATCCAAATTTTGTGTGCATGTTTCTGGCTATGGCAAACAAGTCCTCCCTGAACTTGAAAAAATTCCGCCAGAAGGGGGCGCTATAATTCCGATCTCTGTGCCATTTTCATTATTGTACCATCGAACAACGTATAAAATTATGCATACAATTGAACCAAAATTTTTGTGCTTGTTTTTGGCTTTGGCCAACAGGTCCTCCTAGAATTTGGAAATATTGCGCGGTAAAGGGGCTCCGTGCTAGCGATTTTTGTATACTTTTCTTGATTTTTCGTAGTTGTATTGTGCATCGGCGGCTCATGCAGCGGCGGGAACTCGCTTCCTGCTAAGCCGGCTATTCGCAAACAGCTAATAACAACAAAATAAGGAAAAATTAATAATTTTAACAAATATGATACAGATTAACTCGTTTTTGTCCGTTTAATTGACTTGAGCAGAAATTTAAGATGAAAATCAAAGTTGGTATAGTATTGAACTAATAATATTGAAGTATTAACATGTGTAACTAGGTTTTGAAATATTAAGATGTATAAGATAGAAGAAAGTTTTGGGATTGGCACATCCAACTAGTTTTTATTGTTGATTAATGGAAAGCAAATATGTCCACTACTGTTAATATTGATACTTTAAAAAAGAAAAGAACTGGATTACGTACACAAACGACAAAATTGTGTACAAAAATAAGCACAACTCTTGAAGATGATTCGCTTACATTAGAAAATAAATTCGATTTATTAAACATTTGTAAGGACCAGTTAAATGACAAATATGAATTATTAAAAAAATTAAACTCTGATATCCAGGATATTATTGCCGATGACGATTTTGAGAAAGAAATCGAAAGTCCCGAAACCTATAGTGAGAAAATAATCGAATCTCGTTATAAAATAACAAAGTTCTTAAATGAACATAACTCCCAAAATCAGAATAATACTTTTCAAAATTTTATGAAAAATGAATCCGGTTCTTTAAACGAAAATTTAGAGCGATCTATGAAATTGCCGAAGCTCACTATAAATAAATTTTTTGGTGACAGCAGTTCCTGGTTAGAATTTTGGGGCAATATTCTAATTCAATTGAAAAGAATTCCAATTTAACTCCTATTGACAAATTTGTCTATTTGAAATCTCTTCTTGGAGGTAGTTCATATAATACTTTTGCAGGATTTTCGCTTTCTGGGGAAAACTTTAAATCTGCAGTGGATTTGTTAAAGACTCGCTACGGTCGTGACGACCTAGTCATCAACGCACATATGAATAAACTGTTAAATTTAAGACAGGTAAAGAATGCTTCTAATGTTAGAGAACTTCGGGAACTGTATGACAGTTGTGAAATACAAATTAGAAATTTAAATTCTCTCGGAGTTACAGCAGGAAGTTATGGTCATCTCCTATGCCCTATCTATATTATAAAGGACAAACATATCTGTGCGTAACGCATACGTCATTTTGCGAATGGCAACACTTTCTGATTTGAAATGAAATTTCGGTTTTGCAATTTTCGCTACTGCAAATTTTTAAACTTCTAAATATCACACATTTTTGATTTTTACACCTTCGTGCAGTGGAAAAAATGTGCTTTTAAATGCAATTTGTTTGAAAGCTGTATCTCAATTTATATTTGAGATATTAATTTTTTTTGTAGTTTTTAATACAAATTTTGTAATTGTGGCAACTGAAGTACTCCATTTATATTGAAAGTAAAGGAAAAATATTCATGGTTTATTTTTTTTATTGACTATATCCTTATTGATGCCAATTTCACATTACAAATAAAAGTAACTTTTTATAATTTATGAACAGAAAATGATGCCAGCCATTCAACAAAACACGCATTCTTCTTTATAAATCAGTTACATTTCAATATTTTTACATTACGCTTATACCGAGATTGAGACGCTAGGCAAAATGATTTAGTGAGTAAAAATGATGTCATATTTTAAACAAAACGATCTTTTTTTTTTTTTTTTTTTTTTTTTTTTTTTTTTTTTTTTAAATAAGACTAAACATTTGAACAATACTAAATGGCCAATACTATGGCAACTAAAGGCAAATGTTTTTTTTTTTTTTTTCGCGGCTACTTAGATTAGAACTAGAAGTTTGCGCGAATGTTCACATGAAAAGTTGTATCGGACAAACGTGACTTTAAGTTTGGAAATACATTCATTAATAATCTATTGCGCGTTAAAATACTTTCAAATTGTGAATTTGAGTGGTGCGTATATAAATTATGAGAATTTGAAAATAACGTACAGTTTAGATTTTATGGGGTAAAATTTTATGATGTGACAAAGCGAAATCCTTTTTACTGATTTTTAATGCCGTATAAACAATGTTATAAGATCCTCAATCGATAACTTCATCATAATTAATCATCTTGATTACGTATTCTAATACAGTTTAATTTTTCAATAATTTCAGCAGTTGAAATTTGTGGAAGTAATACTTTAGTAATTTTAGGTTAAAAATGTTATTTGTTTAACAGTTAGACAACCAATGTAAGATTAATTTTTTATTGTAATTATTTTTGTAGGTTTATTATAAATTCGATCTGACAGTTCCTTTCTAACATTTTAGTTCGTCGAATTTCGACGGGTTCCAACTCGTTTTATTAAAGTTGATACCTGCTGAAATGGCGTTAGATTTTAATCGTAAAAGAACCGATGGTAAAAAAATGGAAGTCGAAGAGCTTCTTTCTTTCATTAAAAACGAAGTACAATCGCGAGAGTCTACTATGGCACTCCAGAGCTCTGAAAATAGTTTTAGTGCTAAAAAAGAAAAGAATAAATGCAATAACAGTTATAAACATTTTAGCAACTATAAACGCGACATTCCTTCAGCCTCTGCATTGGCTACTAACGTAAAAAATGTTTGTTTATTTTGTGACAATGAACATGATTCAAAATTGTGTAAAGTTTGTACTATTCCTCAAAAACGGGATAAATTACGTATGCAAGGGCGGTGTTTCACTTGTTTCAAAAAATTCCACGTGTCGGCTAAATGTAAATCGAATTTAGAACCATGGAAATTTTGTAATGGAAATTTTCATCTTTATTCGATTTGTTTAAAAAAATCTCAATCAGCAATTCCCAAAGAAATCGAATCAGCTGACACAGTTATTAGTTCGATATCTTATTGTAAAAATGAAAATGAAAATTCTTTTAAAGAGGTTATATTACAAACCTCTTGCGTAAATGTGGCATCTGAAAAAACTCTGAGCTTGCATTATGCTTATATGATTTGGGGAGTCAAAGGTCATTCATCACAGAGCAATTAGTATCAAAATTAAATCCCCGAATTATTCGTCAAGAAAAACTTCAAATTTATTATTTTGCAGCTGTTAAACCACAAATAAAAACATTTGATGTTATGCAATTAAAATTATGCCATGTTGAAAACAAATCGCGTTTCATATTTATCGAGGCTTTAGTCACAGATGTAATTTCAAACGTTAGGATTTCCCCCCCCCACCCCCCTTCTCTCGAGACAAATTAAAAATAAACTGTCACCTTTTAAATTAACAAATGCTGTTGCATCATCTCATTCTAATGTAAATGTTCTTATTGGAGCGGATTATTTTTATCAAATCTGTTACGATAGAGAAATAAAAAAAAAATAACTAAATCTCTCTTTTTATGTGATAGTTTATTTGGATATTCGCTTTGTGGTTTTTATGAAGATGAAAAAAGAAAAAAAATGGAAAGCGCTTCTATTTTAAATCTGTGTGTTTCAACTCCAGTTGGGGAAGATTTGACTTTTTTATGGGATATTGAATCTTTGGGTATTACGCAATCAAATGATAATATTTCTGATTCATATAAGGAAATTGTGAGTAAGTTTGAGAATAACTTAAAATTCGTAAATAATAGATATGAAACGGGTTTATTGTGGAAGTATGACAAAAATAAAGTCGGGAATAATTTTAGAATAGCTAGAAGTCGCTTTGAGGAATTAAATCGTAAACTCGAGAAGGATAATGACTTATGTAAAAATTATAAAGATATTATATTAGAACAATTAACTGCTGGAATTGTAGAAGAATGTCCTGATAAAATAACTGAAAGTGGTTATTTTATACCGCACAGGCCGGTTTTAAGAGATGATAAATTAACTACTAAGGTAAGAATGGTTTTCGATGCTTCTTCTAAAGAAAAACATTTAAATTCTCTAAATGATTGTTTATATCCAGGACCTAACCTTAACCCGAACATTTTTAATGTAATATTTAATTTCCGAAAATTTAATGTTGCATTTAGCGCTGACTTAGAGAAAGCGTTTTTGCAAATTGGGATAACAGAGGAAGATCGGGATTATTTAAAATTTTTGTGGTTTGGTGACAAAAGGGATGATTTAAAATTTTTGAGATTTACACGAGCAGCTTTTGGGGTAACTTGCAGTCCCTTTCTTTTGGCTGCAACGATTAAATCCCATATACGTAAATATGATCATCTTGAAGTTGTTAAGATTTTGGACTCTTCTTTTTATGTAGATGATTTGATTACGGGTTCAAAATCTGACGAAGACGCTTATTATCTATCCTAACAGCTTCGCATATTTTTAAAGAAGCTAGCATGAATTTGCGAAAATTCAATATTAATTTTGTCAAACTTAGAAAATTATGGAAGGAAAATAAATTATGTGACTCAGAAGAAAATTTGAATAATTCTCTAAAAATTTTGGGATTATTATGGGATACTAATTGGGATATATTACGTTTTGACGTTCAATCCTTTCCTGATGATTGGAAATTTAATCCATTGAAACGCGTTGTTCTTAAAGCTATTTTAAAATTCTTTGATCCTATTGGATTCATTGCACCATTTTCTGTTCGTATGAAAATTTTGCTACAGGAAACATGGAAAAAAGGTTTGGAATGGGATGAAAAATTCCCTAATGATTTAAAAATTGAATGGGAAAATTGGTGTGCAGAAATCGAACATTTACATAAATTTGAGGTACCCCGCAAATATTTTCCACAGGGTTTAGACTTTTCGGACACAATCGAAATTCATATATTTTCAGATGCTAGTCCTAAGGCTTATGGGGCCGTAGCTTATCTTCGATGTACCACAAGTGATAATAAAATTATGACTGGTCTTATTTGGGCAAAATGTCGAGTCGCCCCGATTAAATGTTTGACAATTCCTCGGCTTGAATTAATGGGGGCATTAATAGCTGAAAGGATGTCTAAATACCTGAAAAGTGCATTTAATTTTCAAAATTTGGAAATTCATATCTGGTCAGATTCCACAATTACGTTACATTGGATCAAGGGATCAGCCATGGATTGGAAACACTTTGTGGCTAATAGGGTTGTAGAAATACAATCTTTAACTGATCCTAAAATATGGAAATATATCCCGGGTAAGGATAATCCTAGTGATCTTCTTACTCGAGGCGAAAATTTACATAACCTCATAGAAAATAAATTATGGTATTACGGTCCTGAATGGTTGTCATTACCAAAGGACAGTTGGCAGAAACCTGAAAAGATACATTTTAATAAAAATATTTTGAACGAAAGAAAATCAACAAATTTGAGTTCTGCTCAATTATCTTGTACAGTAGGTTTTGTACCTCCAGAGTCTTTGTTAAAATTAGAAAATTTTAGTTCTGTCTCCAAATTACTTAATATCACAGCCTGGATCTTAAGATTTATAAATAATATCAATAAATTGAAACCTAAAATTTCAGGTGAGCTCACAGCTCAAGAAATTGAAAAGGCAGAATTTTACTGGTTAAAACAAACCCAGTTATCTGTCTTCAATCGTGAAATTGAGTTACTAAAAAGGGGAAAGCCCATCGATAAAGATTCAACCTTGTATAGTCTGAATCCAAAATTGGATGAGAATGATTTGTTAATTTTATCTGGAAGATTACAATTTTTAGAATTATCTGAAAGGAAAAAGCAACCTTTTATACTTCCATATGGGAGTGCTTACACCAAATTGTTGATTCGAAATGCCCATGAAAAGGTTTTCCATTATGGAATTGCAACAACTTTAGCACACTTACGAGAAAATTATTTTATAATTAGAGGACGAAAAATGATAAAATCTGTACTGAAAAACTGTCTTATTTGCACAAAATTTAAAGCTTCTCCTGGGAAGCAAGAAATTGCACCATTACCTAAAGATCGTGTTACCGAATCACCACCCTTCTATACCTGTGCTGTAGATTTTGCAGGACCTATTTATGTCAAAGCAAAGACAGGCCAAGAAAAGGCCTATATAGTTCTTTTCACGTGCGCAGTCACTAGAGCTGTGCACCTCGAATTATGTACCAATTTAACGACAGAAACTTTCCTTTTATCATTTAAAAGATTTATCTCTCGTAGAGGAATTTGTCGAACGATCTACAGTGATAATGCGAAAACATTTATCAAAGCTGATAATTTCTTAGAGAAGTTTGGAGCCGAATATCGAAAGAGGAAGTTTTACGATATTTTAATAAAAATAGAATCATATGGAAATTCATTATTCCAAGAGCCATTTGGTGGGGCGGTTTTTGGGAACGCATGGTACGTTCGGTGAAAACTCCTTTGAAGAAAGTTCTCGGAAGATCTTGTCTCTCATATGAAGAAATACAAACCACTTTAACTGAAATCGAAGCAATGATTAATGGTCGCCCTTTAACTTACGTTTATGAAGAAAACAGTGAACCGCTTCCACTTACTCCTTCACATTTCCTGATCGGCAAGCGAATAAATTCTCTACCAGATTTTCATTGTGTTACTGAACCTAAATCGAATAGAATAACGTTAACAAAAATATTGAAATATCGAGAGCAAGTTTTAAACCATTTCTGGAAACGTTGGAGGCAGGAATATTTGCTAGAACTGCGTTCTGCCAATTTTTCAGTTCCTGTCAAAGCTCCGACTAAATTCGAAATTGGTGACGTTGTGTTAATTAATGAAGATAAAACTCCAAAGCACATGTGGAAATGCGGCAGAATTACAGAGCTCTTTTTAGGAAGAGATTTGTTAGATCTTGTGCAATACAAACTGAATCTGATTTGATAAAAAGACCGGTCCAACTCATTCATAAACTGGAGCTTGACATTATGGTCTAACATTGAACATTTCACTTTTACGAACATTTTGTTTATATTTTCATTTTTTAACTTTTTCTAATTCATTATTTTGTATATTTTAGCTTCAGTAGTTGTTCCTGTGAAAATAGAATTAATTGTATGTCTCATTATTGTAAGTATGTTCTAACTTTTAATTGTCTTATTAATGTAATTTGAAATCTTTGATAAAAATTTAGTTTGAATGATGAACAATAGTAATTGTTCATCCGGGGGCAGTGTGTTAAAATCCCCCTTTCTTTCTGTTTGACTTGGCGAAAATTAATCACCGCCAAGAATTATGGTAACCCTATGTTTTACTTTAATGTTTTTCAGTTTGTTTATTAGGTAGATGTAATTTAAATTCTGAAGCGAGCGATCTCCGCTATATGAGATCTGAACCAGGATTGCCTGGTAATAATAATAAATATATTAATATTCAATTCTTCGAGCTTTAATTATTTGAGTGCTGATTTACTTCCAATGAGTAAAAATCGTTCTGTTGATTTATCATGAATAGATAAAATTGTTCCGCATATCATTTATTTGAATTGACGTGACACATTTCTGATTCGAAGTAAATATTTTCGACTGTGTTCACTGAAATCCCTCACGCTTTTATTATCCTGCTGAAAGCCGATTTTGGCGACAACTTGATCAACTTGACTTTTTTCGCACCACCCTAATGTGTAACATCCTTAAAGTCAAGTGAATGTGACATTTACGATCAACCATTATTAGCATTTAATCTTATAGTTTGGCGACAGATTTTTGGTCGATGGGATAACCAAGTAGCACCGTTTTAATTTACCACTCGAAAAACAAAAAAATGCTAACTGGCGAGTTAAAAAAAAAAGCTATTGGCGAGATTTTCACCCGGCTAACATAAAAGTACAAGGAATTATTTGTGATCATGGCAACTTTTATGTAGTTTTATTCGAAAAAATAATTTTGATTCTTTAAACAAAATGGGAACCTTTCTTATGAAAAGCGAAGGAATCAGCCCGTTGTTTGTGACAGTTACATGACTTGGACTATTATAATATAAACGAAATAATGGGGATAGAATAATATTCGGCCACTTATCACACCTGTGACTAGCTAACATTAAAGTACCAAAATGGCCGCCTGGAATATAAAAAGCGAAGGGATCCGCCTGGAGCTGTTGATGATAGTCACATGACTTAGGCTATTATTACAGAGATTGTTTTCAATTTTAAAAAGAGCGCAAAGAATAATATTTCCTAACGATTAAAAATTTATTTTCATGTGACTATTCAAAACAGAAAAAAAACTTTGAAATTTCTTTTAAATGAGTACGTGTTAAAGGCAGGAAAATATTGAAAATTATGTCATGAAAATTGTACTTACACGTGAATATTAAAAGGGAAAGGAAACTTTAAAATAATAAATACATTAATATGCGTTTAACCCTTTCACGGACAAGGCACTTCTATTCGTAAAATCTTGAAATCAGTGAATGGCACCAGAATTTACAAACAAATTTCGAAATACAAAAATGCTTTTGTTCACTTACTTAATAAAAGGGAAATTTTCATCCCAATATTCTGATGCTAATGTGGCATTAAAGAATTAAAATTAAGTGGTCCAAAAATGAGCCACCGCCCTTGAAGGGGTTGAAGCAGCAAATTTTAGTAATTGTATTATGTCAATCGTTTTATAACTTAAAAAATACCGAGAGACAAAGACTATGTTTACTTAATTCATTTTATTTTAGCTTCTTTTCAAATGTTTAACTGATCTTCTTTAACCAAACACGAAAACAACCATTGGATATCTTAACAGCAACTGATTCTACCTTAAATTTTTGCAATCAAAGGGAATTGAATGGAAACCCGTTTACAGTGAGATCGCTACAATTTTTTTGAGTATAATTCAATCTTCTCTAATCTTTTTAAAACCAATTAGCGTGCTTTTAGATTCTACAGTGTCTGAACGGGGGTTGGCGAGCGTAGCTTGTAGGGGGCAGAGCCCCCTATTATATATATATATATATATATATATATATATATATATCGCAGTATTTCTTTATCGCATTAAATTACTTTTAGTAGTTTAAAAAAATGAATTGTTCCTTCTCACTGCCGTGAACTCATATATCCGTTCACTAAGCTGCAGGTTTCTCTACATGAAGCTTTGTTTAATTAAATATAATTCTAGAGATATAATGCAGTTTTAAAACACTGTGCAATGTTTTATATTCTCAAGGGTTATATTCATAAATATAATTAAGTTTTTTATATCATGTTCAAAAAATAACCCTTTTTTGGATAAAAAAGAAGAAAAACAATTTCAATTTTATTGTTTTGCTGAGCGTTTAAACGTGACGTGTAAAAAAGAAAGTAATGACACTATTAGTAATGACATTATTAAGCGTAAATAAAAATTATTTACATGACATTTTTGTATTAAACATATCGTTTTCATTCTAACATACATTGATGTATCAGCCTAAATATAAAGAACAAGTAAGAAAAAATCATGCGTCAAGCATAGATTATGAAACACTTTCCAACACATTTAGAATAATGTAAAAAAACTGCACTGTTTCAAAAATTAAAATATTACGTCTAATTCAACCATATGGAAACGCATAATACATTTCAGAACCCAATTTCAGCTGTTCCCATCCACAATTGGAATATTATGCGAATTGCAGCCCTGTATATGATTTATAGATTTGAATCTATTAGCTACATGCAAGCCAGAATTTAGTTCACTTAAGAGCTACATATACTTCAGTTGAAAATTTACCTTCAGTAATTTCCTCTAATAAGGAGAACGGTACGTGAATACCTTTGTGCAGCCCTGTATTGAGGTATAGAATTTATATATAACGGCTAAGATGCAAAAAATTAATTAAATTTAAAAGCGCATACCGAATTTTAAACCGTGTTCTTGAGCAATTATTACTCAAAGACAGTACTGTACTGTAACCGATTTATTTTGTGTGTCCCTGTAATTTAATAAAAAATGCTATGAATGTCCTGTTCTAACGTGATCGTAGTGAAATTCAGTGATTTATATCAGTTTCAATACATTTGAAATAGCATAATGCCGTTAAAATACTCTGCATACGATTTTTCCACATATATCATAATGTAATGGAATAATTTTGAGTGCCCCTGTAAATGAACCATTAATCCTACATACTTCATATACAATACCAAACATGCTTCCTTGACCCTAAATAACCTTTATCAATTTCATGAAAATCCGAGTATATTTACGGGAGTTATTCCCCATATACCTTAATGTAATGGAATACTTTTGAGTGCCCCTGTAAATGAACGATTAATCCTACATACTTCATATGCAATACCAAACATGCTTTGGTGACCCTAAATAACCTATATCAATTTCATGGAAATCCGAGTATATTTACGGGAGTTAGAGCGTGGGCAGACGGACAGACGGACTGACGGCCAGACAAACCAAATGCATAAACACTTTTAAACTTTGTTGGAAAGTCTTAAAAATGAAAAATCGCTGTAATTTTAAAAGAAATAAAGACACCTAAATATGAATGAATCCTGAATTCTGCATATTTCTTTAAAAGAAAATCTCTTAGCAAATGCAAAATAGTGAAACATTTCTCCGAATGTGTTAGGAAGTCGACTTCAATTTCATTCTTAATTTCTTTCAGGAGGAATTTACATGTCAGACAAAGGAAATTTAAATTTATATTACTCGAAGCATTCAACAAGTCAACAGATAAATAAGTACCATTTCACATTTCATGCGTTTTAAAGAAAAAAAGACATTGGAAAAGATTCATGAAAATGAAATGTTTATACTCAAAACTATAATTTTAACATAAAATAATCGTACGGTTTAGTGAAATTGGACTAATAAAGGAGTTACAGGATAAAATATTCTATATTTTATGTATAACGTAATCGCTTTAATAAGCAAAGCAATATGTTTTAGAAAATGGTCAATCTAAATACAACACGTAAAAAATAGTATGAAAAAAAATATACATTATTTTTTCAAGTAATTATCTGCAGCAGTAATTTTAAAGAACTATATTCCTCATGTATATGTTAAAAAATTACTGATACCACGCCTGTTTTACAACAATTAATATCATCTTTACACGTTGCAAGTTTTTTCAATAATGGCTGCAGTGTTGTCAATCTATAAACTCTATAATTAATACCCACCAGAATGGACAAAATGTTAAAGTTATATTCGTCTACTTGGTTTACAGATTGTGTAAAGAGTATATTACGATTCGTAAATTCTGGTTAATATCTTAATTAAAATATCCGCTTTAAATTTTAACTCTTCGGGTGAGCTTGTTCGATACTGCATTAACCAGTATTTGCTGTTATTTCTGTAAAATAAGTAGCAAGTCATATTTAACATGTAAAGGAACTTTGTATTTTGTTTAAAAAGCTTTCAGTTAAATAATATTTTTTTAACTTATATATTTAGAAATGATGCTCCGTATGCTCATTACTGACATAGTTGGTTATCAACAAAACTGAAGAAGTCAAGCTTAACAGGAAAAAATAAATAATACCTCAATCTTTGTATAAAAAAAAAAAAAAAAAAAAAAAAAAAAAAAAAAGAATAGCTGTTTTGCCTTTTTATTGAAATTGTGCAATTAAATAAACCAAATAATTCTATACGGAAATAGTAGTTTTCAAAATAAAATCTTATTGTCTGTTTGGCAAAACTCGCCACATACTCTCTCGAACACTGCCCACTATCCCCAAGGAATTCTCCTAACTGAATTTTTTAACAACTACCAAAGGCATTAGTATTTCTATTGTTTTATTTTAACATACTAGCTAACTTGCCGGCGTTGCCCGGGTACGTAAAAAAACAGCACGAATTGCGGAAAACCTCTGAAAATCACAATAGGATATCGCGAAAATATTTTAAATCGCTGCACAAATTTCGAAAAAAGAAGAAAAATTTATATATTGTGCTCGAAGATTGAAAGTTGATTCAACTTCTATCAACGTATTTCACTAATGTGGAAAAATCGTAGTAAATCGCTAAAATACACTAAAAATCACATACAAAATACCCAAAAAATTCGAAAATTGTTATACGAAATCCGAATAAACTTTATTGAAATGAAAGTAGAAATTACTTTAGTATTATAGGTCAAGAATTGAATGTCAAAAAATTGCAGCAGATCGCGAAGAAACGTAAATATCGGATTAAAAATCGCCTGATGACGAACCAAACGCGTGTAAAGTGTTTAATGTCAAATAAATTTGACATTTACGATCACCCATTATTGGCATTTAATCATGTAGTTTGGCGATATTTTTTTTTTTTTTTTTTTTTTTTTTTTGGTCTACGGGATAATCAGGTAGAACCACAAATTATTTCTGTTCGTATTTAAAAGTAGATAAATAGCTCTTCTTTATATAAATAAATAAGATAAATATTGAAAAAAATGATTATGTGTATATGAAAAGTAAATAGTTTGCCAGTAAATATACTTAAAATTCACTTCACTCGCCAAGGCCATTTTCTCTAACTCGCCAAAGCCCATATATTAACAAGTGGGTAAGTGTGATCATACATCGCACAAAGGGTTTCGTTTAATATTCCTTTCAAAACACTTTCTTTCAAAACGTCCAGTACATTTATCGCCATGGAATACCTTCTAAATTTTGGCAAACACATCCTAAACTATGTTAAAGTTTCAAACATATTCGCCTTGTTATATTTCCTAATTTTGTTCGCCCCCCCGAAAAAAAATGCTACGATATATCACATGACGGGTATCTGCCAAATTTAGAAAAGTGCCCCCCTTGGGGAGGAGTGGGCAGATGGTCACCATGATTTTTGACGCGGCCTGATTTTAAAAATTTATGTTATGTTTTATAAGCCATATTAAAGTTTCAAACAGATCGTCCAGTTATATTTCCTAATTTTGTTCGCGCACCTCCCTCAACTCCCCCCCCCTTTCTCGAAATGCGACGCGCCCTTCTTCTTTATAATTTATTATCGTGTGTTATAAAGTATCTTAAAGTTAAAAACAGATTGAATTGTTAGATTTTCTACTTTAAATGAAATCGCGGTCTGTTAATTCCACATTCCACAACCAGGGAGCGCACTGTATTCTTAACAAAAGCGTATCTGACCGAAACTCCTTTACAACCCATTAGTAGATATGTTACTCGAGGGGGTGGCGGTCTTCAGCAAGAATTTAAGATAATTGTTGAAATTACTATTCGGAAATAGTGGTAATTTAACTTTTGACATATTTATATTTAACAAGTATAAGTAGCATGTATCTGAGGATTCCATCAAAAAACGCACCTGAAACGGTATGAAACAAAAAAAGAAATATTTTGCCCCTCCCCCTCTCTCCACCTTCCCAAAATTTCACGCGCCATTTTTTATAAACTTTTTCTAATGTGTTATAAACTATCGTAAAATTTCAAACAGATCGCCTTGTTATATTTCCTAATTTTAACAAAAATGTTAGTTCCACATTCCACCACCAGGGAGCGCACTCTATTCTTAACAAAACTGTATCGGAAGGAAACTCCGTTAAACAACCTATAAGTAGATATGTTACTCGAGGTGGTGGCGGTCTTAATAATAAATTAAGATATTTGCTAAAATTACTATTAGGAAATAGTGGTAACTAAACTTTAGACAATTTTATATTAAATAAGTAGCATATATCTCAGGACTCCCTCAAAAACTCACCTAAAGCGGTCAGAAACGCTAATTTTTTAAATAGAAATCTAGCGCCTCCCCCCCTCCCCGGAATTTCGCGTGTCATTCCTTCTTACACTTTATCTTATGTGTTATAAAATATCTTAAAGTTTCAAACAGATCGACTTGTTAGATTTCCTAATTTTAACAAAATCGCGTTATGTTAGTTCCACATTCCACCACCAGGGAGCGCACTGTATTCTTAACAAAAACATGTGTCAACGAAACCTCTTCACGCAACCTTTCCGTAGATACATGGGTCGGGAAGGTGGCGGTCTTAACCAAGAAATCTGTTAGTTCCACATTCCACCACCAGGGAGCGCACTCTATTCATAACAAAACTGTGTCGGAAGGAAAGTCCGTTAGATAATGTATCAGTAGATGTGTTTCTCGAGGTGGTGGCGGACTTAAGCAAGAATTTAAGATATTTGCACAAATTAATATAAGGAAGTAGTGGTAACTAAACTTTTGACATTCTTATATTTAATAAGTAGCATATATCTCAATGTGTTATGAACTATCTTAAAGTCGCAAGCAGATCGCCTTGTTATATTTCCTAAATTTAAAAAAATCGCGTTATATTAGTTTCACATTCTACCACCAGGGAGCGCAAACTATTAATAACAAAACTGGAGCCGAAGGAAAGTCCGTTAAACAACCTAACAGTAGATATGTTACTCGAGGTGGTTGCGGTCTTAAGCAAGAATTTAAGATATTTTTACAAATTACTATAAGGAAATAGTGGTAACTAAACTTTTGACATTCTTATATTTAATAAGTAGCATATATCTCAATGTGTTATGAACTATCTTAAAGTCGCAAGCATATGGCCTTGTTATATTTCCTAAATTTAACAAAATCGCGTTATGTTAGTTCCACATTCTACCACCAGGGAGCGCACTCTATTCTTAACAAAAACATGTCTAAACGAACCCCTTCACGCAACCTTTCCGTAGATACATGGGTCGGGAAGGTGGCGTCTTAACCAAGAATTCTGTTAGTTCCACATTCCACCACCAGGGAGCGCACTCTATTCATAACAAAACTGTATCGGAAGGAAAGTCCATTAAACAACCTATCAGTAGATATGTTAAACAGATGGCCTTGTTAGATTGCCTAATTTTAACAAAATCGCGTTATGTTAGTTCCGTATTCCACCACCAGGGAGCGCACGGTATTCTTAACAAAAACATATCTCAACGAAACGCCTTCACGCAACCTTTCCGTAGATGCATGGGTCGGGATGGTGGCGGTCTTAACCAAGAATTCTATTAGTTCCACATTCCACCACCAGGGAGGTTCATAACAAAACTGTGTCGAAAGGAAAGTCCGTTAAACAACCTACCAGTAGATATGTTACTCGAGGTGGTTGCGGTCTTAAGCAAGAATTTAAGATATTTGCTCAAATTACTATTCGGAAATAGTGGTAACTAAACTTTTGACATTTTTATATTTAATAAGTAGCATATATCTGAATGTGTTATGAACTATCTTAAAGTTTCAAGACACATCTACTTGTTATTTTTCCTAATTTTAACAAAATTGCGTTACGTTAGTTCCGCATTCCGCCGACAGGGATTGCACTCTATTCGTACCAAAAGCGTATCTGAAGGAAACTCCTTCACGCAACCTTTCCGTAGATACAGGAGTCGTAATGGTGGCGTTATTAACCAAGAATTCTGTTAGTTCCGCATTCCACCACAAGGGAGCGCACACTATTCATAACAAAAGTGTATCTGAACGAAACTGTGTTAAAAAACCTATCAGTGGATATGTTACTCGAGTTGGTGGCGGTCTTAAGCTAGAAATTAAGAAACTTGATAAAATTACTATTCGGAAATAGTGGTAACTAAATATTTGACATTTTTATATTTAATAAGTAGCATATATCTGAGGACTCCGTCAAAAACGGTATCTAAAAAGGTCAGAAAAGCTAATTTTAAAAAAAGAAAAACAGCGCCTCTACCCGTTTGCCTAAAAAGGATCCAAAACGCACCCCATTGTCCACTACACATGCAGATTCATTAAATAAAAATTAATATCGCAACTTACAAATAAGCTATAACGCACAGAAAGATAGAAATTATCCGATAACGGGCGAAGCACGCTAGTCTTTGTCATAATAATATCTGTAATTCGATTTAATTGGGATATTTAATCAAAAGTATTACCCCCCCCCTTCCCATCGACACAAACCTAACAAAAATTATGCGATAGCGGGCGAAGCACGGTTTTTCTCACCTCGAATATACTTATCTGATAGCGCTGAACCTCATGCAAATTGATATATTTCCTAATTTAAATTATTTCGTGGTTTAAAAAGCACGTGCCACCCGCATTTCATGGAAATGAAACCTAATTAATTAAATAATAATTAATATCTCCGCTTGTAATTAAGCTAGGAGTTTGAACTGGGTATGTATGAAATCACCGAAGAATTTCAAATCAGGATGGTAAAAAATTTAATCAAAAAATTTAATATTTAAAAAATTTAAATTTCGTATTAAAATAAAAACCGCGAGCTCCGAAGCAAAAAGGGTCCAATTGTAGTCAGAGAGGTGCTTTTGATAAATTAAAAAGGTGGATTGGTTAATTTTAGAAGTTAATTAGCCCGTAATTCGGTTAATTACCAACTTTTTCAAAATTTTATGATTTGTTGTTTGATGTGAGGTGTTCAGCTATTACCCAAAATTTCAAGTCTCTAACATGTATAGTTTCTGAGAATGGGCTCTGTGACGGACAGACGGACAGACAGACAGAGGAGCGAGACGAATAGGGTTTCGTGAGATGAACGAAACCTTAAAAATATACCAAATACTCTTCAATCTGTTGCCTGATACTAAGTAATCACAATAATGTAAATAAATATTAGGCATAGATACGCACCGGGTTTGGCGCGATTTTTTTCACGCCAATTTGGTGAAAACATCGTTTTCGAATACCAGCTACATATATATATATATTTAAATTATTTTCTATTACTTTAAAAGGAAATAGCAATAAATAATAAAAAATTTAATTAAGGTCTATAGAACAAAACAGTTTATATAACTGTAAAAAAGAAAATAAAAGTAAATAAACAATTTATTAATAAATAAACAACAATAGCCGAGTTACCATGTCAGGCAAAATAACGCCATTTTGAAGCCCATTATGTACCATGGAGCGTATATGACATCTGTGACAACAAAACTTTCAATAATACAGTAAATATGTCATTTGGTGGTGGCTTGATTATCGAAGATTATAAAATATGTGTGTATATGGCACATTTTTACACTAAAATTGAAATACTTGACTAGATACTTGACATAGAAATACTTGATATAGTTATAATTTTAACTCATTTTTATATAATTTACATTTAAATATAAAGATTTACTCCAAAATGTTATCCTATACTTAAAAAAAAATTGCTGCGACCTTCGCCTGGCTTATTTCACGTTTCTGCCTTTGTGGCTTAAAAATGCATTGTTGGGCGACCAAGGTAATAATTAAATAGCATGTAACTCACAAATAAAGCCTTTCTCCTGTAAGACATACGATGGGAAAATTGCATAAAAATGATAATTAAATTGAATAAAAAAAAAAGAAGGATTAAAAGACTGTTACATACATTTTATTTCTTCAAGTTTTTTCAGGCACATTTTTATTAACCTGGCGAAGCGAAAAATCGCCAAATAAGGTACCAATTGCCTCTTTCATACTAATTCATTTTTTAAGTTTTATAACCTTTCATATTTAAATTAAATATTTTCATTTTATAAATTTTACCACGCATTAAAAAGGTTTTTGTTTCTTTTTTTTAATTAAACAAATAACAGTTATTTTCTTTTAATTTGCGAGTTGTTTACATTATTTTCCTACGGATATAGCCATTTCAAATCATTTATCAACTACAATTTTCTCCAAAATGACCACTGGCAACCTTTTCGTCGAAAATATCAATAAAATACAATAATCTAAGCATTGTATCATGTTACTTTTATTCGCAATTTAATTTACTTGGATCCCCTTAGATGTAATTAATATAATCCCTTAAGTTAATATTAGTTTTTGTTGCATTAAAATATCTCAATTTCTTGATTGTCTGTAAGCAAGTAATCCATATTGGTTTACAATGGAAGTCTATGGGAATTTGGCGAAATATTAGAGATATCGCCAAGTTGGCGTCACTTTTCGCGACTAACTTCGGTCGCCAAATTTGGTGATATACCGCCAAGTTGGCGACAAACTTGTCGGCATTTGGCGACAGAACTGTGTCCCTGTACAGTAACCTCCATACAGGTATGGAAATGCATTAAATGCTGTTCTATAATTGCATAAAAAATTCGCTAAAAATTCAAAAATCCCTGCATAAATTCCGAATAAACTTTTTTGAAAAGGGAAAAAAAATTACTATATTGGGTTAAAAGAAAGAAACCATATTCTTCTCCCTTATATGGAAAAAATCGCCTCGAAACTTAAAAAAGTGCTAAAAATCGAATCAAAAATTAAATTAAAAAAATCTAATCAAAAAATAGAAAATCGGGCTTCGAGGTGCAAAACTTCATATATAGACGTACCTTTTCCCCAAATTTTATAGCTCTACCTGCAGCGGTCTCTTCAGAACACCGTCGACACACTCTCTCACTCAATCACTCACACACAAACTTCTTTCTTTATTATTACGAGGTGGAACCCGTCGAATTTCGACGAAAGAAAATGTTTACAAAGGAACTGTTGCATCAAATTTATAATACATCGACAAAAAATAATTAGAATAAAAAATCCATCTTACACTTGTTAATTTAACTCTCCAAAGACGTATTTTAACCTAAGATTAACAAAATACTTTTTTCATAAACTTCACCTGTTAAAATTATTGAAAAATTAAACTTTATTCATATACGTAATCAGTAACATATAATCAAGATAAGTAATTTTGATTAAGTTATTAATTGATGCTTGGTTACGGAATGAAAAATCCGCATAAATGATTTCACCTTGACATAATCATAGAATTTTCTACCTTTACTTCTAAACCGAATCAAGTCATTTTCCACGTTTCACATCCATATTAACCATTTAAAAACATTTTAACGCGCAATAAATATTTTTTCAAGCTTGAAGTCATGTTTGTCAACTATTACAACTTTCCATGTTAAAATTCCCACTCGTGATTTGAGGTCTTAGTATAATACCTGTACCTGCGCGTAAAAATTCCAGAAATTTATAACTTTTAGACGTATTCAAGGGGAAATATCTCGTTTTATCAAATAAAATTATCGTTTACTTTTAAATATGACGTCATTTTCAGTCGCTGAAATATTTTGCCTATTGTCTCAAACTCAATATCAGCAAAATAAAGAAATAGTGAAATATAAGAGCAACATAGGGAAATTGTGTCTTTTTTAAAGCATAACGTCATTTGCTGTTCCAATTTTTAAAAATGATATTTTTAATTGCAATGAGAAAATGGCATCAGTAAGAATATAATCAATAAAAATAACTAATACACTTTTAATAGAAATGAAGAACTTCAGTTGCCACGATTAGAAAATTGGTATTAAAAACTATAAAAAAATTAATATCTCAGAAATAAATTGAGATACAGCTTTCAAACAAATTGCATTTAAAAGTGCACTTTTCTCTGCATACGACGCTGTAAACATTTAAAATGTGAGATGTTTAGAAGTTTAAAAATTTGCAGTAGCGAAAATTGCAAAAGCGAAATTTCATTTCAAATCTCAAAGTGTTGCCATTCGCAGAATGACGCTTGCGTTACGCACAGATATATTTGTCCTTTATAATATAGACAAGTTGCAACCCGTTGAAATTCAACTTACTAAAATGTTTGAAAGGAACTGTCAGATCGAAATTATAATAAACCTACAAAAATAATTACAACAAAAAAATCATCTTACATTGGATATCTAACTCTTAAAACAAATAATATTTTAAACCCAAAATTACCAAAATATTATTTATACAAACTTCAACTGCTTAAATTATTGAAAAATTAAACTGTATTAGATTACGTAATCAAGATGAGTAATTATGATGAAGTTATGGATTGAGCTCTTATGTTTGTTTTCACGGATGAAAAATCAGTAAAAAGGATTTCGCTTTGTCACATCATAAAATTTTCCCCCATAAAATCTAAACTGTACGTTATTTTCACGTTCTCGTAATTTACATACGCACCATTCAAATTCACAATTTGAAAGTATTTTAACGCGCAAAAGAATAGATTATTAATGAATGCATTTCCAAAGTTAAAGTCACGTTTGTCCGATACAAAACATTGTCCGCACAAACCTTAAGTTCTAATCTTAGTACCCGCGAAAAAAAAATCAGAAATTTGACTTTAGTTGTCATAGTATTAGGCATTTATAGTATTGGTCAAATATTTAGTTTTATCAAAAAAAATGATCGTTTTGTTTTAAATATATCATTTTTACTCAATGAATCATTTTGCCGAGCGCCTCAAACTCATTTATCTGCGTAATGTAAAAATATTAAAATGTAGCTGATTTATGAAGAAGAATGCGTGTTTTATTTGATATCTGACATCATTTTCTGTTCAAAAATTATAAAAAAGTTACTTTTATTTGTAATGTGAAAATGGCATCAATAAGGATAGAATGAATAAAAATAATAAACCATGAATATTTTCCCTTTACTTTCAATATAAATGGAGTACTTCAGTTGCCACAATTACAAAATTTGTATTAAAAACTACAAAAAATTAATATCTCAAAAACAAATTGAGATACAGCTTTCAAACAAATGGTATTTAAAAGAGAATTTTTTTCCTTATACGACGGTGTAAAAAGTTAAAATGTGTGATGCATAGAAGTTTAAAAAATTGCAGTAGAGAAAGTGCAAAACCAAAATTTTATTTCAAATTTCAAAGTGTTGCCATTCGCAAAATGACGTATGCGTTACGCACAGATATGTTTGTCCTTTATAATATAGATATATATTATTATAGACTAGCGAACTTAGCCGGCGTTGCCCGGGTACGTCAACAAACAGAAGGAATTTCGAAAAAGCTCTGAAAATCACAATAAGATATCGCGAAAAAAATTTAAATCGCTTCTCAAATTTTGAAAACAGAAAATATGTATATATATATTGTGTTCGAAGATTGAAAGTTGAGTCATTTCACTAATGTGGAAAAATAGTAGCAAATCGCTAAAATACACTAAAAATCACATACAAAATTCCCGAAAAATTCTAAAATTGCTATACGAAATCCGAATAAACTTTATTGAAATGAGGGCAGAATGTACTTTAGGTCAAAAATAGAATGTCAAGAAATTGCAGCAGATCGCGAAGAAACGTAAAAATCGCATTAAAAAATCACAAAAAGTTCAAAAATCACGAAAGTCAAAATTTACTGTAATTGGATAAAAGTTTCAAATCTAGTTCCTTTGTCCTTTGGGCTCTCTTAAAATTTATGTTTTGGAAATCATGCTAAGCAATAGATCATGTTACTTTTATTCGTAATTAATTTACTTGGACTCCCTTAATTATAATTAACATAATCCCTTAAGTTAATATTAGTTTTTGTTGCATTAAAATATCTCAATTTGTTGATTTTCTGTAAAAAAGTAAGCTCTATTGTTTTACAGTCGAAGTCTATGGGGATTTGGCGAAATATTAAAGATATCGCCAAGTTGCGTCACTTTTGGCGATTAATTTTGGTCGCCAAATTTGGCGATATATTGCCAGTTGGCTACAAACTTGGTGATATTTGGTGACAGAACTGGATCTCCCCAACGGTAACCCCCCTTATAGTTATGGAGATGCATTACATGCTGTTCAATAATCGCATAAAAAACTCGCTAAAAATTCAAAACTCGCTGTACGAATTCCAGATAAACATTTTTGAAAAGAGAACAAGATTTTCTATATTGGGTAAAAAAAAAGAAAGAAACTGTATTCTTTTTCCTAATGTGGAAAAATCGAATTAGTATAATCTAGAGGTCTGCACGGGCCCGGGCTTGGCCCGAGGCCCGTACCCGGCCCGGCCCGCGGGCCGGGCCGGCGGAATGGAGGAGAATTTTCAAACGGGCCGGGCCGGGCCGGCAGAATTAGGACAATTTTTTCAACGGGCCGGGCCGGGCCGACAGACAAAATAAACGGGCCGGGCCGGGCCGGCAAAAAAATTGAACGGGTCTGCAGGGCCGGGTCGGGCCGATAAAAAAAATTAATCGGGCCTATCGGCCCGATATAAGAATTTGAGAGCAACAAATAAAATACGAGGCCATTTCCAATGAATATGACTTTTTCGAGAAGTATAAATGTGCGTTACGAGCCGATGCGAGTTTAACAACATCAATACAGAAATGTAACATGTCCATCGTAGAGATCGGCATCGTACAGTTACATGATGCCTGATCCCGGGTTTAATTTTTTCGGCAGACTTGTGCCGGGGCGGAACTGGTCTTAATCGTTATCAGGATGTGTAGGACAGGCATTATGTTTTGTAAAAGTATTAATAGCGATAATGAACTTCTGTTAACAGTATCTTTGGAAATGTACCTTAAGGTGGTTCTCATATTTACTGCTCAACAATGCGAAACTCTCAGACACATTTTCTGACTCATTTTTAACTATAAAGGCATAAAATTGACAGGCTTGAGTATTGAAGGCATTTGGGATCGAATAGCGTTTCAATTTTTCATAAATTACGTACACAGATAACAGAGACTCTTGTCACGTGACTACGTTTTTCTCCTTTCCTGTGCTATCGCTTCCGGAAATTCGACTCAAAACGCTAACTTTGGCAGTATTTTCTGAAAGATATATTACTTTTTCTAAGAAAAAAACGACATTTACATGGTTTCTGAATAAGAATACCTGCCAATCTCATGCGTTTCCGAAAAGAAATGAATTCATAAATGTATCAAAATGTAGCTCCTTTGGATTTGAGAAAAGCCTTAAAAATGATAGAAATATTTTCACAAATCTACCTTTTATTATAAGCTTCAAAAGTTATCATGTTTTTTAACCCTTTATTCTAAACTACAATAATCTTTTAATGAACCCTTATTTATATTTTGAAACGTCTGTAGAGACGTTGACTAAAACACTGTTAGTAATCGTTAATGTTTACTATTGTGTGTTTTCTATTTTGTGAACACATAGTAATTTAAAATATACTGTAAAATGTTCCCATAAATATGCATGTAGTATTCATTAAAAGAATCTTAATTGTATGTCGAGAAAAAACGGAATTTTTTGTAGAAATTTAGTCGGGCCGGGCCGGGCCGGGCCTGTTTTCACTGATTTTTGTACGGGCCGGGCCGGGCCGAGAACGGGAAAAATGTAAACGGGCCGGGCCGGGCTCGGGCCGAACTTTCAATTTTTACACCGGGCCGGGCCGGGCCAAAATAGCTTTCCTTCGGGCCGGGCCGGGCCCGGGCCTGGAAATTCCGGCCCGTGCAGACCTCTAGTATAATCCCTTAAGTTAATATTAGTTTTTGTTGCATTAAAATATCTCAATTTGTTGATTTTCTGTAAGCAAGTAATCCATATTGGTTTACAATAGAGGTCTATGGGAATTTGGCGAAATATTAGAGATATCGCCAAGTTGGCGTCACATTTGGCGACTCATTTCAGTCGCCAAATTTGGCGATATACCGCCAAGTTGGCGACAAACTTGGCGGCATTTGGCGACAGAACTGTGTCCCTGTACGGTATCCTCCTTGTAGGTATGGAAATGCATTAAATGCTGTTCAATAATTGCATAAAAATTTCGCTAAAAATTCAAAAATCGCTGCACGAATTCCGAATAAACTTTTTTGAAAAGGGAACGAAATTTACTATATTGGGATAAAAAAAAGAAACCATGTTCTTCTCACTTATATGGAAAAAAATCGCCTCGAAACTTAAAAAAGTGCTAAAAATCGCATAAAAAATTAAATAAAAAAATAAATCTAATCAAAAAATCGAAAATCGGGTTTCGAGGTGCAAAACTTCATATAGAAACGTACCTTTTCCCCCAAATTTTGTAGCTCTACGTGCAGCGGTCTCTTCAGAACACCGTCGACACACTCACTCACTCAAACACAAACTTATTTCTTTATTATTATAGATTTACAACATTTGCTTATTTAGAAACTGAGGAAATGTATGAAATCCTTTAACACAGAGTAAATTATGAAATATATATTTTAATTTCTTAAAGTATTAAATTAATAATTAAAAAAAATCGTTATTTTTTTCGCTTTTAATTCACTTTATATCATAATCATCATCATTCTATGGAAATTATTTGAAATATTTCATTTCAAGCATTACCCATAATAACTAAATATCCGCAGATTCAATTTCACTTGGAATTTAAAAAAGAGAGGTTTGATTCTACAATTTTTAAGTAGATTGTCATTTACGTATGAGGTAATAAATATATCAATAATATAATTATAGTCCATACTTAACTACATTGAAATTAAATCCAAGGTTAAGCTACTGGGAATTATAATTAGTACCGTAATATAATAGAATTAAAAGCAGCCTGTTATATTTGTGTCATAAGATTTCCTTTTATTTAATCGCATATTGTATATCGTACAATATCGTACAATAGTACCCGAGAAAAATCAATCGATATTCATTAATTTTATATATTTTATTGTTTTATATTAGTAACTTTGTAAAAACAAAATTTTTAAATTTTAAACAAAAAAATATTTTCCTAAATAAAATCAAAAGCATGAATTTGAAATTTTTATAAGCAGCGCAAAATATAACATTTCATTCGTCACTTAAAACAATAATAATAAATGAAATATTTAGAGATTAAATCGAATTGTGAATACTTATTTCTAAAGACAGCATAATGTCTCTATCAGTTTAATATCTAAAAATCATTATTTTTAACCTTAGATGTAGTTTGATCAGACGTTTTAAAACAAACCGAATCCTCTAACAAATTGAATTCTGTGAACTTCAAATGGCGTATGATAAAAAAGATCAAAAGTTTAGAACAATACCGATACTGTTTAGTTTATTTACTTTCTCCTTTCGTTTCGGTTGAATGAGAAATTCTAATTCAAAAAAGTACCCCAGGACTAAAGTGTTTATTTTGTGAAGGTATATTATCTATGTTATACTAAAGTATAACACTTGTGGTTTACATACAATATCTAAAATAAGTTAATCTCTATATGTTATTTTTAACATTATTTTTTAAAGATTCTTTGCTTTTGTGTAAAGTTGATATCTATTTTTTAATGGTAATTTAAATTGTTGGATATAATAAAAGTAAATGATAGGCGTTAAAGTGTTTTAAAATGCATTCGGTTATTTTTACTATAAAAGCATGAACATTTTTATCCAGTCTCTATAAATATTATAAACACCTTTATGCATACTTACATAATGGAAAACTTTAAATAAATATTACTTACATAGTATAGGTATTTATAAAATAATTTTATTCTGCATGGATATTCTGTCGCCAAGTTGGAAGTGTGGGGAGCTGACTTCCAACCCATGTAGCGCTAGTCGGACTACACGTTTGAAGTTTCTGTGGTTTTATTCGATCCGAATAAACGCTGTGTATGTATGGATTAGGCTTCATTCTAAAGTCTCCCATGGATAGCAACCGCCTGCTTCTCCCGCCCTATATCATTTGCGCAGATAACTGACAGTAACACAAACTTTTATCTTACCAATAGCAAGTTTTAAATAATACAAAATCGCTTTCTGCTACTGTATTCCTATTATCTTCAAAGCGTTTCATTTACATATTGTAATTAACGTAGTTTCTTTTAATTAAAAAGTCAATTTAAAAGAGAAACATTCACATTCGTAGTCTCACACAGAAACAAAAAACCTCTTAAAACCCTTTGCGCTCTGTTGGGTGAATTTCTTCTCACTTACATTTAATCCCCAAATGTTACATTGGTACCGGAATATTCAACCAAATTTATTTGAAAATAGATTAATGCATTTTTTCGTGTATATTATAAAGTCGAATCTTTTCTTTATAAAATACTGGTTCCACTTGGGCATTTTGAAGAAATTGATCTCCAGTGCTCAGAGGGTTAAAGGCAACACATTGGATAATATCAGTCCATGTGAATGAAAACTCAAACGTTTCATATTTAATTAGCAGAAAAAATAATATTTTAAAATAAAATAATGCATACAAATACTGATCTTTTTGCTACTTAAAGAATAATAGATTATTTTAATTTGTTTTAACTGTAAATAGTTTTATCACTTTTTTTATTGCATAAGACTTGCGATTGTGGTTAGATAATATAATCACTGTTATTCACTATGCATTAACTTTTACTTTAAAAATTCATTAAAGCTGTTAAATGTATATACATTCTTATTCTTGTTAATCAATTCTTATATTAAAATTCCAAACTCTTTATTATTTGAAAATATCAACAATTCATAAATTTATATTTTATAATTCTATTATTTTAATAAATTTAAACCATAACCTTAATAGGAGTTGTAAGATTAATCAAATCAATGATTTTCTCGAATTTCAGATTTATGAAAATAAAATTACATCAGAAATAAAATCATAAGACTAAACGCAATATTCCACCTTGATTCAAAATACACAAAATATACAATATGATCTTTAAAACGCACTCACTGACAAGCCCGTGTTAATACGTTCACTAAGCTCCAGGTTTCACTTCAATACAAGCAATATTTAAAGTAATATAATTCTATTGATTTAATGTATTTTTAATTCATTGAACAATGATTAATACTTCCAAGGATTACATTCATATTCGTTATAATTTTTTTTTTTTTTTTATAAAATGTTCAAAGAATTATTTTTTTTATCATTTAAAACAAAATGCAGAAAAAAACAACATTACAATTTTGCCCTTTTTCAAGAAAGTCGGAGGGTTAAAAAAGATCACTGTTTTACTTAAAAGACGACAAAAAAAAAATAATAATATAGATGTTAGAAGTTAAAAAATATGCATTTTATTTAAAATTTCTTTAATTTTATATAAAGTGTATATTTTTTAAGTTGCAAGTAAAACGCTGTGCTTTTTAAAATTTATATTGTGTACATCGTAAAATTACACCATTTTATTAAAATATAAATTTATTATATAAAAAAGAATTTATTAAGAAGAAACGAAATTTTCCCAATTTTACTTAAAACCATAAACACTTTTAGAATATTTACGCTGCTGCAGCCCGTATTTTATACTACAGCACTTCTACCGGGGAATTCAGGGTCGTAAATGTTTCCTAAAAATTTTGTATTTAGAGCAGACGAACAAGGGCATAAAATATTCTGGTCATTACTTAAAAATGACTCTTCCAATGATAAAAATGATACGACGCTATTTTTCATTAATACGTTCTGGCAGAACAAGAAAAAATGAGTCCAAAATTTAGTTTATGGTGAACAATGTGTTGGGAAAATATTTTACATTAAATAACGAACAGAATGTTGTATTCTAGGCTATGAAGAAATTTATAGAATATATTTCTGTTTAAACGAAAATAAATGTACTCTTATTAAAATTTAGTTCTGATGAGAAAAAGCATGTTAAACTTAAACTAATTGTAATAATTTGGAAAAAAAAATTAATTTTAAGAAGAAATTATGAGATATATTTAAGGTGATATTTAATTGTAGTAGTGAAGTAAAATACATCAAATATATCACAAAAGCATACTTTAAATCTACAAATAGTATATTTTACGGCTTGGTAAAAGCGCATATTTCAATAATATATGATGCAAATAGACTTAATTTATTATCTTATAAATGTTATTAATATATCATGTCGTTATATAATATTTGTCTCTATTCGAAGCTGTCTAACGCTTGAACGAAGTATCGAAATGAAGTTAAAATTCGTACACAAATTACTAAAAAGGGGAAATACAATTGAAAAGAATACAAAATAATTTAAAAAATTCCAGATAGAGGGCGAAAAATCACTTAACGCTTCAAACACTATTTTCATCATTATTACAAATTATCATGTCTGAAAACATCGTAACTAGCACGATTCTCAGTTTACCGGATGGGGCTTTCCTTTTAAAAGTACTAAGGGATCGTAACCGGGCTTCCCGGGTCACAGGATATAGATGAAAATATTTTTTTTCTTATTGAAAACTAATATTTTTTATCTGCAATAATTTTTTTAGATTGCCCACTTACATTAAAAAATAATTTTTTCATGAAAAATCTGAATTATGCAATCAAATAAAGTTTTGAAATTTATCAAAAGTGATATTGTCTTATTAGTCGCATGCTAAGAGTTATTTGACGAATATTTTGCTACTTACGGCATTCTTATATCTATAATAATAAAGAAAGAAGTTTGTGTGTGAGTGAGTGAGTGTGTCGACGGTGTTCTGAAGAGACCGCTGCACGTAGAGCTACAAAATTTGGGGAAAAGGTACGTCTATATATGAAGATTTGCACCTCGAAGCCCGATTTTCGATTTTTTGATTAGATTTTTTTAAATTTAATTTTTTATGCGATTTTTAGCACTTTTTAAAGTTTCGAGGCGATTTTTTCCATATAAGTGAGAAGAATATGGTTTCTTTCTTTTAACCAAATATAGTAAATTTTGTTCCCTTTTCAAAAAAGTTTATTCGGAATTCATGCAGGGATTTTTGAATTTTTAGCGAATTTTTTATGCAATTATTGAACAACATTTAATGCATTTCCATACCTGTATGGAGGTTACTGTACAGGGACACAGTTCTGTCTTCAAATGCCGCCAAGTTTGTTGCCAACTTGGCTGTATATAGCCAAATTTGGCGACCGAAATGAGTCGCCAAAAGTGACGCCAACTTGGCGATATCTCTAATATTTCGCCAAATTCCCATAGACTTCCATTGTAAACCAATATGGATTACTTGCTTACAGAAAATCAACAAATTGAGATATTTTATGGAACAAAAACTAATATTTATAATAAAACACTCATACTACAATATATATTAAAACACACATACACACATAAATAACGCCTGCACTTAACAGTTAAAGGTATATATAAATATTATACAGACATACAAACAATAAATACAATAAACCCAACTGGAGTGAAAAATTAGCCAGAGCCAGGAATCGAACCCGGGACCAAAAACTAATATTAACTTAAGGGATTATATTAATTCGATTTTTCCACATTAGGAAAAAGAATGCGGTTTCTTTCTTTTAACAAAATATATTAAATTTGTTCTATTTTCATAAAAGTTTGTTTGGAATTCGTGCAGCGATTTTGGAATTTTTAGCGAATTTTGATGCGATTATTGAACAGCATGTAATGCATGTCCATACATATAAGGGGGGTTACCGTAGGTGGGATCCAGTTTTGTCGCCAAATAACGCCAAGTTTGTCGCCAACTTGGCGAAATATCGCCAAATTTGGCCACCAAAATGAGTCGCCGAAAGTGACGCCAACTTGGCGATATCTCCAATATTTCGCCAAATTCCGATAGACTGCCACTGTAAAACAATAGGTTTCACTTGCTTACAGAAAATCAACAAATTGAGATATTTTAATGCAACAAAAACTAATATTAACTTAAGGGATTATGTTAATTATATTTAAGGGAGTCCAAGTACATTAATTATGAATAAAAGTAACATGATCTAATGCTTAGTATGATTTCCAAATCATAAATTTTAAGAGAGCCCACAGGTCAAAGGAATTAGATTTGAAACTTTTATCCAATTATAGTAAATTTTGACTTTCGTGATTCTTGAATTTTTCGTGATTTTTAATGCGATTTTTACGTCTCTTTGTGATCTGCTGCAATTTTTTGACATTCCATTTTTGACCAAAAAGTATTTTGTTAATCTTAGGTTAAAATATGTCTTTGGAGAGTTAAATTAACAAGTGTAAGATGGATTTTTTATTCTGATTATTTTTTGTCGATGTATTATAAATTTGATGCAACAGTTCCTTTGTAAACATTTTCTTTCGTCGAAATTCGACGGGTTCCACCTCGTAATAATAAAGAAAGAAGTTTGTGTGTGAGTGAGTGAGTGAGTGAGAGAGTGTGTCGACGGTGTTCTGAAGAGACCGCTGCACGTAGAGCTACAAAATTTGGGGAAAAGGTACGTCTATATATGAAGTTTTGCACCTCGAAGCCCGATTTTCTATTTTTTGATTAGATTTTTTTATTTAATTTTTTATTCGATTTTTAGCACTTTTTTAAGTTTCGAGGCGATTTTTTCCAATTAAGTGAGAAGAACATGGTTTCTTTCTTTTATCCCAATATAGTAAATTTCGTTCCCTTTTCGAAAAAGTTTATTCGGAATTCGTGCAGCGATTTTTGAATTTTTAGCGATTTTTTTATGCAATTATTGAACACCATTTAATGCATTTCCATACCTACAAGGAGGATACCGTACAGAGACACAGTTCTGTCGCCAAATGCCGACAAGTTTGTCGCCAACTTGGCGGTATATCACCAAAATTGGCGACCGAAATTAGTCGCCAAAAGTGACGCCAACTTGGCGATATCTCTAATATTTCGCCAAATTCCCATGGACTTCCATTGTAAACCAATATGGATTACTTGCTTACAGACAATCAACAAATTGAGATATTTTAATGCAACAAAAACTAATATTAACTTAAGGGATTATATTAATTACATCTATGGGGATCCAAGTAAATTAAATTGCGAATAAAAGTAACATGATACAATGCTTAGATTATTGTATTTTATTGATATTTTCGAAGAAAGGGTTGCCAGTGGTCATTTTGGCGAAAATTGTAGTTGATAAATGATTTGAAATGGCTATAAAGAAAATGACTGTTATTTGTTTAATTAAAAAAAAAAGAATCAAAAACCTGTTTAATGCGTGGTAAAATTCATAAAATGAAAATATTTAATTTAAATATGAAAGGAATGTTTATAAAACTTAAAAAATAAATTAGTATGAAGATGCAATTGATACATTATTTGGCGATTTTTCGCTTCCCCAGGTTAATAAAAATGTGCCTGAAAAAACTTGAAGAAATAAAATGTAAGTAACAGTCTTTTAATCCTTCTTTTTTTATTATTCAATTTAATTATCATTTTTATGTAATTTTCCCATCGTATGTCTTACAGGAGAAAGGCTTTATTTGTGAGTTACATGCTATTTAATTATTACCTTGGTCGCCAAACAATGCATTTTTAAGCCACAAAGGCAGAAGCGTTAAATAAGCCAGGCGAAGGTCGCAGCAATTTTTTTTAAGTATAGGATAACATTTTGGAGTAAATCTTTATATTCAAATGTAAATTATAAAAAAAAATGAGTTAAAATTATAACTATATCAAGTATTTCTATGTCAAGTATCTAGTCAAGTATTTCAATTTTTGTGTAAAAATGTGCCATATACACACATATTTTATAATCTTCGATAATCAAGCCACCACCAAATGACATATTTACTGTATTATTGAAAGTTTTGTTGTCACAGATGTCATATACGCTCCATGGTACATAATGGGCTCCAAAATGGCGTTATTTTGCCTGACATGGTAACTCGGCTATTGTTGTTTATTTATTAATAAATTGTTTATTTACTTTTATTTTCTTTTTTACAGTTATATAAACTGTTTTGTTCTATAGACCTTAATTATTTTTTTTATTATTTATTGCTATTTCCTTTTAAAGTAATAGAAAATAATTTAAATATATATATGTAGCTGGTATTCGAAAACGATGTTTTCACCAAATTGGCGTGAAAAAAATCGCGCCAAACCCGGTGCGTATCTATGCCTAATATTTATTTACATTATTGTGATTACTTAGTATCAGGCAACAGATTGAAGAGTATTTGGTATATTTTTAATATATGGGCTTTGGCGAGTTAGAGAAAATGGCCTGGGCGAGTGAAGTGAATTTTAAGTATATTTACTGGCAAACAATTTACTTTTCATATACACATAATCATTTTTTTTTCAATATTTATTTTATTTATTTATATAAAGTAGAGCTATTTATCTACTTTTAAATACGAACAGAAATAATTTGTGGTTCTACCTGATTATCCCGTAGACCAAAAAAAAAAAAAAATATCGCCAAACTACATGATTAAATGACAATAATGGGTGATCGTAAATGTCAAATTTATTTGACATTAAACACTTTACACGCGTTTGGTTCGTCATCAGGCGATTTTTAATCCGATATTTACGTTTCTTCGCGATCTGCTGCAATTTTTTGACATTCAATTCTTGACCTATAATAATAAGTAATTTCTACTTTCATTTCAATAAAGTTTATTCGGATTTCGTATAACAATTTTCTAATTTTTTGGGTATTTTGTATGTGATTTTTAGTGTATTTTAGCGATTTAATACCATTTTTCCACATTAGTGAAATACGTTGATAGAAGTTGAATCAACTTTCAATCTTCGAGCACAATATATAATTTTTTCTTCTTTTTTCGAAATTTGTGAAGCGATTTAAAATATTTTCGCGATATCCTATTGTGATTTTCAGAGGTTTTTCGCAATTCGTGCTGTTTTTTTTTCGTACCCGGGCAACGCCGGGCAAGTTAGCTAGTGTCATATAAAATTCTTTCATTTTAATAAATTTAAATAATTAGTTTAAACAGCGTTTTAAGATTAAACGACTGATTGATTTTCTTAAAATTCAGATTTATGAAAAAAATTACATATATCTCTCTATTCTAAAGAAAAGTAACTACCGCTGTCACCGCCGCCGGTTTTGAATTTTTTGTGACCGGAGGTCTTTCTTCGTTAATATTAAGAAAAATAAAGCATACAGATATATGAAAATCGGCAGTGTTATACAGAAATGTTTGATAAACACGCTGATGCAGACAGTTTTCAAATCGAAAAATTATTTTAAGAGATATTTAATGCTAAAATTGGACAAAACCGTTCCACTAAAAAAGTTTTATAGTAGCAAAAACTATACATCGAATTTAATAATTTTTAGTTCATTTTATACGTTATAATTTCCCGGTGTGCAGAATTGATTTATTTTTTTAATGTGACTCATTTTTCGAGGTTTTATATCTATTTTAAATTCAAATTTTCAGCATTTCGAGAGATATTTTTTACAGATTGTAGAAAGTGATATTCATTTAAACTGTTGCCAACTGTATAAACAGAGGAAACAATAATGTTTGCTTTTAATATATATATATATATATATATATATATATATATATATATATATATATATATATATATATACGTGTAATAAATTAAAAATTTATTTACACGTGACTATTATAAACAGAAAAAAACATTTGGAATTAGAATTAAATAATTATGTACAAAAAGCAGGAACTTATTAAAAAATACGTCATAAAAACTATAATTACACGTGAATTTTAAGAGAGGAAGGAATTTGTAAAATAATAAATTTATTAACATGCGTTAGAAGTCTTAAATAGGAGAAATTACGTCATATTTACGTCACATTACAGTTATTACATACACACAATATTGAACACACAATAATATTGCAATACGGTTTAAATTTAAAAATTGCGCTAGATATTTATTTGATATTTTGAGAGGATACTTTTCAACTATTTTTCTTAGGAAAGCGCAAATAATATTTTATTTCTAACACAAGTATTTTCACGTGAATATTAAAAAGAGAAAGAATAGTTTGGTCAAAATTACGTCAGATTAAAAACGATTAATTTAAAATGTCTCATTTAAAAGAACTTTCTATTCTCTTTGTTAAAAAATACCGGGAGACAAAGATTCTGTTTACTTATTTCCTTTTATATTAGCTTATTTTGAAATGCTGTTACACGTGTCTACGTCATCAAGTTATTTTTATTTCGACGTTTTATTTGTATTTTTATCAATGTTGTACTAATTTATTTGTTCTTTCGTTATTTAAAATAAAAATTATGTCAATTTGTTTAATTTGGCGAGTGGTTTGGCGATTTATATAATTTGGCGAAATTAGTCGACGGGATAATCAAGTAGTACCGCAGCGGATTTGACGTTAAAATTTCCCCAATCAAAGAGAAATGTATAGAAATCTGTTTATAGGGAGATCGCCACTTTTTTTAGGTAGATTTCGTAAGAAATACTACCTATTGCAGTCGTTACCATGGTGCGACTTTTGAAAAATTCCTTCATAACTTTTCATTATAGGACCCCAAAACCACCCCCACCTAAAAAGATTATATATATATATATATATATATATATATATATATGTATGTATATATATATATATATATATGCATGTATGTACTAAATTTTGTCCGCACGATAAAAGTTGCAATTATGCACGGATCGTCTTCAAACTCGCCAACAACTTTGAGATGGCCAATATCTCGGCGGGGATTGAAAATGGGCGAAATCGGCCCAAGGGAATGGAGATGGGAATGGTTCAAATTTTTGAACACCGCCTTAATATGATTCTGATAAAACCAGCTCTTACACAACAATGACAGGAAAAAATAAATATTTTTCGTTATAGCAGTTGCCAACAATTAAAAAAAAGCAATAAAATTTTCATCACAACAATTGCTTTTCTATTGCATGGTTTCACGTGAAAAATTAAATTAAATAAATAGTTTGAATATTTGAAACAAATTGAATATTACGTTATAAGTTTTCTAGAGCAAGATTTCCGCATGAAAACTCAAAAGGACATAAATAGTTTGACGAATTAAAAAATATATGTATCAAACTGGAAATAAAACGGACCTCAGCAGGTGAATAGAATATGTAACGTCATGTGAGTTTGAAGAAACGTATTAAAACATGATGAAACCCGACAATGTAAATATTAACTTATATTAACACTCTGAGGTTCTCTGAATTTGTTTTAGCTATTTTTTAAACCTATTCCATATACATACGTGTATGTATTCGTGTATATTAGAATTTTCACAAAATGTTTAGCTCTCTAGAGCCCATTCTTAATGAAGATCTTGATTTAAGTTTTGTTGGTGAATTTAGTACTTAACTTCGAAATCTACCTTCGCCTGTAGGCCCGAGCTGGCAGGGATTTTTTTAATTATAATTCAATCTTTCGAAATCTTTTTAAAGCCGATCACATTAGCGTGCATTTAGAGTCTTCGGTGTCTGGACGGGGGTTGGCGAGCTTAGCTCGTAGGGGGCCGAGCCCCCTAGTTTATTAAAATATAATTGTATCTCTATTCTAAAAAAAAGTAACTACCGCTGTCACCGCCGCCGGTTTTGAATTTTTTGTGACCGGAGGTCTTTCTTCGTTAATATTAAGAAACATAATGCATACAAAAATATGAAAATCGGTAGTATTATACCGAAATGTTTGATAAACACGCTGATGCAGACAGTTTTCAAATCGAAGAATTATTTTAAGAGATATTTAATGCTAAAGTTGGACAAAATCGTTCCACCAAAAAAGTTTTATAGCAGCAAAAACTATACATGGCAGTGTAATCATTTTTAGATCATTTTATGCGTTAGAATTTGCCGGAGTGCAGATTGTATTTCTTTTTTTAATTTGGCTAATTTTTTGAGGTTTTATTTCTATTTTAAATTCAAATTTTCAGCATTTCTAGAGATATTTTTTACAGATTTTAGAAAGTGATATTAATTTAAACTGCTGCCAACTGTATAAATAGCGGTAACAAACAATAATGTTTGCTTCGAAAAAAAAAAAAAAAATATATATATATATATATATATATATATATATATATATATTATACGTGTAATAAATTAAAAATTTATTTACACGTGACTATTATAAACAGAAAAAACATTTGGAATTAGAATTAAATAATTATGTACAAAAAGCAGGAACTTATTAAAAATTTCGTCATAAAAACTATAATTACACGTGAATTTTAAGAGAGAAAGGAATTTGTAAAATAATAAATTTATTAACATGCGTTATAAGTCTTAAATAGGAGAAATTATGTCATATTTACGTCAAATTACAGTCATTACATAAAATGAACACAAAATAATATTGCAAAACGGTTTAAATTTAGAAACTGCGCTAGACATTTATTTGATATTTTGTGAGGATACTTTTCAACTATTTTTGTTAAGAAAGCGCAAATAATATTTCATTTCTAACACAAGTATTTTCACGTGAATATTAAAAAGAGAAAGAATAGTTTGGTCAAAATTACGTCAGATTAAAAACGATTAATTTAAAATGTCTTATTTAAAAGAACTTTCTTTTCGCTTTGTTAAAAAATACCAGGACAAAGATTCTGTTTACTTAATTCCTTTTATATTAGCTTATTTTGAAATGTTTATCTTATTTTACTTAATCAAAGACGAAAACAGCGATTGACATATTTATTTTTGGTACTACTTACTAAGTAGTACTTAGTTATCCCGTCTACCAAAAATCTATCATTCGCCAAACTATAAGATTAAATGCCAATAATGGTTGATCGTAAATGTCACATTAACTTGACTTTAAGCAAGTTACACGTGTCTACGTCATCAAGCTATTTTTATTTCGACGTTTTATTTGTATTTTTAATAATGTTGCACTAATTTGTTTGTTCTTTCGTTATTTAAAATAAAAATGATGTCAATTTGTATAATTTGGCGAGTGCTTTGGCGATTTATATAATTTTGAGAAATTGGTCGACGGGTTTATCAAGTAGTACCGCAGTGGATTTGGACTTAAAATTCCCCAGTCAAAGAGAAATGAATTGAAATCCGTTTATAGGGAGATCGCCATTGTTTTTTAATTTATAATTCAATTTTCCGAAATCTTTTTAAAGCCGATCAAATTAGCGTACTTTTAGAGTCTGCGGTGTCTGAACGGGGGTTGACAATCGTAGCTCGTAGGGGGCAGAGCCCCTAGTATTATAAAAATGAAACATTTATTAACATGATAGCTAATTTTCACAATTTGCCTAAAAATCATAAACCATGTTACTGTATTTACGCTTCTGTACCCCCATATTTTGTGATATTAATTCTATTCTTATCTTAAAGTTTCAAAATCTTTATTATTTAGGAAATACAATTTATAAAGTTTTATTATATAACATTATTTTCTTATAATAAACATGAATCTCTAGTTTAAAAGGAGTTGTAAGATTAAACAAATCACGATTCTTTTGAATTTCAGATTTATGAAAATAAAATTACATACTTTTATTAAAATATAATCGGATTTTAAAAATAAAGGGATTATTAAGAAGAAAGCCAATTTTCACAATTTTACCTAAAACCCAAATACCCTGTTACTGTATTTGCGCTGCTGCAGCCCATATTTTATAGTACAGAATTTCGACAGGAGAATTCTCGGTCGTAAATGCCTTCTGAAAACTTTCGTATTTAGAGAAGGCGAACAAGGACATAAAATCTTCTGGTCATTACTTAAAAACGACTTTTCCAAGAATAAAAAAAAATCCGATGTTATCTTTCATTAAGGAAGTTTTGTATGAAAAGAAAATCTGAGTCCAGAATTTAGTTTAGTGTAAACATTGTTTTGGGAAAACTTTTTAGAATAAATCACGAATAGAATGTTGTATTCTAGTCTATAAAGAAATTTATTGAATATATTTGTTTTTGAACAAACATAAATGTACCTTTATTTAAAAATTCAGTATTTGTTTAAGTTCTGTATTCAATCTTATTGTTTGAACTCTGTATGCACAAACATTCAATATTAGTGATTAATTTTCTGCATTTTTTTAGTATGGATTTAAGGTACGCAGCATTTCGTTAAGTGTATAAAATATACATTGAATCATGTATATTTTATTATACAAGGAACTGATTGCTTTTGCATTGCTTTAATATGGATCGCCAAAATAAGTGATATCGGGAACTGTATTATATAAAGTGAGTCGATTAAGAATAAAGGGTATATCAAAATTTGCGGCAAAAGATACTGATTTATCCGAAATCATACACTCTAAAATAGACCTACTAATGTTTAATTACTAAAAATCAGTAAAAGGGAGAAGAACAATACATTGAACACATTTTTCCCCTTAAAACTTCTTGTTAGTGCATAGAATTACTTATTGAGATATTCCCATTTTTATGACTTGGAATTTCTTAATTTTAGACACATAAATCTTATGATTTGATAGTAATTTTGAGTGTTACAAATATAGGTTATATGTTGTGAAACTATAATTCACAGAAAATATTATATGATATATCTCTTAACCGGATACTAGCATTTATTGAAATAAAGAAAAATACTAATTTCATTAATGATAAAAATTTTAATTCCAAAAACGTCAAGTGAAGGCTTATTGTAGATTAAAAACTTTTGGTGTATGTGAGTGTGTTTGTGTTTGTCTCGCAATAAATATCCCAAAAGGCACCCGATTAGCTTATAATTATGTAGTAACGTTGTTGGGATAACCAGAATGAGCTGTAAAGTTTTTGGTTTAATTTGTTTTATTCCTTCGAAAAATATCTTATGTGATAATGCTTCTCAAAGGGAATTCAGACTATTTTCACATTTTAATAGTTTTTGAACAAATATTCGGCGCATTGGAATAATTAATTTAAATTTTGCATTATGTATCCTAAAACGTCCCCATTAATGTCTTAAATTACTCCGAAAAGTTTCAAATTTTGTCAATACTTATGTCAGAAATTCTATATTATCGAAATATATGGATATAATCTAACGTTATTAACGGCCATGAAATTGCGGATGACAAAGTGTTAAATATTGTGTAAATTGAGAGGAAAATTAAAATGTCTTGCAAAATTGACGTTGAGGCTCCTGATTTGAATATTGACTATTTATTATTAATTTCGATAAAATTTTTCATTAATATAATTTAGTTTAAAAATTGTATTGTTGTTTACATAAAAAACAAAGAAAATAAAACTTAGAAAAAACAAATAAAATACAGATAGCTTTATTTTTCTTTTGTTATTTTTTGTTAACTGGGACAGGGGTTTACAAAAACAGAAGAAACAGGAAAAAAAGAAAAAGAGAGGAAATTTCTTTTATTATAATATTTGTGTTACAAGAGCGATCTTACGAAATATAAAGAGCACTCCTCCGTAGGTTTTACTAATTAAGTGTGCGTAGAGGTTTCAATTAATAACGTGTTTCTAATTATTAATCTGGGATTTATAGTGTTGCCATATAAAAAAATGGTTTCGTTTGTTATCTCAGTATACTAAAAGTTGTTGCTCAAACTGTCCTAAGGATATTTTGCGTAATTCAGTTTAAAGATAGTTTTTATTTTATTTATTTTATTTTATTTTTTTATGTAAACATCAGTTCTTATCTCTATTAATATCAATAAAACGTTTAACTTTTCTGATTAAGCACCAACAAGATTCACTGTCATATTTTTACTGAACGTTTTATACAGCTTTAATTTTGTACTGATACGTGAAACTCTTTGAGACTATCTCCTTTCGCTTCATTAATGTCAAAACTTTAAAAATATATACATATATTAATTTTTAATATGGCCTTTGCATTAATTTTTCGCTTAACGAACCATGATTGATGGATGGGAAGTTCAACCAGAGAAGGAGTAAATATTTTTCGTAGAAGGTTTTTTTTTTTTTCTTTTAAGCATTTGTATTATATATCTGTATATTTGCATACATAAGCTGGCATTTTTAATGTTGTACCAGAAAAATTATTTTTAATTTGCTATTTTTGAACGCTAAAATATTTTATTCAACATATTCTAAGGGCAGTTTGCGTAATACAATTTAAAATTAGCTCTTTTTCTATTGTAATTGAAACATGGGTTCTTGTCTCTACCAATATAGAAAACTAGTTGGATGTGCCAATCCCAAAACTTTCTTCTATCTTATACATCTTAATATTTAAGAAACTAGCTACACATGTTAATATTTCAATATTATTAATTCAATACAATACCAACTTTGATTTTCATCTTAAACTTCAGCTTCAGTCAATTAAACGAACTAAAAACGAGTTAATCTATATCATGATATTTGTTAAAATTAATAGTTTTTGCTTATTCTGTTGTTATCAGATGTTTGCGAATAGCCGGCATAGCAGGAAGCGAGTTCCCGCCTTTGCACGAGCCACCGATAGAAAATAGAACTACGAAAAATCAAGAAAAGTATACAAAAATCGCTATCACAGAGCTCCTTTACTGCGCAATATTTCCAAATTCAAGGAGGACCTGTTATCCAAAGCCAAAAACATGCACAAAAAAATAGGTTTAATTGTATGCATAACTTCATACACTTTTCGATGGTACAATAATGAAAATGGTACAGACATCGCAATTATAGCTCCCCCTTCAGGTGGAAGTTTTCCAAATTCAGGCAGGACCTTCGTGCCATGTCCAAGAACAAACAAACAAAAAAAAATTTGGCTCAATTCTATGCATAACTTCATACACTTTTCGATGGTACAATATTCAAAATGACACAAAAATCGTTATTATAACGCACCCTACAGGCGATATTTTTCAAAATTAAGGAAGGACCTGCTTGCCATAACCAAGAACTTAAAATAAAAATTTGTTTCAATTCTATGCATAACTTCATACACTTTTGGATGGTACAATATTCAAAATCGCACAAAAATCGCTATTACAGCGCCCCCTACCGGCGAATGTTTTCCTAATGCAGGGACGACCTACTTGCCATATCCGAAAACTTAAAATAAAAATTTGGTTCAATTCTATGCATAACTTCATACACTTTTGGATGGTACAATATTCAAAATTGCACAAAAATTGCTGTTACAGCGCCCACTACCAGCGAATTTTTTCCAAATGCAGGGAGGAACTACTTGCCATATCCGAAAACTTGAATTAAAAATTTTGTTCAATTCGATTCATAACTTCATACACTTTGGATGGTACAATATTCAAAATCGCACAAAAAATGCTGTTACAATGCCCCCTAACGGCGATTTTTTTCCAAATTCAGGGATGACCTATTTTCCATATCCGAAAACTTAAAATAAAAATTTGGCTCAATTCTATGCATAACTTCATACACTTTGGATGGTACAATATTCAAAATTGCACAAAAATCGCTGTTACAGCGCCCCCTACCGGTGATTTTTTTAAATGCAGGGAGGACCTACTTGCCATATCCGAAAACTTAAAATAAAAATTTGGTTCAATTCGATGCATAACTTCATACAATTTTGGATGGCAAAATATTCAAAATCGCACAAAAATCACTATTACAGCGCCCCCTACCGGCGAATTTTTCTAAATTCAGGGAGGACCTACTTGCCATATCCGAAAACTTAAAATAAAAATTTGGTTCAATTCTATGCATAACTTCATACACTTTTGGATGGTACAATATTCAAAATCGCACAAAAATCGCTGTTACAGCGCCCTCTACCGGCGAATTTTTTCCAAATTAAAAAGGTATCTGCTTGCCATAGCCAAGAACTTAAAATAAAAATTTGGTTCAATTCGATGCATAACTTCATACACTTTTGGATGATAAAATATTCAAAATCGCACAAAAATCACTATTACAGCGCCCCCTACCGGCGAATTTTTTCCAAATTCAGGGAGAACCTACTTTGCATATCCGAATACTTAAAAAAAAAATTTGGTTTATTTCTATGCATAACTTCATACACCTTTTGATGGTACAATATTCAAAATCACACAAGAATAGCTGTTACAGCGCCCTCTACCGGCGAAATTTTTCCAAATGCAGGGAGACCTACTTGCCATATCCGAAAACTTAAAATAAAAATTTGGTTCAATTGTATGCACAACTTCATACACTTTTGGATGGTAAATATTCAAAATCGCACAAAAGCCGCTATTATAGCGCCCCCTACCGGCGATTTTTTTCAAAATTCAGGGAGGATCTGCTTGCCATAGCCAAAAACTTAAATAAAAATTTGGTTCAATTCTATGCATAACTTCATACACTTTTTGATGGTACAATGGCGACAGACAGACGGACACACGGACCGACAGACAGACATTTTCTATAAACATGTTTTTGGGGATCTCTGACCCCTAAAACATGTAAATCCGTCGAAAACCGGAAGTCGAAAAAAATTTCGATTACAATACTTCCTTCTATTAAAGATAGAAGAAAGTAAAAACGATTGATGTATCACAGTATTGATGTGATGTAATGTTCATGTCGTATGTTAAAGTTTATATTGTATTTATATTGATACAATTTAAGTTTCGATCTATGTTTCAGTCATTTATTTTCTGAATTATTTATACTTAATTAAAATAAAAACTAAATCACCTAACCTGTCTCAAAGTAAAACTAGTCGTTTGGGGCCACCGTAATACTTACCCATCATGGATATAGATAATATAAAATATGAAAATAAAACATGTGATATTTGCTAATCATTGTACCATGTTACTTTTATTCATAATTTAATTTATTTGGACTTCCTTAAATATAATTAATATAACCCCTTAAGCTAATATTACATTTTGTTGCATTACAATATCTCAATTTGTTGATTTTCTGTAAGCAAGTAAAAGCTATGGGAATTTGGCGAAATATTAGAGATACCACCAATTTGGCGTCATTTTTGGCGACTCATTTTGGCCCCAAAATTTGGCGATATACCACCAATTTGGCGACAAATTTGGCGGTGTTTGGAGACAGAACAGGGTCCTCTTATGGTAACACCCCTTATAGGTATGAAGATGCATTAAATACTTGACATTTACGATAAGCCATTATTGGCATTTAATCTTAGAGTTTGGCGATAGTTTTTTGGTTGGCGGGATAATCGAGTAGTACCGAATTGCGTAAAAGAAACATCCTTATAACTCGAAAAATTATAATCCTATTAACTAGCAGTTTCCTGCGACGGATTAAACGTTTCATTTCCAATTAAAATATATCTCAGAGTTGAAATTTGAAGGAAATACAGAGTCATGAAAAATCAAAGAATGTGAAAAATAGAAGTACAAATATCTCGGCAACTAATTATCTGATCGAGTTTATTCATGATGAAAAATTTATGTTTTTTTTTTAATTATCTTTTATATTCACACCTTCAAATAAATTATCCAATAGACTTCATTCTTTATGCAAAATTTATAATTTTTTATTGTCTTTTATATTCACTCCTTCAAATAAACAATTTCGAAAATTTTTGTATACCTTTTATCAAAACGAATATTTCAAGAGTCCGAAAAAAAAATTTCCGCTTAATCGAGGTTACTGATACTCAATTGGCTTCTTCCCATTATTACTCCCTAAGTACACACCGAATTTCAAATCTTTATCTCAATTTGTTTGGGAGATAGAGCGTTTAAAGTCACACAGACATACATACGGACGGACATTTTTTTTTTTTTCTAAAAATATGTTTTTCGTAATCTCCAGTGTCTGAAATGTGCAAATCCGTAAAAAATAATTTTCGATTTTCAAAACGATTACGAGGCTTACCCTATACTACGTATGATGGTTAAGTAAAAATGGGGTTAACCTCTTCACGTTTTATTCGTAAGTTGGCCATTTGTTTGAATAAAAGTCCACCAAATTTACCTTTTTAGAAATATCATTACAAATCAAAATATTCGTTGAGAGATGGGTTATAATAAAATAACCGCTATATTCAAGATGTATTTAGTTAAAGCTCGATTAATTGTGTCATTCGCGATTTAAGAGTGTCCAGGACACATTTTCAAACAAATTTTATTTATTGAGTTAAAATTTTTAATTTTTTTGTGATGGTTAACCATATCATTTGTAAACAAAATCAAATGATAAAACTTCTCATAGCTTTAAAAAAAATTTAATTTAAAATTTATGAAAAAAGTGGTATAATTTAAAATCATTATAACTCGAAATATTATTTGTAGAATTTAAATTGTTTTTCATTTAAATAAACAGAAATATATATATTTTTAATTTGGAGCCAGTATTTAAAAAAATATATTAATTTAAAAAAAATTAAAAATATTTAACGAAAAAATTACAAAAAAAGTGGTGCAACTTAAAAAAAAAAATCATATTTTCAAAAGTAAATATTTTTTTCAAATATCCTGGCTCAAAAGTAAAGTAAAATAATTGAAAAAGATATCTTCCGAGTTTCAACCCTGTATCTTTAACGGTTCTCGAGTTATAAGAATTTAAATATGAGAAATAGTGAAAAAACCTATCATGAAGAAAAACGCAATTTCACAAAACTCGTTACCTTAACAACCATAGCTTGAAAGGCAGATTTTGAAAACAAACCAAAACTAAAAAAAAAATAATATTTCCTGTTCTAATTAAGATAGAAACATGATTTAAACATCATTTTAAGCAGGAAACAGCATAGAAATTTTTAATAAAAAAAAAAAATGAACATTTGAAGATTTTTGTACTGGACCCCCTTAAGCAGTAGAAGTTAAATTATGGACTATGGAGAAAATGAATTCGTTCATTCATGTAAAACAACTAATTGCCTGCTTGCGTCATGCGCTATTAACCAATCAGTATTCAAAAAAACATTAATTTATGTCAACATAAGCTAATACGCAATCACAGTTCAGAAAGCAGCTAGGCATAGACTGTTTGTAGGCGGAAATACTTATTTATCTGAGACAATAGGTATTTATCTGGAGTTATTATGCTACTTTAACTTTACTTATTAAAATTACATATTTAGCTGGCAAATAGCAAAATGATGGCAAAAATGATTTTTGAAAGTATTTTTGTTTTGTAGATTAAAGTACTACCTAAAGTATACAAAACACATTGTTTATATCTCAAATCTGTCGATGTTATGTGTAAAGAGCATTTGGGCATAGATTTTTCGAAAAGGGAATGACAAAATATGAAGCATTTATCCCAGAAAAATAACATTCATTTCTCCGCGGTAGTTAGGATGTATTACTATTTCTCACTAGCCGCCCTTGGCGACCAGTTTGGTCTCCGTTAGATGTGTGCTATGCATTGTACATTTTACTTTTATCCAAAATTTAATTTACTTTCTCAATACTTTGCCAAATCAGAAGTTTCTAGTAGAGAAATCAAGAACTCCGTATTTTTATGAGTACTACTTGGTTATCCCGTCGACCAAAAATATATCGCCAAACTATAAGATTAAATATCAATAATGGTTGATCGTAAATGTCATATTCGCTTGTTTTTAAGCAAGTTACACGTGTTTACGCCATCAAGTTATTTTTATTTCTATGTTTTATTTGTATTTTTATTAATGTTATACTAATTTATTTGTTCTTTCGCTATTTAAAATAAAAATTATGTCAATTTGTATAATTTGGCGAAATTGGTCGACGGTATAACTAAGTAGCACCTTTTTATGCAAGCCAGGCGCAAGTGATAAATCGTCAAACATAGTCTTTCTAATCGCATTTTGTCGTATTTCATTAAATTCGTCTAAAGTATAATAATTTCACTCATTTTATTTAAAATGCATAATTTTAATTTGAAATTCATGACTTTTACTTTTTCTTTCCCTTTTTTTTTAAAAAAAAAGAAAAGAAAAATAATAAATAATACCAAAAACCATGACTTTTAATTTCAATATCAAAGCATTGTTTTAATTTACCACGCGGAAAATAAAAAAATGTAAAAAATGGTTAACTGGCATATAAAAAGCGAAGCGGTCAGCCCGGAACTATTGATGACAGTCACATGACTTAGGCTATTATTATAGAGATAATTAAGATAGCTAAATGGGAAGCAAGAAAGATCACAAAGGCAAAAATGATTTAGAAAGTTCAAGAAATAATTTTGCCCTGATGAATAACTCGCTCACCAAAATGTAGATTTTTTTAATATTTGTATTTAAAGTGAAGAAATGTGTCGGTTGATACTTCTTCGAGAAATGGATTTTTTTTTCTCAATTCACATTTTACATTATTATTTTGAAATATACATATTGCTTCAAATGTATTTTTTAACAAGATTTCAAAAATGTTTAACATTTTTAAATTTACTGTTTTCCTTTATTTCTTTTCGTTTTTAGGCTGATTATTGAATTTAAATTTTTTTATACTAATGTATTTTGCAGACTATACCTTCTAAGTGCACTCTTTAGTGCAAGTAGAATAGGTTTACATATAACCAGCTGAGAAAAAAGAAAAGTTTTCTTTCTAATTCTACCATCATATTTTTGGTGTGCGAAAGAATATTAAACTAAAACCTCAGTTTAAGAACTAATAACTACTGAGGAAATTTAAATGGATGTTTGTGTTTTATATACAAAAGTAGAGGAAAATTTATTCGTCATATGTCATAAATGTAATATCAATTGGATAATTATAATAATCTTTTATATCTCCGTGCTGAGTGTTCACAACTCATCCAAGTATCAATGTGATTTATACAGTAAGATTTAAAAGACTATTTTATTTATTGCTGCTATCTTTCAACACATCAGTTTTAAAAAAAATTCATAAAATTTGCAACAGATGACGATACTATCTTAATTTTTCATGCTAAAGTTTAATTTATCATTTGAACAGTTTTGCATCAATATTACTTAAATAAACTTCATAAATTTTATAAAACTATAAAGGCTGGACATGTCAAAAATACGCTTTTTACAAAAAGTAAATTTGCATACTTTAAAATTTTGAATTAAAAAACTGACAATATTATGAGAATTACGTAATTTGTTGTTTATTCAGCTGTTTAAAAAGTATATTTTAGGCAATACTTTATTTTTGTATTTTATGGTTTTTTAATCCGTTTTCAATATTTTTTACATGCTTAAAATTATGTATTCTGATATCTGAGTAAATATATTTCAAATCGGAGTCAAAACAGGCACAAAATAGTTAATTTGTTTTTACACATATACATGGTGTTTCACTACCACACCGTAAAACTTGCTGGAGGTGTAAGAGACACAGAGAAAACTCGGAATCACATAGCAATGCAGGGTCGGAGATGAAATTCTAACAAGACAGAAGGGTTGTCAGTGGCTAAATAATAGTGAAAGAAAATTTATAATGAAAGACCATAAGCTTAAAATAAGTAATGACTTTCCTTATAAATAAGTTGTCCGAGTTTCGTAATGTGTGAATGAAACATCCGCTACCTGGAATCTCGTATGTTTTGAAATGCGCCAGGCGTGTTTCGGACGTTTGCTGTAGCAACGAAGGTGCGCCATTTCAAAACGCGCCCCTACTACCTCACTCATGCAAAACCGTTGACGGTAAGAACAAAGAACGTAGGCAGAAAAGTTCAGAGAATTTCATTATCAGGAATGTCATGACTTATTTTAAAATTATGGTCTCTAAATGTCAATTTGCTATCAATATTATTTCCCTATCAACCCCTCTATCTCGTTAGGATTGCATTTCCGACACTGCATTGCTATGTGATTCCGAGTCGTCTCTGTGCCCTGTACACGTCCTATAAGTTTGTCGGTGTGGTCGTGAAACACCGTATATATATATATATATATATATATATGGGGCATTCTCACAATCTTTTGACTTTTGGGGGGAAAAATCTGACAAAATTAAACGTGCTAAAAAAAAAAAAAAAAACATTTTAATCTAATAGACGAATGCCTTAATAATACAATATAAAAAAAATGGTCAGCAGCGAATTTTTTTTTATTTAACTGAAGTTTAAGTTAAACTTGCCAGATTAATTTTCCTTACCATTTTACCCATATAACTATTTATTTTCTTCTAAATTTTTGCTTATAATGAATTTGCATAGTAGCCACAGGATATTCAAATAAGAAATAATAACAATGTAGTAATTTTAATACAGAGTTTTTGTGAAACATTGTTTAAAGAGGTGATAAAGAAGGGACGGTAAGGTAAAATGGTACTGGAAAAAAGGGACGAAAAAAAAAGGACGGTAAGGATGGAACGGTAAGGAAAATTAGTACCTATTTTTAGGAAAATCATGTTAAGACTAAGTGATAGCCAAAATGTTCATTGAGTTTTAGAAACAGTTGTTAACATTAGATTAAATTTTTTTTTTTAATTATTATTTACCTCGAAAAGTGCAGGAATTAACCTTGGGGACGGTAAGACTACCAATAAAGTCACGATGCTTGAAATTGATACTTAAATGCTGATTTAAATTCTACAGTAAATTTCCTGCCAAAGAATTTTAGACATTATTTCTCTAGCATACCTCTGCATGAGAAAAAAACTTGAAAAAAACTCTGTCGCTGCATCTGAAGAGATTTTCTGTATAATTTTAGAAGAAGGATGGTAAAAAATCTAAAACCTACGGAAAGTGTTTAAAAAATAATAGCAACCCTAAAAATGTGTGCAGGCTAATTTTTAGCTACTTATTTATATAAAACAATAATTTCAATTTCAGAACAAAATTACAACGGATTATATTTATTAAAACAATTTTATCCAGACAGCTCCAAACTTAAAAATCAGCATCAGGGACACGGGACGGTATAGGAGTTTTCCAGGTTTTTGGACCCCCAACATCGTCCAAAACTTATTTATCTCGTTAATATTATTGTGCAATCATGCAATGGGTGCAATCATGCAATGTTCCCAAGTATATGAAACAAACAAACAACAACAAAAAAAAAAACCACAAAAAGTGATTAAATAAAATATTATTATTCAGGGACATGAAAGTCAAAAGATTTTGAGAATACCCCATATATACATATATATATATATATATATATATATGTGTATATATATATGTGTGTGTGTGTGTGTGTGTGTGTGTGTAATATTAAAATTTTCGCCCGTTTATCTTAGTGAAACTATTCCAAATTCTTAACGTTTTGTTTCCTTTTTTACCTATCTTTAATAATACCTTAATATATTTTGTTTTTTTATTTCATGCATTGAAACCTGCGTATTTTTTTGTAGTCTAAAAACCTTAATCCATTCGTCTCATCTTATAAAACCCATTAAATTACTTTTCTTATTTTATTCTAAAACTAAATTCTTTTTCTTTCGAATATTTTTAATAGCATTGTTCGATGATGTTCTTTTTCCCACAATTATTTGCAAGCTTCGCGCCAGCATTTGATTGCGTTTTAATTCTCACGCCGAGGCTAAGTAGTTCGCATCGTCGTCACGCGGGCATTTCCCCCTTCCTCCTGGATCTAGTCCTATCGTATTCTGGTCTTACCGCGTCCTTCCGGTTACTTTTACGGGATTTGTCATTTAATGTGTATTGTATTCGGACGCATGCAGTTTTTGAAAGTATTTAACCAGTTGCCTTGGCTAGGATAGAGAGAAATTTACGATTATTGAGTTGCTTAATTAACCCACGTCACCTGGAGAGCTTTTTTCCTAAATCTTCGTCATATTTTTCTAATACGTAACATCTAGTGGTACATTTTACGACGTAGCAACTGCCCGCACATGGATCACATATAACTAGTGGAATTTGGTGCATTATATGGTCGAATAATAAATGTTTTCATGCATCAAAAGGCTTCGATTATTATTCTTCGGAAAACTTTCCAATGGACGACAATCTGACCTTCCATTCTTCCATCGCGATTTTACGACTGCAAAAACTATAAGTTCTTCATTGAATTACATAACGAGGGTATGATGTTGCTTAAGATCGACATGTTTATATGATACTAGTGAAAACGTGTCATAAGCCGTACAGAATCTTACGTTCTTGTGGAAATAAAATAATAGTTGGAGCCGATGGCGTTCTCAGAATAAAACCAAAGAAATTTTGACTTAATGGAATTAGGCAGTGTTATTTTCGAAGATAATGTGCATCTATAATCTCATAGACGTAAGTGTCATCTACTGTAATGAGTCTAATAACCAATATCGCCTCCCGGTGACATATTAGAACACTTGACGGAGACATCTATCATGATTTACACCTATCATAAGAGAGGAATGTCCAAGTGAGTGTTCAAGGAAGAAAAATCTTTCTTTTTTATTTTGAACAAATAAAATTATAGGTCAACATTGCTGGGATTTTCTTATCTGTAAGTTACAGTTTGTTCTATTATTTTTTTTACAATGCCTAAATCAAATTTATGTACTGTTTTATTACTGTTTCAAGATTAAATTCATTTCTTAAAATATTGTTATTGATAGCATTGTATTATTTTATAGTTTATTATATATTATTTATATCATAGAATGTATATTTCCATTTGTTTAAGAGTAATTTTATCTGAGTTTATTATGTTAAAGTTTATTCTTTTGAACTCGCAAGTAAATGAGTTCTCCCTCTTTTATGTTGTTAAGAAACAGATCTATAAAACGCCCTAGTGAAAAAACGAGCGAAAGCGAAGTAAATATAATCTCCTTTGACCCTGGATCGGGGATGCATATACAAGCCTGGATGTCACATTTTGACAAAGCATGCATTTCTGATAAAAAATATAAAACATTGAAAATGCTAAATATATCTAGATTTTTGAAGGGAGAAGCTTTAAAAGGGTTCATTAATGAATGTCTAGAATGTACTACTTTTAGCAAGGTTGTTGAAATCCTTTCTGAAAAATTTATTAAAATAAATGTCCCCAATTTTCGGATTTTGCTTCTATGAAGCTAACTGATCTAAATGAATTATTCTTATTTATAATATTATTATGTGATATTTAGTAGACATTTAGAATAAAAAAATATTATTGATTACTATGATAAATGCAATACATGAAAAATTGATCTTGAACATTATTTGAGTTAGAGAACTCATAGGATAAGTTATGATATAGCATAGAGTTTTCTAGACCCACTTAAGGTGATATGAGTATCACAATGATTAGCTAATCTGTAGCTAAATCCTACAAACATGACATGACAAAAAGTAAAAGAAAAAAAAAGAGAGAGAGAGAAGGAAAGAAGATGTAGATTATAGAGATTGGTTTTAAGAATTTTATTAAATGATGAGTTACCAGTTACAATACTCCGTTAAGAGTAACAATTCACAGAAAATCATCATTTACTAGTTTAATAGTTACAATTCTGAAATTGAAAAAAAATTGAATTTCAGAATTTTTCAGAGTCTTAGAGTTTTAGAAAAGTGTTTTGATGGCCATATGGTAAATAATGCCATAATAACATTACTGTATGACTATATGACTAATCATATCAAAAAAATTCCTGGCATTTCAGACAGAGATGTCATAGCATTAAAGGTCATACAATAAAGTATGCTGTAAATAGGTTTGTTTAAATAATTGTTTTGAAATTTTATTATTGTTAAATTTGATATTATTAATATTTTTATTATTATTGTGATATATCTAATTTATTTATAGAAACTGAAATGTAACTGAAAGGACTTAAAGATTGAGTTGCTAGTAGGGATAAGTCTTTAAACGAACATTATAAACTTTTTAATCCCAATTTGAAACTTTACTTTTGGGGACACTTGCCAGAAGTAGTTTCACTAGCCAACTCACATTGAAATAGCTCGATTGAACTACTTCCTCATAGTGAGGTAGGCAGTAAAACTTTATTACTGAACTATTAAGAATAAACTACAGTACGTGATCTATTTCTTGCTCATGAATATGAGCCATGAATGTCCCATAAAGGCATTCCTCTGTAAAAACGATTGTTAAATGATTACTCTTAAGTTTCACATTTACTTTATTCTATATTCATATTACTAAAACTACCTTTGTAAATTGTAAACAAGATTAAACTCTTGCCCTTGTATTTTCATTACCAATTCCACTAGTTCGAGGTATAACGTAAAAATTTAAATTTAATAACAATTATTAATATTTTAGAAAGTTTATTTTAAATCTACTCCAGGTGACAAAATTGTAATCCAAGTCAATGTAACACGTCCCTTCTATGAACTTACAGATTCGTAGGGCCTACCAGTTCATCCAGTCTTTTTGAGTGGGGGGGGGGGATATGTAATAATAAAAATTTTCGCCCTTTTATCTTAGTAAAACTATTCCAAATTCTTAACATTTTTTTTTCTTTTTTACCTATCTTATATATTAATATATTTTGTCTTTTATTTCCTGCATTTAAACGTGCGTATTCTTTTATTAGTCTAAAAGCATTAATTCAGTCGCCTCACCTTATAAAACCCATTAAATTATCTTTTCATCTTATTCTAAAACTAAATTCTTTTTCTTTCGAATGTTTTTAATAGCATTGTTCGATGATGTTCTTTTTCTCACAATTATTTGCAAGCTTCGCGCCAGCATTTGATTGCGTTTTAATACTCACGCCGAAGCTAAATAGTTGGCATCGTCATCACGCGTGCCATTCCCACTTCCCCCTGGAGCTAGTCCTATCGCATTCTGCTCTTATCGCGTCCTCCCGGCTACTTTTACGGGATTTGTCATGTAACGTGTATTGTATTCAGCGCATGCAGTTTTTGCAAGTATTTAACCGGTTGTTTAGGCTAGGAAAAAGAGAAAATTACGATTATTGAGTTACTTAATTAACCCACGTCACCTGGAGAGCTTTTTTCATAAATCTTCGTCATATTGTTCTAATACGTAACATCTAGAGGTACATTTTACGACGTAGCAACTGCCCGCACATGGATCAGATATAACTAGTGGAATTTGGTGCATTATATGGTCGAATAATAAATGTTTTGATGCATCAAAAGGTTTCGATTATTATTCTTCGGAAAACTTTCCAATGGACGACAACCTGATCTTCCATTCTTCCATCACGATTTTACGGCTGCAAAAACTATAAGTTCTTCATTGAATTTAATAACAAGGGTATGATGTTGCTTAAGATCGACATGTTTATATGATACTAGTGAAAACGTATCATAAGCCGTACAGAATATTACGTTCTTGTGGAAATAAAATAATAGTTCGAACCGATGGCGTTCTCAGAATAAAACCAAAGAAATTCTGACTTAATGGAATTGGGCAGTGTTATTTTCGAAGATAATGTGCATCTATAATCTCATAGACGTAAGTGTCATCTACTGTAATGAGTCTAATAACCAATATCGCCTCCCGGTGACATATTAGAACACTTGACGGAGACATCTATCATGATTTACACCTATCATAAGAGAGTGGAATTTGGTTAACTAGTGGAATTTGGTGCATTATACGTTCGAATAATAAATATTTTGATGCATCTAAATGCATCGATTATTATTCTTCGGAAAACTTTCCAATGGACGACAACCTGATCTTATACTCTTCTTTCACGATTTTACGACTGCAAAAAATATGATTTCTTCATTGGGTTACATAACGAGGGTGTGCTGTTGCTTAAGATCGACATGTTTATATGATACGAGTGGAAACGTATGATATATATATACTTTTCCATACGAATATAATAATGTATAAGTGCAATTATTTTGTTATGACTAGTGTCAATGATTAGGAAAGAAGCTTTTGATAAAAAGTAATTGGCAGTTTCTTTTTAGCAGAATTACAATGCATACGTAATTGAGGATGATGATAGAAGGTTCTGCAGTGAGGTAGGTTACGTTATGCGTGGTTGCTGAGAGCTAATAATTGTGAACATTGTAAATTGTCTGTCACGGCAAGAGGAATAAATTCTGGGGAAAATGAATTTTAAATTAGTGTATAACTTTATTTCAGCGATTTCTTTTCAGGCATGAGTTGCTTTGGGATGATTTTTTAAGATTATTTTGAGGAAGATTCTTCTAGTTGCGCGTATGCTTGATAACAAGCACATACTAATAAACAATCGTTATGTAAATTGAATTTTAATTTTGTCCAATACAGGCAAGTAACGTACTATAAGCAGGAAATTAAACTATAAGCAATATAGGCTAGTTTAAGTGCGTAATCTGAATCTTGAGTGCGTTGAGTGCGCCTTCCTCAACATCCGATAATCGGAATCCAAAGACGGTGCCTTCCGTTGAAGAACAATCAAGATATTTGATTATAAAGTCTTAAGTACAAATGAATTGTTATAAAATTTCTTTAGGAATCTATACCGATATCATTTAGGAAAGTGGCATATTTTATTGCAAAATGTCATTATTATATACTGTCCCTATTATAATTTGTTATCAATTTATTATTTATTTTCATATTAAGACATTCATTAGAAATCAAATTAAGTACTATGTATTTCTATAGCATTTTATAGGAATAACAGAATTAATTTTAGAGTCTAAAATCTAAGATTTAATTAGCAGAGCATTGAAGATCAGAATTAATTGGTTTATTGCAATCCTTGAAAATGTATCTGTGGTGCTTAAATATTGTGATGTTTAATTTCTGTAATATATTTAATGTAAATAATGTGTAATCAATTAAATTTTAATTTTGTTAATTTTGTTGCCTCACGTGTCTTAATTATTTAAGATAATTGATTGGTTGATAATTAATTGGTTTATTGTGGTCCTTGAGAAAATATATCTTTGATGTATAAGTATGTTATGGTTAGTTTCTTGATTTTATTTAATGTAAGGTCAGTCTGCCTAAATGTGTAACCCATAAATGCGACAATGTTCTTTTACATAAAATCTTAATGCAAGAATCGTAAATAAATGCTATAAATGAAGCATACGAACTTCATAAACAAAACCTGAAACATTTTTTTTGCATGTAAACCGTTTTTTGTTTAAGAAATTTCCAATCAAATACACATCGTTCATTTTACATCGCCCCCATGTTTCATAAATGCGACAAAAATTCCTGAAAGTGGCTCACGGTTTTTAATTTTTAACTTTGAAGATCAAATAACCATATAAACGTCAAGAGCTGCGTTGTCTGTTTCAGTTACCTGACCAGTTAAACTAAAGAAAAGGCGACCAGTTTCCGGTTCAGAATTTGAAGTTGACTACGTATTTAGGAAATTTTCCTTTCAGACTGTGCCTAATAACGACATACATATTGTTGTAAATGCGGCGAAACATTTCGGAGATTAACGCAGAAGTTTGTATGGGATTTTGTATATAATGTGTTAAAATGATATTTAAATCTTATTTTATGTTTAATTCAGCTGTGTTGAGCCAGCATAGTCCTCCATTAATGTTTTTCTTTAACCAGCTGTTTAAATATGTGTTTAAGACGATCAAAAAAGAAAAATACGCTTCTTTAAAATTTTTAATAAAAAAAAGGTGTAAGAAACGCATTGTCTATTCCAGTAACATAATTTGGACATATGATTAAGGAATTTGCAATGATTTTACATAATGAAAATTCTGGAAAATCTTGTGTAGATTGAAAACAATTTATATTTATTTTAATGTGGTTAAGAAAGTTAGTTTTACTAATATTATACCATTCGGTAGCTTAAATGCTGTCTCCGATTAAAACTTCATGCAACTGAGTTATTCCCTGGTTTAGGAGTCTTAATTTTTGTTAGCACTTTTATAAAATCTGATATTTTAATTCTGTTTTTATCTTTTATTCGTTATAATCGACATTTTCTTCTTTTAAATTAGTAATAGATAAAAAAATAAATAAAACCATGTTTATCTAAATGAATATTTGTTTTCATATACGTATTTTTAAGTACAGAAAATGTTAATTTTTTGAGAAAGTGCAGGAAAAATGAAGAGAGGAAGGGCGGGGCGGTGCAACAGAATATCAGGCACAGAGCTTCTCTTTGGCTTAATCCGAATTATAAGAAATATTGTACGATTTTATATATTTCTAAGGCTGATATATTTATCATGTGACATTTTATAATAAAGTTATATGCAATAAATAGTCTAGTTAACAATATTATAAATATATTTTAATTACTTTTTTAACCTTTACCTGATGCCACAGAAATTGTCACATAACTAGTGTGAAGCGGTCTGTGAGACCGCTACATCGAAAGATGAATAAAAGGCACGATTAACTCATAGGAGAATGTTTTTGTGCTAAACTTTTTGCACAGGACTGTTATAATTAAAATTCACCTATTCAAAAGTCTCTGGTGATACTACTAAAGTTTCAAATGGAACAAAATTTCGGTAGTGTTTGTAGTTAAACTGAAAATTGCAAGTTAAACTAAAAAATTGAAAAAAAAGCCGCGGTCTGAGAGACCAGTAACATCAGTTAAAGGTTAACTCGTAAGCTCCACACGGTGAATTCGCACCGACCGAAATGTCGGGTCTTTAATTAATTTGCATTTTTCATTCACAAAGTAAGAATTTTGATAAAATCAAATATTTCATTTGGATTCCTTATTAAATTTCGTATATGGATCATGTAGTTATATTTCATTATCACCAGACTGCCAGCAAAATTATGCGGAGTTGAAGTTACGGAAACCCAAATCGCACTGGTGTATAAATTATGTGTTAATATTGATGCCCGAATTTCGCGAATTTTAAACGATGTTTTCTTCGACAATCATTTAATTGTAGTTATGGCCATAGTTCTTTGGCAAAGAGGGATGAGAGCTTTTTATATTAAGAGCGCATTTATTTATTTGAGGGTTATTTATATTAGGCATTATACACAGCATTCAAATAACTTTTGAAAATTAACAGTGTAAAGTTGACACAGAGCACGGTGTTGTGTCGTTATAAATATTTCAAGAATAATATTGAAAAGTTTAATTATAATAGTCCTGTACTTAAATTTTAGTACAAAAACAGTACCCTGTGAGTTATTAGAGACTTTCATTCATATTTTAATCAAGTGGTCTCGGTGACCGCTCACACTAGTTATAGCAACAATTCTTGCCACAGCAGTTAAGGGTTAATTAAATCAAAAAATAATTACAGTTAATCCTTAACTGCTGTTAGAGCTGCTTTTTTAAAATTTTCAGTTTAACTTTTAATTTCCAGTTTAACTATCGATACAGCGAAATTTTGCTTCATTTGGAGCCTAGTACTATTGTTTGAAATGTTTGAAAAATCGAAATTTTATTAGAAATAGTACTGTACAAACAGATTTGAATAAAATAGTATTTTATGCGTTAATCGCGCATTTTATTCATCATTCAATTAAATGGTTTCGCAGACCGCTCACCGTTGTAATGTAGCAATTTTCTGTCACAGCAGTTAATCGTTAAATGAACTTTTTCAGATGAATTGTCATATATAAAATGCATTATCACATTTAGGACTATGAACGTCGCATTTAGGTTTTAGCTGCCATAAATGCGACAATAATGACCTAAATGCGACAATCCTATATTGTGTTTTTATACTACAGATAATTATTAAATTTCTACAAAATAAGTTAGTTTTTAACTAAAGGTACAGTATTCAGTAATTTGTTGCTTAATAAAATATACATTTATATAATAAAATCCAAAATATACCCTAAATGCGACAAAACTACGGGGAATCGTGTCTCATTTAGTCAGACTGACCTTAAATGAAGTGTAAAGAATTTACTTTTAATTTTGTTATTCTACTTTTGTTGCATTATGTGTCGTACTTATTTAAAACATAATGATGCTTATGTTTTAAACATAAGGGACATACATAATGAAACATAATGAATGCTTAAGGTTTATGCATTCTTTAATATTGATGAATTTCAGATTAATATTATTTTCTTAACATTTTGCCTCATAATTTCAGCTTTCTTAGTAAAATTCGCAAAGCGTTTTTATTATTTTAAATTAAATTAAATTCGGTTATTTTAATGGGTTTGCAAATTAAAAATCCTGATCAGAGATAAATATTACTATCACTTAATGTTTTTACTAGTACAGGGTCATCGAAAAATAATGCCTAGATTAAAAAAAAAAAAATCATAACATCGAAACCTTTTACGTTAAACGCAAGTTTAGTTTTAGTTCACCAGAATTCGTTTGCGTGTCTGTGTTATGCGCGGATTAGTTGCGCAGTCGTCAAGGTCAGCCGACGCGCCAGACTGCAGCTGCTCAGTGCGATGTTGACCGTGCAACAAAAAGCACAGTGCGTGATTTGGTATGCGGGTTATTTCATGAAACATTTATTGGACCTTTCTTTTTCGAAGAAAAAACCATGTTCTGAGCAGCTGCAGCCTGTCGCGTTGGCTGAACTTGACGACTGAGCAACTAATCCACGCATAATATAGACACGCAAATGAATTCTGGTGAACTAAAACCAAACTTGGATTCACCAGTTATCGTGTAGTGAAAGAATTACTCATTTAACATAAAAGGTTTCGATGTTATGGTATTTTTAAATCTAGGAATTATTTTTCGATGACCCTGTATGTTAATCAATAGCTGAGTAAAATCCTAATGAAGCGAATTTATGAAACGGATATCCTGAACCGGCTGAAATGAAATGAATTTATGTAACGATTCTATGAAACGACTGATTAAACAACTTATTATGTTTCACGGCCTAAAATACCGAATACTTTGCGATGAAAATAATACAAAAAATCCGTATTGATCCAAGGATCTCAAAACTGGCATCAGAATTTTTTAATTCGAATTAGTTTTCGAAATCTTAATTTTTTTTCTAAATTTATATACTTTTCTCTAATGATGGCAACTCAAATTTTAATTATAATATATATATTTTTTTTCATGTTTTAGAGAAGAATATTATTTTAAACTAGTTTGGCCTCCCTTAAATGTATGCTAAGAAATTTATCATATTATTTTTATTCATAATCCAATTTGTATTTCATTATCATTTTAATTAATATAAAACTTTCATTTAAAACTGAAACGTTTAAAATAAATGTCTTTTACTTCTTTCTTTTTTTTTAAACGAAACGAAAAGAAAAATATTAGGCACAGATGTCATATATGCAACGCTGTACCTAATTGTCGCCAAAATGGCGTTATTTTTCCTGACATGGTAACCCGACTATTGTGGTTTATTTATTAATTAATGTTTATTTGACTTTATTTTCTTTTTATTTACAAAAAAAGTTTTAATTTTTTTTGTTCTATAGTTATTAATTAAACTTTTTTTCATTTATTGTTATTTCATTTTAAAAATAACAGAAAATAATTTAAAAATACATCTGTAACTGGTATTCGAAAACGAGGCTTTCTCCAAATTGTCGTAAGAAAAATGCACGCTATACCCGGTGTGTATATGACAATTCAACAAATCATGACATTTGACAACTTCAAAGCAATGTTTTAATGGTATTACTTCTCCCGTCAACCAATTTCGCCAAATTATATAAATCGCCAAATCACTCGCCAAATTATACAAATTGACATAATTTTTTATTTTAAATAACAAAAGAGCAAATAAATTAGTATAACATTAATAAAAATACAAATAAAACGTCGAAATAAAAATCCCTTGATGGCGTAAACACGTGTAACTTCCTTAAAGTCAAGTGAATGTGACTTTTACTATCAACCATTATTGGCATTTAATCTTTTAGTTTGGCGACTGATTTTAGATATAACAGGCAACAGATTGTGAATCAAACACGAAAACAACCATTGCATGTCTTAACAGCAACTGATTCTGCCTTAAATTTTGTCAATCAAAGGGAATTGAATGGAAACCCGTTTACATGGAGACTGCTACAGGTTTTTTCAGTATAATTTAATCTTATCAAATCTTTTAAAATATAATATTAGATCATATCACATTAGATTTAGATTAAATCAGATTAGAGTGTTTTTAGATTCGGCAGTGTCTGAACGGGGGTTGGCGAGCGTAGCTTGCAGGGTGCAGAGTCCTGTAGTTTTGCTATAAAAACACAGCTTGCAAACTGTTCATTTTATAATTAAAATAAATTATATTGTTTAAGATAAAAAATGACATAGTTTTTAATAATTAAAATGAAATCTTTCTAAAAATGCAAGATTAATACCTCATGAATTGACATTTAAAATTATACAACATTTTCATTAGCATATAAATGTGGATATAAAAAATGAATCTATAAAAGTTATCAGTTTCTAAATTTGCTCCAACATCTACAGAAAAAAGTAAGGCTTTTGAATAGCAGAAACCCCTGTATCTCGAACATGTTTGCTTTGTCGATAAATCTGCTTTTCAGAAGAAAAATACACACACGTATTTATGTGTTGGGTATCGAAAATGTGTTCGCACATACATGAGTTTGCTAATCGACTGTGATCGTTATAGAGGTTTAATTCTACATTTAAATAGAAATATAAATAATAAAATATTCATACCTAAATACTTGTAGGAAATAATACTTTAAAAAGTATTAGTTTTTATATAATACTGTTTCGAAACCAGTACTAAATGTTCCTCCATACATTTCTATGATAGTCATAAATTAAACATGTCAAACACGTTCACAACCGAAGGCGAAATTAACCACTCTATTCAAATCATCTGGTCACATTAGGAAGGGAAAATTGAGCAACTTTATTTTATTAGTGTCGTACATAATTGAAATAGTACATACGAAATATTACTTTGTTAAAAAAAAAAAATAATTAAATAAAAACATACAAAATTCTATAGCTATCCATAAGAAAAGATTAGAAGAAGCAAAGAATGACAAAAAAGAATAGAAGGGACGCCGTACTAATGTGTACTGTCAAAGATTCTTAAAAATCGGTTTATTTAAAAAAAAAAAAGAAATAAAGAAATAAATACGTGGTACCATAGATGTTTACAAACATACAGGTTAAATACATAATTCTTATATAAACAAATTTTAATCGCAATGAAATTTATACAAAAAATGTATTACATGTATTACTGTGATATTTGCATCTTTATTTACATTTTATTATTGATACATTTTCTAAATCTAATCGTTGCATTAGCACTTAATATTTACTATATATCCTTACTTTATTATTTAGTAAAACATATCGTCTATGGTGGTTGTACCGAGCATAGGAATTATTTCCAGAAACTTGGAACTTATTTTTAAGTGCACATTTCCGTGAATAAAAACTGTAAACTGAGTGGAATTTCGTTTATTTCCATTTCCATTAATTGCAATCAGATAAGCAACAAATAATGTAATTATTTATTTTATTTTATTATTGAAATTTCGCCCCATATAATGAATTTTCTTCTAATAACACATATATTTTAGCTTAGAGTATTTTCAAATTTCGTTAATTGTTCTGGATGTTATTTTTTCTACTTAGTAGTGAAAATTTCCCACTTGAGTGTAATTGAATGTATTTTTCAAATAGATACATTACCTTTAATAAGCACCATGGATACACTTTTATAATGAAGCATCAATTTCTTATCTAACAATTTATTTTTCTGATTTTTTTTAGAGATATCATGTATATTTATGTTTAACTTCGAAGGACAATCTACATATCAAACATAAAATTTCAACTTTTATTTGAATATAAAGATATTGTAAATTAAAATTTGTCAATCGGTTCTGTTCATCTACAATTAATCGTCCTTATTCACACTAAAAAATATATTTAACATATTTGAAAAAAGCTAAAAACGCATATTTATATTATAAAGGACAAACATATCTGTGCGTAACGCACACAACATTTTGCGTATGGCAATACTTTGAAATTTGAAATAAAATTTTGGTTTTGCAATTTTCTCTACTACAAATTTTTAAACTTCTGAACACGGCACATTTTAAATTTTTACACCGTCGTATAAGGAAAAAAATGCTCTTTTAAATGTAATTTGTCTCAAAGCTGTGCCTCAATTTATTTTTGAGATATCAATTTTTTTGAAGTTTTTCTTATCGTGGCAACAAAGGTACCTCATTTCTATTGAAAGTCATTGAAAGTAAACGGAAAATAGTGTAAAATAGGAGATACTGTATATTGTTGTTGCCATTTTCTCATAAAACCTGAAAAAAAAAGTTGAAATTAAAACATGGGCTATGTCAAGAATATTTTCTGTTATTCCGTGATAATGACGTCACATGCACACTTTTCTAAAGACAAAGTTTAAGACTGGATTGTAAAAGTAGATTCCTTTAGCGGATGCAAATGACGTCATTTTATAAAAAAGCGTGTATTTTAATTCTTAAACCTGAATTATGTTTTGTAGAAGTGCGTCATTTTCACAGCACAGTTGATTTGAAATTCTTCACAGGTCAAAATGCTTCACATTTGAAAATAATGTAATCGAAATGACACGCTGATAAAAGCAATGTTTTACAAAAAATTAGAGTGTCTTTATAAAATAGAGGTGACATGCAAATAATAGCGATTTATATTACAGAAATTGTTGATTCTCGCCTGGATGGATTTGCTTCGCCGAGTTAGACAAGCAAACAAATAATTCGTGGTTTAAATTAATATCGTGTTCCTGAAGTTTTTGCTGAAAATTCTCTCGAATAATAAAATGTTAATGCTATTCTTTAGGACATTCCACTATAATTTTATCAAAATAACATAATTTGCTTAATTTAATGTTTCCTAATTTAAATGAAATAAAGAAATACTGAAAGAATGAGGTATTTTTAACTTTATACATGCTATTTTCTGATAAAAATTCAAACTTATTGATAAAAAGTGTTGTATAGGGTTTAGTGGCTTAAAATCCCATTAGGTGCAGAATATGATATTAGGGGCATAATATCGGAAATTGACGTACTGCTTTGAAAACACGCATTTTTTCTCATAAATTTCAAATTCTTTTTTCTTCTGCATGTGTACTGATACTAAGTTTCAGACACTAGGCGAAATGCTTATTTAAGTGAAAATGAAGTCATATTTAAAAGAAAAAGATCATTTTCAAGGATAAAACTAAACATTTTAACACAAATGCGTCTAAGAAACATAAATTACGGACATTTTTACTCTGCGGAATTGAGATTAGAATCGCAAGTAAAGAGTGCGTCTGTTCACATAAAAGATGTTGCTGACAATCGTGACTTCAAGTTTTGAGTTAAAATGATTTTTAAATGATCAAACAAAATACAAATTTTTTAAAAATGATGAATATGGATATGAGCAATGCGTATGCAAATTTTGAGAAGGTGAAAATTGCTGTTTTCATTACGGTAATCCAAGCATAAGAGCCTCAATTGATAACCACATCCTAATAATTGACCTTTATTACATTGCACTGATTAAGTATCTATATTATAAAGAACAAACCTATCTGTGCGTAACACTGACGTTATTTTGCGAATGGCAACACTTAACGATCAAATTTCGGTCTTGAAATTTTCGCTACTGCATTTTTTCAATCTTCTGACCATCGTATATTTTCAATTTTCGTCGCATAGGGAAAAAATTTACTTTCAAATTTAATTTGTTTAAAATCTGTATTCATTGAAGGATGTATTATATTTTCTAAAATAATTTTTAAGCTTGATTTTTTTTTTAAGTTTATCTTATCACGTGCCGGTTTCAATACATAATAATAAAAATCATTTTGCACATAAAGCAACAGACTTTTTTCAGCCTTTTTTTTCCTGACAATTTTTGCATAACGAAATTAATACTTCCTTTATAAAAAAAAAAATAAAAGAATAATATTAAAACCCCCACCAACCTAACATATTTGTGAAAGACAAATTAACGAAAATAATACTTCTTTTATAAACAAATAAAAGAATAATATTGAAAAAAAACACAAATCTAACATATTTGTAATCGTACAATTTAAATTTTTAGATCGCCAAATAGGATTTTTTTTTTCAAATAAAATTTGTTTGCGAAGTACATTTCAGTTTACTGATTGTCTATGGTTTTAAAAATAATTTTAAAGCATGAAATATATTTTAATTTATCTATATCGCGCGGAACTCGAGTACGAAAGATTAATCCGTTTGCCCTTAAAATAAAATAAAGAGTTCATAATTTTGTCACGGCTAATATCAATTAAAAAAAAAAAATCTTCCCTATGAATAAATAAATAAAATAATATAAATAAAACACAAATTTACTAGACATGCATAAGCTCTGAAATTATCAGAATATAAAAGGATGCCATAAGTATCAAAATCCCGGCTAATTACTCTTAGCAAGCGGCTAATAAGAAAATATGGCTTTTGATAGATTTTAAAAAATTATTTGATTATATAATTCGTAACTTCCATGTGAAAAATGCTTTTTCAATATAAGTGGTCAATCTAAAAAAGTTACAGCACATAAAAAAATTATTAGTTTTCAAAAAAAAAAAAAAAAAAATGTTTTCATCTATATTCTTTAACCCGGGAAGACCGGGTACGATCCCCTAGTGTCTGTAAAATTGAAATCGAAAAAAATATATAAAGATTATGTACAGCTAATTAATAATGATACGTTTACTAGTATAGATCATTAAAACTGTTCAGCTAAAATCCTAAATCCTCGTGTTCGATTATTTATGCGCCTGTGCTAGCTGGGGTAGTTCATTAGAGTTTTCATTAGAGCAGAATTCTAGTCACTTTCAAAGCTCCTCACTTGAAAGGTATTTATTTTATTTTATTATTTATAACTGAATTAAATTGTCGTATCGTAAGCTTGGAGTGAAAAACGTATAGATCTTGTACAGTGTGGACAAACAAATCATGTATTTTACCAACTATCAGCCGTAATTGCTGAAATTCCTTTATGTGATCTCTCGTGAAATATTATACGTTTCGTTTTCCAGGTATCATAAAATGTAGTTTCGTTGAAATACATGGAAGCTGTTGGAAAGTATTTCATAGCTTTTGGGTGACGCAAGATTTTCCTTTTTTTCTACATCTTTCCTTTATATGCTGCATTTTAGATTTTTAATATTTGTCCTGGTAACCTTCTGATTTCTGCGTTCTGCTGTTCAGTTAAACATAAATTTTACTTTTATCATTATTTTTTAGTGTTACCCATGATAATAAATATATCTTAGAAAAATCGTATTAATGCCTTTAAAGATAATACTTGGCACATTCGAATAATTGAATGTGCAAATACTGCTAACATTAATAATTTTTAAACCATAGTATTAATCCGATATTTTGACATATTACACATTACATTCGCAATTTCTGACAAATATATATTTTTTTAATTTTTTATAATCAAGACAATTCTACTCAATAATAAATAAAATGTTGAAAAATATAATCATTATGTGTTATACAAACGCAACTAAAAAACCCTAAAAAGTTTCTCAAAGAAGATGTAGTAATAGTTAAAAAAGAAAAGAAATAAAAACACTTCAAATTAAATGAAAAAAACAAGACTTCTTGCTCAGATTTTTAAAACATCATTCATGACGTTGTGTTTTGCCTCGCTTTTCCTAACGCCTCATTAATCGTATTGCTTGGACGTAGCTTAAAAAATGATAATTAAATTTAAGTGTAGTAAGAAGCGTTTTTCTGTATTTAAGATAGGTGAACGATTTACGTCTTATCAAACTAATTATATGAAAACTCACACGTTTTTATTCAGAGAATTTAATAGAATACACAATAAAATCACATTTAAGAAAATAAAAAAATCTGCGGACGTTTGGCACAAACGTTTGTCTCTCATCAGGACTATAAAAAACGTTTAAGAGATGAATGATGAAATTAAAAACTACTTACAGAACGAAGTATATCAAAAATACTAAAATAGAAGTTAAAGTCATAGCAATATAGTGTATTTTGAACAAACGTGGCCAGCTTTATTTAAAGTTGAACTAACTAATCTTGTGTACCAACCCTCAATGCAATAAATTCTACAGCGAGAGCCGGTTGCCATGTTTTTATACTTTGGGTGCAGGATTGTGCAATGGTATTCTACGAGTCAACCGCTAAAATCGGGTTGTCAGGTGTTTTCCACCAAGATATAACTTGGCAGACCGATTGCGTTTTAATATGCGAATCGAGTTTTAACTAATTCCGGAATATCAGCGGTGAACTCGATGAGGTGATTGTTTGTGCTTCCGGTTCCCGGTCTATACGTGAGTAGCGTGTTTTAGGAGGCCTTGAACACAAGATTAATAAGTTCATCCTTACATGAAGCTGACTGTGTTACTTTAGAGTACTCTGTTTTGCTATGACTTTATTATTGTTTTTAATTGTTTTGACATGGTTGCTCATATAGATTGTTTTTAATTTAATGCCTTTGACGCTTATTTTACTGCACTGAGAAGGGACTCCGAAAACTCAATCGTTTTTTAATGTGATTTCCATGTGCATTACATTGAATGTCTAACAAGGGAACCACTTTAGATGTTGCTCGCACCTAGAATCGAGACCTGGTGCATTTTGTAGCCCTATGCATAAAAGTTAGAGAACCGATAAAAATTCTTTGTTAAAATCATATTTTATATATTTTTTTATATTTATAATTTTTTATTATTGGGTTTTTATTTGTTAATTTTACACCAAAAGAGAGTTAAGTCGCCAGATATGGCACTTCAAAATTTTCACTAGTGTTATACTTGTAATAGGTTTACGTCCAAACCATTACAACACGGTACGTAGCGAAAATACTGAGCTAGGGTTGCCAGAACACTGTACGGGACGAAAAATACGCCAATCTTTCCCCGCCAAATATGTAAATATAATATTGTATTATTTTTTAAATCAAATTCGTAGGTTCTTGAAATAATTTTAAAACTTTTTTCAACATTTTATAGTTATTATTGACTAATTTATATTTGCAACTATTTTTTTTTTTTTAACTTTTACTTTAACAGCCCGAAAAGTGGTCTCGAAAATTGCCTTTTCAGAAAGTTAATCTGCTGTAAAATCAAAAAATATTATTTTAACAAAAAAATGTTATCGATTCCCAAACTTCCTAATATAGAGCTTTAAAATGCACCAGGTTTCAATACTAGGTGCGAGCAACACCTAAAGTGGTTCCCTTGTAAGTTTAAAGTGCTATTTGTCTTATTTCTTCGTTTCTCTTATACAAATCAAGGATTTTCTCTATTCTGTTTGTCTTCAACAATCAGTATTTGCGAAATTTCCATCAATGAAAATAACATGTGGGTATTATATTTTTTTGCGTATGTATTGCATATGAAGGAATTCCTGTTGTAAATGACATCATATTTTGATTTAATAGCAGTGATTTTTTTTTTTACATAACCTGTGATTTTCAAACAGACGAAAGTAGTTATTTTCTATCCTAGTTGTCAACACATGTGGGATTAGAGGAAAACCAAATTCACTAGATCTTCTCATACATCCAGTCTGTGAATTTAATATTAACTTAGCAATAACAAAAACCTGCGATGGTTGTGTTTTTTAACTTCTGATAAATAATTTTTATTCCCCGGTGTCCGGTATGCTATTTCTTTCTCTCAGCTTATTTTGTGTAGTCTCCAAAAAATAGCGTTACCTTACAGAAGCCAGCCGTGAAACAAAGCAGTACTCTTAAATACTCTACTGCAATTTTTTAAACTTCTAAGCATCGCGCATTTTCAATTTTTATACCGTCTTATTGGAAACAAAGGTACTTTTAAAAGCAATTTGTTTGAAAACTGGATCTCCATTTATTTTTGATATATTAATTTTTTTGTAGATTTTATCACCATTTGTTTAATTTTGGTAACTCAAGAACTGCATTTCTGTAAACGAAAAATTGTTGGAAAATTGAAATTATAGCTTTCTGTTGCCATTTTCCCATAAAAATGGAAAAAAATGTACTTAAAATGAGTTCTATTTTGAATAAAATATAAATCAATGATTTCAGATAAAACATGAAGCTATTAGAAAATAAATTTAATTTTAAGTACATTAATGTTACAAACAAATGAAGGCATATGAATCATTAGATAGCCGATATTTTTATCGGGTTTCTTGATATTCAGCGATAGTGACGTCATATGCGTACTTTACGAGGCTAACGAGAAAGGCAGGCTACCGCGGTAGGTCCTATTCTTCTTTTTTTACAGACCGCTGGAGTCACGTGATGCTCTTTTCGCACACCTTCATTGGTGCATTCGAGCATCACGTGACTCCAGCGGTCTGTAAAAAAAGAAGAATCGGACCCACCGCGGTAGCCTGTCTTTTTCGTTAGCCTCGCGTACTTTACTGTAGATGTTGTTTAATACTGGCTTCGCAAATGAGGAATTGTTCAGCGGATGCGGATGACGTCACTTTATATAAAGTAAAAGCGTGTGTTTTAAGTTTTACACTGAAATATGTTTAGTACTTATCCATCTATATATACATATATTTTTTCTTCATCGGGGGCGACACTAAATTCTGAAAAAGCAGAATTCCTGTTTTCTAGTCAATATATATTTTTTTTTTCACTAGATATTCGTAAATTTAAGAGTTGTTTATTATTTGTTTTCAAGCGCTGAATACGAAAATGACCTTCATTTTTAACAATCACGTCAAGATATTTTGAAAATCGTACATTTCAAGAATAAAAATTTTAAAAATTACCCAAAATCTGATACAAGAAAATAGATGCGATGGTTGTGTTTTTTAGCTTTTGGTAATTAATTATTACATATTTTTTTATCGCTGAATCCGAAACTATCCTTCATTTTCAACCATCAGATCAGAATTTTTGGCAAATCGTAAAATGAAAAAGTTAAAAGGTAGCGAAAATGTGTCAAAGCAATTTTTTAAAGACTTACGAAAAGAAGGCAAGTGTTTAAAACATACCTGCCAGAAATTTCCAGCTTTATCAACCGCCAAAATAAAATAGGACACGAAGATCAACCCCATAAACAATACAAAAGAAAACGTGCGATGCAGATCATGAGCAGTTCAAAGAAACTTCTACAAGCGGCATAAAATTGTAATGATTATAAATATACAATATTTTACACGTTTAGCTGTAAAAATGCTTAGTATAGGTCAAAAGATGAATACATTATTATGAAGAAAATGTTTTACATCTATTTTATAGTATCTAATTTCCACAGTATTTCAACTTTTTTAGAATTTAAAAATTTGCGATTTGCAAAACATTCTGACATGATTGTTAAAAATGACAGCCATTTTCGAGTTCAGTACTGCGAAATACATAACAATCAATTATTGAAATCTAAAAAACACAACCATCACTTCTTTTTTATATAATGTCAGATTTTGCTTCTTTTTTTTTTTTTTACTTACTAACTATGAAACTTACGGCTCGTAAAGAAACAAACAAACAAACAAAAAACAACAAACGTGTTGGTTAAAAATGAAGGTAATTTTCGGGTTCAGCACTACAAAATTCAAAGAATCAATTATCAAAAGTTAAAAAACATGCCACAGATCTGTCAATTGTAATTACTATATAGGGTTATTACAAATGTATCATCGGGTTTTGATACGTTAGTACGTGCGAACTAGGAAACGTATATGTTTTCAAGAACAGTCAAACGAGAAAGCGTTAACTACAGCTTCGAGCTGCGTATGTGTCATGTGCGTGTGGTTTCCATGGTTGCTGCGCGAACGTCAAATTGAAAATGGCGAATGGATAGCAGAAATTTTCCACACAGTTGACTGTGGAATGGAAAGTTCACGCATAGCTCGATTTGTTGATTTCTTGGGACTGCGTATGAAATGTTCTCTAACTCGGTTCACTGTTTCTTCAGTAACGCTTGGTCGGCCGGAACTTTTGCCTTTACATAAAAAACCGATTTCTTTGAACTGTCGATACCAACGCAGAATGCTGTGTTGGGTTGGCGGTTTCATTTGTATGCCTTTCGGAATGCTCTCTGAACGGTTATAAGCGATTCACTCTTGGAAAATTCTAGTACACAAAACGCTTTCTGCTGTCCAGTCGCCATTCTGATATGACTTTCGCTCAGCAACCATGGCAACCACGCGCACATGACACATACGCAGCGCGAAACTGTAGTTAACGCACACTCGTTTGAGTTGCCATGGAAACGTACACGTTTCCTTTTTCGCACGTATTAACGTATCAAATACCGATAATTCATTTGTAAAAACCCTTTATTTTAAATAAATTAAAGAGATGTTTATCGCTGACACGTCTTACTCTTTGCATATCGTATTAAAAATTAAAAATTAAAAATAAAATGTATCTACAGTAGTGGAAAAAAAAAGTAAACACCCCTACTAACTCATCAACAAATTATCGTAGACAAAAGTTACTGGTACCGAACGATTGGAAATAAAGTCTACTTTTAAATGACGTATATAAAACTTGCTTAGGAGGGCATCTACCTATTAAAATGAATCCAAACTTTTTTTTTCAATGGCAGTACTCAGTTTTAATGAGATACTTCAACTCTTTGGTTCAAACTATGCCCAGACACCAAATTTCAAGTCATTTGAATGATAAGTTTTTGAATTATAAACATCCAGATTTAGTGCTTCTAATGTTAAATTACATTTTCATATTTTTATTCATAACTTCTGAAATTATGATCCTAATATTCTAATTATTTATGTAGCAATAATACTAATATACCCAAACATAAATACGTTGAATTTGCAATTTAATAATTTTCTGATATGAATTATGAATTATGAAATTAATATGAAAAAAAAATTATGAATTGCAACCTACAATTTTTTGATTGATTCAGATTTATTAAGTCCTGCTTTATGGAAATCCAAAATTTCACATTTTTCCACCAAGTAGTTTTCAAATTATGCTTAAAAAACGGCAAAATGATGTTTTAAGGGGCCGTCTATGATAGAAATGACTAAATATTTTGAAATTTCTTATGCTATCCTGTAATCTAACAGGCTTAATTGACTGCTTATGGTGCCTTGATCAAGAAGGGAGCTCTCTCGGTCAACAATAGAATACCGAACTTCAATTTGGATATAGCCCTTAAAATATGCTCGTTTTAAAATAATTAATTTCTCGGAAACTTATGGTACGAATTGCGTAAAAATTTGTTTTAAGAGTAATCGAAGGGTGTAGAGTTCATTTATTCTGTCGGAATTGCCTAACTGCTATGGAAAAAACAAAGTTATGTTTCGTTTTAATATGTAGATGGCCCCCTAAGCAAATTTTATATACATCACTTAAAAGTAGACTTTATTTCTAATCGTTCAGTACCAGTAGCTTTCTTCAACGATAATTTGTTGAGGAATTATATAAATGTTGATAAATGTGATGATGTGTAAATGATAAATGTTGGAGGGTGTTTACTATTTTTTTTTCACGACTGTACTTAATTAAAACGGTCGGAAAAATCAAACTCAGCAATGTTGATGAATGTGGCATAAATTTCAAGAGATGTATATTTCTTGCAAATAATGCATATTTTTATTCACTATATGCACGAAACGTTAAATTAATAACTATATATATACATATATTTAATATTCTGTTTTCGCTATTTATAAACACTTCGCTAACTATAATAAAAATTTTATATATTCCACCTTTATTAATATTACTGTTGCTGTATTTGCATCATTTTATAGAAATTTAAGTTGTTGGTCATTCTATGTCAGTTTACAGAGGCCATGAAACTCACCGACTCCGATTTTCATGAAACTTGATTTTCAAAATACTGTCATATCTACACTTATTACTGCCCTCTACACTTAATACAGTAATTTAACTAGCTACTCATATTTTACATGAATAGCTAGTTAAATGACCGTTAAATCTTCGTCAAAATTTGCAAAATTGTTCTAAATTGCCACTCATGAAGCTGAGCTGTAAGTGTGAAGTGTATTAGAAAATAATTCCTATTTCAGTGTCTACTTCATATATCACTCTGAAATCTGTACTCTTTGTAACACAACATGGAGATTCTAGAGAAAAAAGTTTTGTAAATACCTGAATCAGAGAATCGTTAAAAATTCATTTAGTTCAAAATTACTTTTTTGTGACAAAATACATAGTTTTGTGCTCAATAAGCATTATCTACCTAAGGCAAAATAGTTCAATGCACAATTTTAGGTAGATTTCTTAAGCTATACTACCTTTTATATTCTCCCGTATGTTGGAATTTTTGAAATTATTTGCAGATCTATTATCTACAACTTTCGTATGGACAAGATTTTGTTAGGACCAACTCCTACAGTAAAAAAAAAAAAAAAAAAAAAAAAAAAAAAAAAAAAAAAAAATAGTGGTTGACGAGAAAAGTATCATATTAAGGGTGTACTCGAATCCAAACTGATTATTTTCTGATTAATTTTTTAATTTATTTTTGCTCTCAAACGCATCCAATTGGTAGGTTCTCTTATTCAGAAACTATATAATGTGTCGCATTTGACGATTTTTTGATAAAGTCAAAAGAATTCCGTTACATTACGGCCTATGGGAAAACATTGCTTCAAATGATATTTATTGATTTTACACACTTTCAAACAGAATAAAATTGATATGCATTTGAGAAGCGCACAAATATGCATTCTGAAGAATATGCGATGCAAAGAACAGTTATTGTTCATTTACAGGTCTGAAAAAGGAATTCCAATACATACTGATATAGGGGTGGAGGGAATTGTTTGCGGCGTACTTTAATTATGTTAATATATTTCATATATAATGAAATTGATATAGGTCGTTGAGCTTTACACACTATTAATTATTTCATGTATAATACAATGTATATATAGCACTAACAAGGACACACAAAATATTTCAGATATTATATTGCATCCGAAGTACTGTTCATTAACGATGATTGCTGGAAATGCATTTTTAATTATGATATGCGCTTTTACGTTTCACTATATTTATGCATAGTATATGGTGTATGTAAAAGCTATAATTCATATACAGGGCTACACAAAAGTATTCGTAAGGGTTATTAGGTACAAGCGCAATTGCTTAAAGGTGGTTTTTAAGTGAGTTATGAATTTTTAATCTGAACTGCATTTAATTTACTAAGAAATGTTTGTAGAACATAGAAAATGATATAGAGGGTCACGCAAAAATTGGATACGTGGCCGTCTATAAATTATAATTTCTGGAAATGTGATTTCAGCAGTTTTAAGAGTGTTTTAGTTTGAATTAAATCTTACCTAAATAGTGGCGAATATTAAAGGTTCTAGGTAACCTAAAGGGTATTCAAGTATGTTTACATACATTAGTATAAATTGCTGAAAGTGAATTTCAACCTGTTATGCGTTTTCTTTCTAAACTAAATTTTCCCATTACATAGTGTATATATCATCCTACAGTGCAAATACAAGGTTGTTCAAAGGAATTGGAAAACACATTTGGCTATGGACGGTAACTACTGAAATCAGTTTTTCAATTGTTTTATGCGTTTTCGAAAATGTTTACTTAGTTATCTTATTTACGTTATTTCCCTAAATTACGATATCTTGTTAAAGCATTCAGGAATTTTTGGAAAGTGTTTTATAATCTTTGCTTAACGCATGATTTTTTTTACTTGATTTTTCTATTTCCCAGAGCAGACTTTTCTTTTAAAACGTACCAAATCCATTTAGCTCATATTAACAAAATAAAATATACGCGGGGATAAAAAAATTAAATAAATATGGCTTATCATGTCGTTCTATAAATAAGAATTGTATTATTATCCGTTAGACTCCATGTTCGTTTTTAGTAAAGCAATGACAAATCACAACACATTAAAAAACTTACATATTCTTAATATCAAGATTAGAACTTAATAAAAAAAGATGTCAGTTGATAAGCATTGTCCTTTAAGTGGAAAAAATAAAAATATTTTAGAAGAATGGGACTCCAAAATAGCGATATTTTGCTAAAAAGCATGGTAAAAAGATAAGATTTTATATTTCAAATAAAAGTTTCTTTTTAAATTGTGCATTTTAAAATTCATCATAATCTTTATGACATGAATCATCGCAGTATTAATACTTGGAATTTTTTCCATATACGCCATGCATACCAAAATTCCAACATTCGCCTTGCATACAATATTTCAAATGAAAATCAAATTTCAAATTAATTGCTTTAAAGGCGCAAAGGCCAACATAGTGAAAAAAATTCCAAGTCGGGTCTCGAAGCCGGGGGTCAATATAGAGCACTGGTATTCTACTGACTAAACCACATGGAACAATACCCAGCCTGGAAATTTTCTCACTATTACATGTTGGCAAGGCTGCAAACGCAGCACAAGATCGAATAATTATCGTGAGTCACCGACATGGGGCAAACACGAAAGTTAATTAAATCCAGCATCGATTGAAACTATATTAATACTTGAAAATTTTTCCAGAGAGAACCATTCGCCTTGCATACAATATTTCAAATGAAAATCAAATTTCAAATTAATTGCTTAAAAGGCAATTTTAATTTGAAATTTGATTTCGAAACTGCCGTCACTATGATAAAATCATTTTTTTTAAGGAAATCTAAAACTAGTGTCATTTTACCTTCGCAAAATATGCTTGTATACTTTTCATATTCATATTCACTATTTTTAAATAATTTAACGTGCCGTGGATTATTAATAAATACATTTCCAAACTTGATGGCACGTTTCCCAGTTTCAATTTTGCATGTGAACATTCGCACTCTTGACTTGGAGTTCGAATCTGAGCGCCGGCGAAATACAAAAATATACACTTTCAGACGCATTCGTAGTAAAATACTTAACTTTGACAAAAAATATACTCATCTTATTTTTACTATGACGTCCTTTTTATTCATTGGGGCCCTCTGATATGAGCATCTCAATCTCAGTATCAGCGGAATAAAAAAAGAAAAATTGAAATGTAACGGCTTCAAGAGTAAAATTGCGTTTTTTTTTTTTTTTTTATTTTTTTATTTTTTTTTTTTTTTTTTTTTTTTTTTTTTTTTTTAATCGTGACGTCATTTTTTTGTTTTAAAAAATTATTTTAAATTGTAATACGAAAACGGCATTCATACGTAATGATACAGTAATTTCTATTTATCATTTCTAGCTTCAACAATGGAAATAACCGTATTGCCATCAATCTGAAGAAATTTCATAAAGGACATTTAAAATTAACATTAAAATATAAAAATGGGTTTACTTTAAAAAAATAGAGAGTGTGGGTACATCTACAAATAAACTGCTTTCATTTAAAAATAATTATCAAAATCGGTTCAGTAGAAAGCTCAGGCCAGATGACTAAAAAACAGCCTTGTTATTTAAATATAGATAGTTCATGATTTAACAATAAGAAAAAATTGAAGGTATGAAAGTGCTTTTTGTACTACGCCAAAAATAATGGTATTATACGAATACTTGTATCTCTGCAAAATTTTCAAAATGCGTAAAAAGCTCAAGAAAAAATTATACCACAGATATTTGTTATTCATGCAATAAAAGTTCGTAAAATTATATTCCAGTTTTGTTTTCTAAATTCATTTCTCCGTATAAAATTTAGAAAACTTGCTATAACTAGCCACCCTTGGTGACCAGTTTGGTCTCCTTTAAATCTACGCTAAACATTGTATCATGTTACTTTTATACATAATTTAATTTATTTGCTCAATCCTTCGCCAAATCCGAAGATTCTGATACAGAAAGCGTGAACTTGGCGTTTTTATGTTAGCCGGGAGCAGGTGATAAATCGCCAAACATTGTTCCCGACATATTTTTTCGTATATCAATAATTTCATTTAAAATATAGTACTTTCACTCATCTATTTATATAAAATCCAAGTCTCTGTGTGTCCCTCACGATTCCGGTAGGACCACCTCATTGAAATGAGTAATTGTTGAAAAATACTAATGCAGGTTTACCACAGTAGCGCCAAATGTTGGCCAACTTGGCGATAGATGGCTGATTTAGCGAAATTCCCATTTAAAACCATTAATCTTTCATAAAGGAGGTCACCAAAATTTAATTTATATTCCGCTATTTTAAGATATTTTTTCAAAATCTATGAGTGAGAATTTAAAGTACATCTTTACATCTTCCTCCAGATGCTACTAATAAAATAATCACCAATAGACGACGCTGTACTGTATGAGCTCCTAACTGCGCGATTTAATGTGCTTTAGGTACTTTTCCAGTATAGGTGCCTTGGCTAAAAAGGAAATTTGGCAACATATTTTCCGGGAACCTATCCACTGTTTCATCTTATATACACACGCATTTTTTTTCGAAATTTATACAATTTATTTAACATAAAAAAGCCGTTTATCTAATTTTATACAGAAACAGATGTAATTTGTACATAAAAACATGAATAATATACATATAAATAAACATAAAAAAAAACGCTCATCAAGTTTGTTTCCATAGCTGTTTATATGATTTGACAACAAATCTCAATATTTTTCCGTTATACGGACACCATGCCAAAATGTATGCTAATGCGCCAATTATTTCAAAATGCTAAAAGATATTTGTAATTTATGCCAGCAGTTTAATATGAGTTTTACTTTATTGCTTTATTTTATAACAGTTATTTGTTCAATTATTTTAAGTATATATTTGCGATTTAATGAAATAGTTCGTAAAAGTCTGGAATTTTCAAATGTTATATTTTTTAAAGGCTCACTTTAGTATCGACATTATTTTTTCTTTTATTTTTCAAATGCCTCAATTCACGTGATTTTCATTTTGCGCCAACTATTACGCTTGGCGACAATGGTATCCGTATAACGGAAAAGTACCCAAATCTCACTTTCTGATGCCCAAATTACACCAAGCTTTTTTTAAAAAACGCCAAAGCCCCTGCAGTGGAAAAGTATATTAAACTGTCTATTATTTTACGCTATCTGTGTTATAGTTTATACTATATGCAAGGTGAGTGGAGCGAAGAGTTTAAAAATTAAATATTAAATTTTCGGCACAGATCTCATATACGCCCCATGTTGGCGCGATGTTTTTCTGACGCCAATGTCATATACACAACGGGTCCTTAACTGTCGCCAAAGTGTTGTTATTTTGCTTGATATGGTAACCCGGATGTTGTTGTTTATGCTGTTGATGTTTTCGCCAAATTGGCGTCGGAAAAAAATCGCTCCAATATGTATGGGGTATATATGACAACTGTGCCAAAGTTTCTATAAAGCAATATAAGAATAAAAATTTAAGAATAAAATAAATGCAAAATAAGACTAAATAAGAAAGAAAAATCATGCGTTAAGCATAGAATATGAAACACTTTCCAACACATCCTGAATGCTTTAACAAAACTTAGTTATTTAGGGAAATAAGGTAAATAAGATAACTAAGTAAACATTTTAGAAAACGCATAAAAATTTTAAAAATTGATTTCAGCAGTTACCGTCCATAGCCAATAGTATCGTTATTACATGCCACTATTTAACTAAAATTTAATTTAAACTACTCTTAAAGCTACTGAAATCACATTTCCAGATATTATCATCCATACACAGTTATGTATCCAATTCTTTGCGTGACCCTATATATCATTTTATCTATATTCTACAAACATTTCTTAGTAAACTAAATGCCGTTCAGCGTAACTGCGTAACTCCTTTAAAAACACCCTTTAAGCAATTTATTCTCATACTCAGTAACCCTTACGAATTATTTTGTGTAGCCCTGCATATGAACTGTAGCATTTATACACACGGTATAGTATGCGTAAATGGGTACTTTTCGGTTAGCCGGGCGCCAGTGTTTTATATACATATTTATATACATACATATATGTAAATATACATATATATGCATATACATATATTGTATATAAACACATATAGATATATGTATATATATATGTATATTTACATATATGTATGTATATAAATATGTATATAAAACACTGGCGCCCGGCTAACCGAAAAGTACCCATAAATGTAGTGAAACATAAAAGCGCATATCATAATTAAAAATGCATTTCTAGCAATCATTGCTTATGTACAATACTTCGGAGAAAAGTTTCTTGGCGAGAATGAAGTTTGCCAACGTATTTTCTGGCAACCTATTTACTGCTTCATACTCATAAGCAAATTTTTGCATATGTATACAATTTATTTAATGTAAAGAAAAAAGCTATTTACCCATTTTTATAAAGAAACAGAAGTAATTTTTGGATACAGATGTCATATTTGCCCCATATTGGCGCGATTTTTTTCGGTTGCCAATTTGGCGAAAACATCAACAGCATAAACAACATAATCCGGGTTACCACATGAAGCAAAATAACGACACTATGGCGCAAGTTAAGTACCTGTTGCCTATATGATATTGGCGACAGAAAAAAATCGCGCCAACATGGGGCGAATATGACATCTGTTCCAATTTTTGCACAGATGTTATATACGCATCGGGGTTGGCGTGATTTTTCTCTGACGTCAATTCGGCAGAAATCTCGCTTTCGAATACCAGTTACTTATATATTTTTAAATTATTTGCTATCATTTTGAAAAGGAAATAACTATAAATAAATAAGAGTTTGAATAATAGCTATAGAACAAATTAGTTTATATAATTTAAAAACAGAAAAAAAGTAAATAAACAATTTATTAATAAATAAAAAACAATAGCCGGGTTACCATAGCAGGCAAAATAACACCATTTTAGCGCCAGTTAGGTATCCCGGTTCATATCTGAAATCTGTGCCGTAATTTGTATATAAAAAAATATTATATATATTTAGAAACGATTTTTGCATGTATATAAGTGCATATATAAACAAAAATAAAAGTTCATTAGATTTGTTTTCATAGCTGTTTATATATTTTGGCAAAATATCTCATTTTCTGATGCCCGAATTACGCCAAGCTTTTTTTAAAAATGCGCTATAACGGAAAAGTACCTAAATAAATAATTAACAGAAATAAACAATTATACAAACTAAAACTTTTTATTTCGAGATCAAAGCATTTTTTTAAATTTCGATTAAAAATACATATATCCTTGGATAACATTAGTTGAAATTAGGTTCACGGCTTAATATCTCATTCCATAAACCTAAACAAACACAAGTGATTCATTCATCGTGAACCGTAAAAAAATATTAAATCATTGAGGTAATCATTCACAAAGTAAGTTCTCCAACAATCAATGGACAATATTCTAATGACGTCAAAGTAGGTAAAATGGTGGCGCTATCATTTGTTTATGGTTTGAAATCACAAAGATTTAATTTTGCAATGTCCCTTAATTACATTATTTTATTGTCATATTTATGAGCTCAGAACAAAAGCATATTTTTTCATTATTTAGTTATTAAAGACGGAAAAAAATTATAAATGTGCATGGTTTGAAAAATTTAAATAATTTTCTTTCCTAATACTAAAAAATAACATCGGGAAGTAACAGCGAGTTTAAGTTAAATAAGTTTAGCTGTTTAATTCTGTTGTAATATTCAAAATAGCTGTATTTATTAGATTTCAGTAAACAACATCAGGGCCCGATTAAACTTTGAAGTTAGAGGAATTACAATGTCATTTCAGGACCTTTCTTTTGGAGAAGCTTTTCTAAAGTCCACATATACATGGAAACTCTTCAATGTTAGAAATATTATTCCTAGGACTGGCATAACATGAGAACGGCCTGCAATTTTACACAAGTTTTTGAAAACTACTTTATATCAGAAATTTTACTAAAAACTGGTTACTTTTTTGTTATAGAGACCCACACTATTAGAATTATGACAAGTTGCAGCCAATTTCGCAAAAGTCGTAACCAAGATCGTGAAGCACACACATATAATACCATATAATACCATTTCATGAAATCGTATACGATAATTTAATAGTTTTTACTTTACTTCAAGTGTGTAATTTATTTATTTTTAAGGCTTAACAATCTAAATTGTCCAATATATGAATTTAAAAAAATGTAAACAAAGATTGAATAGACATGACCGTAAAGAGCCTCAAAGATTTGAGGCTCTAACATAACACTTGGAACCAAACTGTGCAGATTAGTGGTCTTCTACTGTACACAGTTTTTCATAAATGTGTTTTGTTCTTAAAATGTGTTACTTTCATCTATCTCTGCGGAACAAACGAGAAAACTCATATTCTTGCACATGAGTTGTACATATCTTTATATCTAAATTTCCGTCATTTTTGACGGACTACCTTTCTAGTTTTATATAAAATACATAACTTTAATTAAAAACTTAAATATTTAAAATTTTTGACTCTCAATTACTACTTTAAAAAATAGATAATTAATTAATAAATAATACTATGAGCCATGACATTTAATTTCAACATCAAAGCTTTGCTTTAATTTATCACGCGAAAAATCGCATGAAATGGACTATTATAATACTGATAACATGATGGCGATGGAACATTATTTGGCGATTTATGACCTGCGCTCGGCTAGCATTAAATTACCAAATTAACCCACTGGCATACAAAAAACGAAGTGGTCAGACCGGAACTGTTGGTGATATTCAAATGACTTACTCTTTTATTATATAGATGTTAACTTAAAAAAAATATGAAAACAATAGCTTTCGTTATTTTTTTTAAAACTGCCAATCAATGTATATAATTATTTTTATTAATTTAAGATATTTCGTTTGACAATCGTGTGGTATTGTTTTATGCTAACTGTAAAAGTTCTTAAATGTATTTGAAATACCATTATTTTGATGCACGAGATATTTTCCAGGAAAAGATATTAACGTTTTAATAATATTAAAGGAAAGTTTCAATAAAATTAAAATTCCAGCACTCGGCTGAGAAGGAAATTTTAATGCACTCACACGAATAGCTGTAATAAAACGAATCGTATTACCCAGCTATAACATTTTATATGATTAAATTTTGTTTTTTATTACTTCTATAAAGAAAATCACAAAACTGAAGTTCATTGTAAGGAATTTATATAACTTTGTTTTGAGTATCGATAACTGCAGTAATAGAGATTTTAAAGTTTCAGTTATAGTTTCTAAATTTTAATTACTACTTCGTGTATCAATATCTACCCTATATATATAAAATCCTAATGAAACGAAATTATGAAACGAATATATGAAACGAATATATGAAACGCCTGAAATGTTTCGATTCTTTGAATCGACCGATTAAAAAACTGATTTTGTTTCACGGCGATTTCTCCTAAAATATGGAATACTTTGCGATGAAATTAACATCAAAAATCCGTGTTGATCCACAGATCTCAAAACTGGTATTAGAATTTTTAAATTCGAATTAGTTTTCGAAATATTAATTTTTTTCTAATTTTAAATACATTTTTTCTAATGATGGTAACTCAAATTTTAATCATAACAGAATTTTTTTTTTCATAATTCAGAAAAGGTTACTATTTTAAATTAATTTGGGGACAGTTGGGCATCCTTTAAATCTATGCTAAGAAAAATGCTTTTTTTTTGTATTTCGTTATCATTTTGTTAAATACAAAATTTTCATTTAAAAATGAAACATTTAAATTAATGGCTTTCACTTCTTTCTTCTTTTTTTTTTTAACTAAACGAAAAGAAAAATATTAGACACAGATGTCATATACGCACCGGGGTACCTAATTCGTGCACAAATGGCATTATTTTGATAGACATGGTAACCCGGCTATTGTTGTTTATTTAATAATAAATATATATTTACATTTATTTCTTTTTTAAATTTATATAAATTATTTTGTTCTATAGCAATTAATTATTTTTTTGCTATTCCCTTTGTAAAGTAATAGAAAATAATTAAAAAATACGGTACAATGTAGCAGTTATTTAGCCACCCAATTTCGTAAATTATATAAATCGCCAAACCACTCGCCAAATTGTACAGATTGACAAAATTTTTATTTTAAATAACGAAAGAACAAATAAATTAGTATAACATTAATAAATATAAAAATAAAACGTCGAAATAAAAACCACTTGATGACATAAACACGTGTAACTTGCTAAAAGTCAAGTGAATGTGACATTTACGATCAAGCATTATTGACATTTAATCTTATAGTTCGCGATGGATTTTTTGTCGACGGGATAACTAAGTAGTACCAAAAATACTATATGTAATGGTATTCGAAAACGAGGCTTTCGCCAAATTTTCATAAAAAAAAAAAAAAAAAAAAAAAAAAAAAAAAAAATCATGCCAAACATGCAAAACATACGACATCTGGCGAAATATTAAATTATGTAACAAACCATGACATTTAATTTCAACTTCAAATCAATGTTTTAATTTACCACTCGAACAATAAAAAAAATGCTAACTGGCGAGTTGAAAAAAAAAAAGATATTGGCGATATTTGCACCCGGCTTTTTTTTCTTTCGGCACAGATGTCATATACGGCCCCATATTGGCGCGATTTTTTTCTGATGCTAATGTCATATACGCAACGGGTACTTAACTGGCGCCAAAGTATCGTTATTTTGCTTGATATGGTAAGCCGGATGTTGTTGTTTATGCTGTTGATGCGTTCCCCAAATTGGCGTTGGAAAAAAAATGGCGCCAATATGGGGACGTATATGACATTTGTTCCAAACTTTCATATGAAAGGCGAAGGGATCAGATCGTATTTGTTTATGGCATTTGATGACTTGAACTATTATAATATAGATGAAAATATGGGGATAGAATAATATTTGGCGACTTATCCTTTGTGCCTGGATAACATTAAAGTATAAAAATGGCACCTAGAATATAAAAAGCAACGTGTTCCGCCCGGAATTGTTGATGATAGTCACATGATTTAGGCTATTGTTATAGAGATTGTTTTAAAATATCGGTTAACAAAGACTCTGAATGCTTAATTCATTTTATTTTAGTTTTTTTTTTCAAATGTTTAACTGATCTTCTTTAATCAAAAACGAAAACAACCATTGGATGTCTTAACATTAACTGATTCTCCGTTAAATTTTTGCAATCAAAGGGAATTGAATGGAAACCCTTTTACTGGGAGATCTGCGCAGCTTTTTCAGTATAATTTAATCTTCTCTAATATTTTTAAAACCGATCAGATGAGCGTGTTTTTACATTCTGCGGTATCTGAACGGGGGGTTGGCGAGCGTAGGTTGCAGGGGGCAGAGCCCCCTAGTATATATATAATAAAATCATCCACATATGAAATATAATTTTTTAATGAATTCAAAATGTATATATATATATATATATATATATATATATACATATATAATTATTCTAAAAGAAATGAATTAAAAAAATTATTAAAGGTTATTTAGATTAATCTTATACAATAATGCGAGCAAAAATTGTGTGTAGGTGTATGTGTGTGTGTGTGTGTGTGTATGTAAATTTTATCTTAAAAACGGCTGTAACGATTTTGACTAAATTTTGTATTTTACCATTTTCGGGCACGAGAAAACTATTGGGCTAGGTCACATCTTTGAGAAAACACGTTTAGTGAGTCATTTTGGGTCATAATGGGTGAAGGTCAAGCTAATTATATCTAAAAAATGGCTCAAACGATTTTAATTAAATTTTATATCCAGCCGTTTTTGGACACGAGAAACCTATTGGGCTAGGTCACATGTTCGAGAAATTTCGATTAGTTGGTCCTTTTTGGGTCACTCCGGTCAAGCTAAATTTGTCTGGTAAACGGCTCTAAATATTTAGATTAAATTTTGTATTCTATCGTTTTCGGGATAGAGAAGACCATTAGGTTATGTCGTATAATCGAGGAAATTTGATTAGGGAGCCATTTTGGGTTATAATGGGTGAGTGTCAAGTTAATTGTATCTAAAAAACGGCTCAAACGATTTTAACTAAATTTTACATCCAACCGCATTTGGAACAAGAAGACTTTTATGCTAGGTCACATGTTCGAAATTTTTCGATTACTGGGTCATATTCGGGCCACTATGGGTCAAGCCCATTTGATCTGAAAAACGGCTCTAACGATTTTGACTAAATTTCGTAAACTATCGTTTTAGATTACGAGATGACCATTGGGCTAAGTCACATATTCCAGAAAATTCTATTAGAGGGTCATTTTTGAGTCACTGTGGGTCAAGCTTATTTTATCAATAAAACCGCTCTAACGATTTTGCCGAACTTTTGAATTTTACCATTTTAGGGCACAAGGATACGATTTTGCTAGGTCGCGTGTTCAAGAACATTAGATTATCGGGTCTTTTTGAGTCACAATAGGTCAAGGTCAAGCTAATTGTATCTAAAAAACGGCACAAACGATTTTAACAAAATTTTGTATTCTACCGGTACAGAGAACGAGAAGATCATTGGGCAAGGTCACATGTTCGAGAAATTTCGATTAGTGGGTTATTTTTGGTTTCACTACGGGTCAAGCTAATTTTGTCTAAAAAAGTCTCTAAATGTTTAAATGTTGTATTCTATCGTTTTCGGGATCGAGAAGACCATTGTGTTATGTCGCATAATCGAGAAAATTTGATTATTGGGTCTTTTTGGGCCATAATGGGTCAGGGTCAAGTTAATTATATCTAAAAAACGGCTCAAACCATTTTAACTAAATTTTATATCCAATCGTCTTAGGGCACAAGAAGAGTATTGGCCTGGGTCACATGCTCGAAATATTTCGATTAGTGGATCATATATGGTTCAGTACGGTTCAAGCTAATTTTATCTAAAACCGCTCTAACGATTTTGACTGAATTTTGCATTAGATCGCTTTCGGTTTTGAGAAGACCACTGGGCTGGGTCGCATGTTCAAGAAAATTAGATTAGGGGTTCATTTTTAGGGTCAAGTTAATTTTATCTAAAAAACGACTCTAACGATTTTGAATAAATTGTGTGTTCTATCGTTTTCGGACTCAAGAACAGTATTGGGTTCGGTTGCATGTTCAAGAAGTTTGTATATTGGTGGGTGATTTTGGTCAGGTTCAAGCTAATTGTACCAAAAAAAGTCTCAAACAATTTTGACAAAAACTTGTGTTATGCCGTTTCCGGGTACAAGACCATTGAGCTAGGTCACAGGTTTGGGAAATTTCGATTAATGTGTCCTTTTTGGGTTACTACTGGCCAAGCGAATTTTATCTAGAAAACGGCTCTAACGATTTTGATTAAAGTTTGTATTTTATCGTTTTCGGGTCCAAGAAGACCACGCGGCTGTGTCACATGTTCAAGAAAGTTAGATTAGTGGTTAGTAGTAGTGAAAGTTAGATTTTGGAATCACTGCGGGTGAAGCTAATTTCTATTAAACGGCTTAAATGATTTTGACTAAATTTTGTATCTAACCGTTTTTGATTACCTGACCATTGAGCTGAGTCACATGTTCGATGAGATTTGATTAGAGCGTCATTTTGGCTCACTACGGGTCTGCGTCATGAAACCGCGAAGTTGGCGAAATATTGGCAACATTTGGCCGAAAAGTCAACTTTAAAGATTACGAATGCCAAAACACATACTCGGCTCCAAATGCAAGAATTGTTGCTAAATGTGGCTATTTTTGTCGGAAAAATAAGCATTCTGAAGGAGAAAGAACCTTTTAGAAATTCTTAATAGGACTCGAGGTACATGGTTAAACCAATCAGAGTTGAGCTAAAATGTAATTTGGATTGATGTCCTTTCGTTGTAAGTGTGTAAATAGTATAAAATTTAGAAGCATGTAAAGCGTACTTTTCACATTGATTGTTTTTGTAAGTAATACTGTTGTAGTATAACATGTTTTATAGCAATAATACAGAGAGAATGATACAGTGAGAATATTCTATCGAGTTGAACATAAAGCTAATTTGGATCGAGCATAGCTCGGTCATGCCCGCTTGTTTAAATTAAACATTCAATAACACGAAAAGTATTTTGTGAAAAATTTCTGCTAAAATAAAGATTAAGAAGATTTTAGTTTTAATTTAGCGACTGGAAATTTTCGACACAAAATTCACGACGTTTTAATGATTATATTACAAAATATGTTTATCCACAGAAGTCGTACGCTCGATCTTAAACGCTCAATCTCTCAGGGGAATATGTCAAAAAAGAAGTAAAACCCCGCTAGAACGAGAGACAAACTTCTTCGGACGCCGAAACCCATAAGACCGGTTCAGGAAAAAAAGGCTTCCGACAAGAAAACCGAAACCTGGACCGATGTTTTAGGAAAAAGGACGAAGAAAAAGCCGCGAGGGACGGAGGGGAAGGGATTCCCGAAAGCTGAACACGAAAGCGAAAACAAACGCACCCTTCGAAGGATCTCGCTCGGTAAGAGTCTGGGAACAAGACGACACTGTCTCGTCAGAGGGTCTCCAAGTCAACGGTAAAGAGCCCACCAACAGAGGATTATGTCCTCCTCGTACGACCTAAAGGAACAGGCGAACAAGCCGCGGCTTCTTCTGTTGAGACGCTCAAGCTATTAGGGAGCAAAATCCATCCAATGCAGTATCGGATTGCTTTGCGAGGAACGAGGTACCTATCGGGAGGGGCATTGCGATGCACACGAATAGCTCCTCCGACTTTGCGAGACTTGAAGTGCTAATGGAGACGACTGAGCTCGTGAAGGATCAAGAGATAGAGAGACCAAGGAGACGCAACCCCGAATACATGCAATTCGGCATCGACCGGAACCTACCAGAGGACTGAATCGTAACAGCAATTCAAGAGCAGAATGAGGCCCTCAAAGGAGCTTCCATCGAACTGCGATCTGTTTCGGCAGGAAAAAGAGATCGCAACGGGTTTCTGTCGCTGGCTCGATTGTGTGACTCTCAGGTATTCGTACACTCAATCTGGGATGGTGTCAGGCGGATTTCCGACCTTATAAAAGACCATTGATCTGCTATAAGTTTTGTAGATACGGCCACAAACGTTCGGTCTGTCGCAGTGCGTTCCTTTGTGGGAGATTAGGAGTTCCCATGAGATCCATGAGTTACCGCAGTGCACAAGCCCCGCGAAGTTCCAAAAGTGCAGTTTTGGGAGCAGACGGAGACCGGAGGGCAAGCACTTGCCCACCGACCATGTGGCACACTCAAGGGAATGTGAAATGCACAAAATGGAGGTTGCTAGAATGGAAGGTCTTGATCATGGGGCAAAACCTAAGTTCATGCACCTCAACTGCCACAAAGCAAAGGCAGTGGCGAACCAGCTTTCTCACGACATAGAGTGTCGTGCAGATAGACTCGGTCTCACTTAATGAGCCATATGTCAACGAAGGATCCGTTCTTGGTGTTCCCCGGGACTTCGCGGTGGTGAGCTCTGCAGGAAGCCGCTTTCAGGCTGCCTCCTCGTCAATAACCGAGATCCCTTTAACTCGGTCTTGAGACTACCAGACGTGATGACCATCCGCTGCAGATGGTCGGTAGCGTGGGTGTTGATAGACTCGTGCTATTGTGTCCCCTCCGAAGACATTGACCTTGTGCTCGAACAAGTGGAGATTCTATTTACAGCCTATCCAAAAGACAATGTCGTCTTGGTGTGGGACTTTAACGCAAAATCCACTATCTGAGAGCAACGTTCTACGAATCCGCGAGAACGATCTTTGATAGCATTCGCTTCGAACGCAAACCTCGCAACGACTAGGTGTAAACGACCCAAACAGTCTCTCTCCCTTTTTCGGACCGCAAGGGGAGGGATAGATCGACGTTATATTGGCCCGCTATTGCACCTCGCGCATTACTGACTGGACGATCTCCGATCTCTCTCTCAGCGACCATCGTGCCATGATGTAGACGTACGTAGGCAGGTCAAATTCACGACTTCCCGAACGGGCCAACACTCGTTGAGGCCCAAGAATCTGGTCTGGGATGAATTCCTCCGAGATTTGCAAGCAACAGATCTGGGCACGTATGATTTCGGCACCTCTGAGGAGGGAGTTGAACAGATGATGTCAAATTTGTACCGACTCTGTAGTATGCACAAGCGACGCAGACCAGTCAGGGACAAAGTGGCAATATGGTGGACAGCCATGCTGACCAGCCAGAGATCTCAGATGCGCGCGCTGTGGTGACACTACCGGCGAGTGCCGGAACCGGCGCGGATGGTGACGCTTGGTGGCCTCATCCAGCGTAAGCGGGCGTTATAGGAAATGGTGATCCTGCACGAAAACCGTAGCTCGTTCCGAAGATTCATTTCAGACGGACTGTTGCAGACAAACTAGGTCAAGTTGTAAACGTGGTGCGAGGGAAGTGGAGGCGGGAAGCACCAGTCACACTGATTCTCCCATCAGCAGACGAAGCCACCACCTGGGAGGAATCTCAGGACGAACTTGCGAGACACCACTTCCTGCAGGTCAATGAAGCTTCGCAGGTCGCAATCAACAGGACTAACGACCCGGACCTGTTTACCATCGTGGAGTTAGAGTTCACAGTAGAGTCGCTGCCATCTAAGAAGGTACATCGCCACGACGGTATCAGTCTAGAGATCGTTCAAAAAGTCCTCCGTTTCCACCCTCAGTGGTTACTGGCCTTATATAATCTTTGTTTGAGGACATCTTGTTTTTCACGGGCTCGGAAGCGTGCGGTCACCGTTTACTTCCCCAACCCTGGGAAGGATCTCAGCGACCCTGATTCCTACCGCCAAATCTGTCTCTTACCGGCCTTCGGGAAGGTTCTAGGCAAGATGTGCGCGACGAGACTGGCACTCTTCTTAGAGACCAGCAACTTGCTCAGTGCCCGAAAGTACGGTTTTCACTAAAATATCAGTAACGTCGAGGTGTTGAGGTCCGTGTGTGAATACATTGTCCAATTAAAGAGCCGTGAAGTTTTCATATGTTTACTCGCCCTCGATATCAAAATTGCATTTAACAGCTTTCGCAGAGTCGACATACTTCGAATACTCGAAGAGTTGGGTCTCGAACAATACCGCCTGGGTTTGATCGACAACTACCTGTGGTACCGCTCGATGGTGATTGACCGTACTGATGCGATTTTTAATTACAGAGTAATTAATGAATATAGTACTGTCATTATTTCTATTAATTTTAATTTAATTTACAATTAAGAAAACTATTTTATTATTACTTAAAGACATGCATGTAGATGTCCATAAAATTGTTATACGTTTTTATTCAGCTAATTACTGAAGCACATATCTACTTGTTGTTACTTTTTATATTTTTAATAGACATATGTGCAAATGTCTATAATTCTGCACAGTTGATTTTTTCATTCGCTGTAGTTGGGGTAACATTGTTTTATGTATTTATTTTCATTTATATGGTGTTGTCTAATCGGGTCGGTTGCCCTGGATATGGATTTGCTGGATGTGGAAGGAATTTTCACCTGGTTATTCGACCTTTGCTATTTTTGGTTGGCTATCAGGTGGAGTGATCCTGTATTCCGTATCCTGTACCGCTCCACGAAAGGGAGCACTTTTACAATGTCGAGGTACCCCAATGCTTGTACCTTGGTTCCGTAATCTAGTTAGTGGTGATCAACGTCTTGTTGATACGACTCACTGAGAAAGAGGCATGGGTCGTCCAGGCCTTTGCCGACGGCACCTGTGTAGCGGCACGCAATCCCACTGTCTCTCGATTCGCTGACATCCTGGCGCCGGTTCACGCGGAGATCCATTTTCTGGGCTATTGAATGCAATCTGGAATTCGGCTACGGCAAGTGAACTACACGGTCTTTCCTTTGGAGGGAGGCTCAAAATCCAACCTTCACATCCCGTACTCATGTCGAGCCACAAGGTAGCGTTTAAGTGGCAGCTACAGTACTTAGGAGTAACGATCGAAGCACACCTCAGTTCGATGATTCATTCTGAAAATGTACAAGAGAAGTCGTTCAAGCTGCTGCAAATGATGAGTCGCCTTACATTCGGCAACTGGGGTCTGAGGCCGAGGTATAGAAAGATGCTCTATTCAATGGTAGTAGAACGAATAAGCTTGTATGCGGCCTCAATATGGTACTCTAACAAAGTAAAACTGGCGAATAAATTGCTGAGCATACAACGAGCACCGCTATTGTGTGTGACAAAGTGTTGCTGAACAGTAGCGACGGAATCCTTGCTTGCCTTGGCGGAGGTCTTCCTCTCGACCTGCGTGCGAGGATAGACAGGGACTACACAGCCCTTGTCCGTTGGCAAGAAGAGATCGATGGAACAGGGTTCACGCCCGACACCGTAGATCTCCGGTGGCTGGACCTCGAATGTTATAGTCTCCGAGGGATTATATGGACTGCGGACCTCACACCGCAGACCACGTGTTCGTATTACACTGATGGTTCAAAACAGAAGAACGGCACAGTTGGTTGCGCGTTCTTGGCTGTGGTCAAGGATCCGTTCGTTATCCAACGCTAGTTCCGTCTCATAGATGGTGGAGAAGTGTTTGGGGCTGAGGTCCACGCGATCAAAGAAGCAATAACAGACGCCCATCGCAGAGGACTCCGTGAACTCGACATCTATTGAGATTCAAGATCGGCGCTGCAAGTGCTTTATGGGTTTGTATCCATACACAGGGCCGTAGCTGAGATTAAGGACTTGATCAAGACGACTGAGGTCGAGGTTCATATGCACTGGGTCCTAGCCCACATGGGGCACACCTACAATGAAAGGGGGGACATGTTGGCCAAGGCATCAACGACACGACAATCCGTCGACGTGGAGCTCAAGGCTATGCGCAACCAGGTCAAGAAACATCTACTTGACCTAGCTTTGTCTACATGGCAAGAGAGGTGGAGCAACTCGGGAACAGGCCGGGAGACCTATGAACTATTCCCGCGGGTCGCACTCAGCAAACTGCAGGGTGACTTTTACGTAAATAATGTCTTTTCGGGACACGGCCCCTTCGGCGACCACCAGGCTCACTTCTTCCGCAGAAACCCTACGTGTTTCTGTGGTAGGGGTGAGAGCTCTATCCAGACACTGTCTGTACGAGTACGCAATCTGGAAGCAAGTGCGGGAATAGATTTTCCCGTGGAACTTCCGGAATCTATTGTGCCTCGACTTGTGTCTAGATAGCTATTGCTGGAAAGTAGTACGCGTAATAGTAAATTACCTACTCCTGAAGACACTCGACCGAAACCTGGGTCGCAGAAGGGCAAACCCCTTTGCCCTATTATACCGCTGTATTCGACCGTGCTGGAACGCAATAGTGCCTGCCCAGGCTCCAACGGGCCAGACGGGTGTGGTGCATAAGTAAGTCTCACGTGCCCACGTGCTTTTTGGTAAAGTAAACATGTAACTGGTTTTGGTTCTATTCTGATTGTATATATCTGCATATAGTTTATATGCTTGTTAGTGTTATTTATTGAAGTGCAATTATTCTAGACTTAGTTATATCCAAGTACTTATTTTATTCTAGAAACTCATGCCGTTTGGAAACTCCATGGGGCTGCGATCGGGCGTGGTATGTATATACCTGTACATATTTCTATATAGTTAATTTTATCTTGTATATATGTTTGTAATTGTTTGTAAATATTTTGTATGCAAGTCATCTCTGGGGTCTCCGGGTGGTCCCGGCTGGCACTGCTGTCCGGCGTAGTAATAGCGCGGCAGAGCGGGTACGTCCTCTGTTCGTGTTTTCGGTTTAGCTGTTCGACGACTTCGGGTGGGAATTTTGGGTGGCACTTATCATGTCTCCCACCGAATTTGTCCGGGTTCGTGGGCCGTTGCGGATACGTCCTCTGTTCATTTTCCTGGTCCGTAGGATGGAGACTTAAAGAGAGACAAGTTCGAAATAGGCTAACGGTCGAACTGCCCTCAGGTGGTTCAAGCGCAGGCCTCCCCTTAGCGAGGCGCCGTCCGGGGAGAATTACCACTAATCTCCGGGTTTCGCTAGTGGCATCTATCTTTTCATCGGTCTCCTTTAAAAAATGTCTTTGCTCATTATAGAAGTTGATCATGAAAGGATTCCGTAAAGGAACCGGCTTGAGGGTCCGACTCCTTTGTTGGTGTTCGGTTTCCGTTGGTCAGTGGGGTGAACCGTGGTGAGACAAAGCGAAGGAATCATCAGGATCTTCGAGCTGCGTGGGATCTCTGTCGTCTGACCAGACACCAACGCTTGGGCGCAGGATGCGTGACGCACGTTGGGTGGTGCGTGACGCACGTTGGGTGGTGCGCATCCTTGAGCGATTGCGGTTGTCGACGGCATCACGTGAGGAAACGCTTTCGGGAAGGGCTCATCTGTGCCAGCTCCGCGACATTCTGGGCTCTGAGAAGCCTATATCGCCGGACGAAGGCTCGCTATTTTTTTTTTCATATAGGGTCATTCCATGTAAAATGAGCAAAATTTTTAAAAAAGTCGTGGCCACATAGTAACAGATTTTAATAAAATTTGATATACAGGTTCAATTCATATTCAAATAGAGCTCTGCAAAATATCTTCACAAAAAATAAATTATTTTAGCAGTTTTGGACATTTAAAAAACTTGTGATAAAGAATGGCATGTGTGCAATCGTCCAAAATTGCAGGTTTGAAGTTCTGTATCTTGAAAACTATTTAACTGAAATGAATTTTTTTTTTAAATAATGTAACCTCTGAAAAATTATCTTCTTATTTATTGAGCAATAATAATCTAGTAACACCATGATTATTCTTTAATTGGTTGTAAAAATTGAAAATTTGCAAATTTTGAGAAAATTAAAAACGTAATAAAAATTAAAGGAATTCAAAAACATCTGAGAAATTAATGCCTGATGTAGTTTTACATATTAAGATCGAATTACTAAAGTTTTTAAGTTGCCATGTATTTCCTTCACCTTTAAAAAATTTTAGAAACTTAAAAAAAAAAAGACAAAATCGTAATTTTTCCTCTTATTGACAGGTAAAAAAATATTGAAGGAAATGCCCCACATTACAGTTATTGCACAGACATGAAGATCAATAAGTCCATAATCTGCTAAAAAAAATTCAAGCATGCCTTTTTGATTCCTAACGTCACAAAATTGGGTTAAAAAAGGCAATATTAACTACATTCCATGAGCTATTTTTTTTTAATTCGCGCGCGTTTCTTAAAATATCACACGATTTCAAGGTGAAAAAATTTAGTGCTGCCATCTATTTTTGGTATGTGGGTTTAGAAATTAATATATAATTTTCTGTTCAGTTGAGCTTATTTTTCTGCTTTAATTAAAAATCTTCTTGAGGAAAAAATAAACTGAAAGCAAGTATAAATTTTTTTATATTTAAAATATACACTGTTATTTATAATATCAAAAGAATTAAAAGTTTAAAAAAGCTTTCTTTCAGGTCGAAACAAGTGATAGAAATATTGCATTTTATCCTCAGCATTTTTTACTATTTATTTTTTTTCTCATTAAGGAATAAAAAAGGCAAGAATGAAAGTTTAAATATTTAATATGTATACTTTTAGCTATAACGTCAAGCAATTTTGATATTGTCAGAGGTGTCCTTCATCTCAACAGAAACGTTGCATTTTTCCTCAAATTTTTACAAAAATAATTTTTTTCTCATTAAGGAATAAAAATACAATTACTAACTTACGTCAATCTGTTACTTATCATTCATTCCTAATTATAAATAATTTTTAATATAGTCTTTGCATTCTTAAGGCTAATAACCAAAATTGAAACTTCAAGCTTGTAGCCAAAACCAAGATAATGCATCCACTTTTAATATAAATTGTAATAGTTAAATAAACAATCTTAAAATTTATTATTTTACATTTACTCATAAATAGATATGATCTACTTACAAAATGATTTTCATTAAAATCTGTGACATGTCTGCCACAGGTGATTTGCTCATTTTGTATGGAATGACCCTATATAGATAGAGGTTGGTGTGTTTGTTTAATGTTAAAACGCCAATTGTATGAAAATTTTGATTTCATTGTCTTTTTTTAGTCTTTCGATAATTGTTGGCCATTTATTAACCATGAAACATTTACTTTAATGTTCTTTTGTTATTTATTTGTAACATTCCTTCATCTTGGTAGTTTTCGGCTAAGGGGGGCTTCTTTTGATAAAATCAGTATCGAAATTTATTTTTACAATACCATTGGTATAAACGTCTCTAGTTGATACGTCGTAAGATTTCTACAAAAAATATTAAAATTAAATAATTAAATATCTCCACCATTCAACATTTTCGAAGAATTACAAATACAGGCTTTGCTTTTGTGACTGAATTATTTCCGAAGAGCTTTAATCAAATAGTGATAAAATGTTGTCACCCTTAAATGCTCTCAACGACTACTCGACATTTTTTACCATATGTTTTCAACTTCAAACAAGATAATGATCAACTTTATTTTATGTACACCTTAAAAATGACCACTTTAAGTTACAATCAACAAAAGATTCTATCAGCTTTGACCTACCGCATTCTTCTATCTATGATAGAAGAAAGTATTGTAATCGAAATTTTTTGTCGGTTTTCGAGGGATTTTCATGTTTTAAGGTTCACAGATGAAATGTAGCAATTTCATAAATTTCACTCAATTCACTCTATGTGAGGGCAAAATCTTATTGATACACCCTCGTATATGTTTTTGGTTATATTAAGCATGTCCCACGCGAATTTGAAATTACTCCGCTTAATAGGCGGTGTTTTAGCATTTTTTGTGTCATTTTCCTTATTGTACATTGAAAAAGTGTATGGAGTTATGAATTGAACTAATATATATTTTTTAAGTTTTTGGCTATAGAGAGCAGCTCTTACTTGAATTTGGAAATATTCTATCGAAAGACGATATTTGTGCCATTTTCGTAATTGTACCATCGAAAAGAATATCATGTCATGCATAGTAATGAAGCAAATAGCATATGTAGATTTACGGCTATGAAACGAAAGTCCCACTTCAATTTGGAAAATATTCTGCCGGAAGGGAGCGCTGTAATAGCTATTTTTGTGTAATTCTCTCGTTTATTCGTAGTTTTGTTTCACATAACCGGCTGCTCGTGCAGCGATGAGAACTTCGTATCCTTCTATGCCGATTAGACCGCAATCAGCTGACGTAGAATAAAGTAAAAAATAATATTGATTTTATTAAATATCATGATCGAAATGAACTGGGTTTTAATTAATTGTTTGAAACAGAAATTAAAGATGAAAGTCAAATTTGGTATAGTATTGAACTAATAATATTGAAATATTATCATGTGTATCTACTTTTTTAAAAAAATATTCAGATGCATTAGATTGAAGAAAGTTTGGGATTGGTATAAATCCAAGTTGTTTATTAATGAATTTGGGTGTTTTTCACCCGGTTTTCAAATTGGTCAAATTAAATACGGTTTACATTAAGGGGTCCGGGACACAAAAATCTTCAATTTTTCAATTATTTTTTAATTGGATTAAAAATTTCTGTGCCGTTTCCTGCTTAAAACGATGTTTAAATCATGTTTCTATCTTAATTAGAACAGGAAATATTAATTTTTTCGTTTTTGTTTGTTTTCAAAATCTGCCTTTCAAGCTATGGTTGTCAAGGAAACGAGCTCTTGTGAAATTGCGTTTTTCTTCATGATAGGTTTTTTCACCATTTCTCATATTTTAATTCTTATAACTCGAGAATCGTTTAAGATACAGGGTTGAAACTGGGAACATATCATTTTCAATTATTTTACTTTACTTTTGAGCCAGCATATTTGAAAAAAAAATATTTACTTTTGAAAATATGATTTTTTTAAAAAAAGTTGCACCACTTTTTTTTTGTAATTTTTTCGTTAAATATTTTTATTTTTTTTTAAATTAATATTTTTTAAAATGCTGGCTCTAAATTAAAAAATATATACTTCTGTTTATTTAAATGAAAAACAATTTAAATTCTATAAATAATATTTCGAGTTATAACGATTTTAAATTATACCACTTTTTTCATAAATTTTAATTTTTTTTTTAAGCTATGAGAAGTTTTATCATTTGATTTTGTTTATAAATGATATGGTTAACCATCACAAAAAAATTCAAAATTTTAACTCAATAAATAATTTTTTTTTTTGAAAATGTGTTCCGGACTCCCTTAATCTCTAAATTAGGGATGCACAACCTGTGACCCGCGGGCCAAAAGTGGCACGCGATGGGTTAGCGTGTGGCCCACGAATGTCGTTAATTTATAACTGGAAAAAATTGCAATTTTTATCCATAAGTCGCAAGAAAAAATTCGTGAATTTCGTCAATTTGCCGCAGGAAAAATTGAAAATTTCGCCAGCGTTTAAGAATCGCGAATTTTGTCGATGAGGCGCGGAAAAATCGTAAAATTCGCTGATCGGGCACGGAAAAATCTCGAATCTTGTTGATAAGACGCGGAAAAAAATCGCAAATTTCGCCGATCGGCCACGGAAAAATCGCGAGATTTGTCGATCGGGCTCAGAAAAATCGCGAATTTCGTTGGTTGGATAAGGAAAAATCGTGAATTTTTTCGATCAAGCTCTGAAAAATCCCAAATTTGGTTGATCGAGCAAGGGAAAAATCACGAATTTTGTCGATGATGGGCGGAAAAATTGAAAATTTCGTTGGTCTTGCACGAAAAAAATCGAGAATTTTGTCGATGATGCGCGGAAAAATTTAAAAATTTCGTTGATCTTCAGCGGAAAAAGTGTGAGTTTTTCCAGTTTATCGCATGAAAAAAATACGAATTTTGTGAATTTGCCACGGGAAAAAATTCGGGCACGGAAAAATTGCGAGTTTTGTAGATCGGGGTCCTAAAAATCGTGAATTTTGTCGATCAGGTGTAGAAAAATAGCAACTTTCGTTGATAGCGCACGGAAAAATCACGTTTTGTTGATGATGTTCGGAAAAATTGAAAATTTCGTTGATCGGCAGCGAAAAAATTGAGTTTCGCCAGTTTATCGCGAGAAAAAAATGCGAATTTTCTCAATTTGCCGCGGGAAAAATTTCAAATTTTATCAGAGTCAGTTAAGAATCGAGAATTTCGTTGATCGGGCGTGATAAATCGCGAATTTCTTCGATCAGGGGTGGAAAAATCACAAATTTCGTCAAAATAGCAAATTTTGTCGATCGGCTTCGGAAAAATCTCGAATTTTGCCGCCCGGGTTCGGAAAAATCGCGACTTTTATCTATCGGGCTATGAAAAATCGTGGATTTCGTTGGTTGGACACGAAAAAAAATCGCTAATTTTGTCAATCAGGCGCGGAAAAATCGAAAATTTCGTTTATCGCGCGCGAGAAAATAGCGACTGTCGATCAGGCACTGAAAAATAGCAAATTTTGCCAATCGGGTGCGGAAAAATCGCGAATTTCGTCGATCACGGGCGTAAAAATCGCGAATTTCGTTGGTCGTAGGCGGAAAAACAGCGAACTTCGTTGATCAAACGCAGAAAAAAGTCTAATTTTGTTGATCGGGTGCGTAAAAAAAGAGAATTTTGTCGATCGGATACGGTTAAATTGCAAATTTTGCCGATCGGCTTCGGAAAATTTGCCAATTTTGTTTATCAGGCGCGTAAAAATCGAAAAGTTTTTTGATCGGTCGCGGAAAAATATCAAATTTCGTTGATTGACTCCGTCTTACCTCTTCGTTCATAAAGATCACTTTTTTTTTTTTTCGTCACTAGCCAATTTCATGCATATGTTTGCTTTTCAGCATATATAATAAAACAAAATTTACTCCCCCGAATAAAGTCAAGGAATAATATCACTCCTTGAAAACAATCCTTGCTATATCTGTTTTATGTATATTCAAACGTAAACTGTTGATATATCATTGTCGACAGAAATGGATATGTTGACTGGGTAGGGGAACCTAGAGGGAGACTCTCCCCCTCTCTGAAACCATAATTTTTGTATATGATTATAGGATACATATCACCTCCCCGCAATAGAATTCTCTCCATGTTATTGATGTGGCCCTCGACAACACACATATTTTTGTAAGTGGCCCTTCTCTTAAAAAGGTTCTGCACCCCTACTCTAAACGATTATTGTTTCCTTATAAAAATTTCTATCTTTAGATGCTATAATTAATATAGAGAAAGGAGATATTCTGAAAATGTATTGTATATGCAAACTAACGTAGAGAAACGGTATCTAGGTGGTAATGATTAAATTTTAAATATACATTTTATACTTTATAATAAAACGAGTACAGTTTTTAACATCAATCTTAACAAATTCTGTAAATAAATGACATCGGGTAATGCCTTCTATATACAGATGACGCCTTGTATCGAAAGCTGAAACATTTGAAAAATATTTGTTTTGATTATGTGCAAATGCGTAAATTTAATGTCTGATAATATGTTATTATTTATTTCAGTTATTTATACGATTAAAAAAATAGTAAGTTTTATAGAGATTGTGCAATAATTTCATTTTTTTTTCTACGTAAATACTATAAGCATGACAATATTTGTCGGAGCACAGCTCCGGCTTCCCTGCAAAAATTACACTTATTGTTAACACGATAGCGTCCAAAATATTTGACGCATCGACACAAAAAATGAGCTGTACGTTGGTAGTGCCAAAATCTCCGCGCGTATTGAAAATGATAAATATTCGTCAACCCTAACAGCATGAAATGTCGGCTCAAAATTTTCCCATAGAGATAACATTGCGAGTTTAATTCTATATATTTGAAAGATAAGGCTTTCTTTTTTTAGTCATCTACCTTGAGTTTTTTTTTTTTTTTTAACCAATTTTAATAATTCTTTTTTTTTTTTTTTTTTAATGAAAGCTGTTTCTTTGTAGATTTGCCCGCACTAGCTATTGTTTTTTTTTTTTTTTTAACATTCCCATTTTTATACTGAAATTTAAAATTTAAAAATTTTCTATGAATTTGTTTCAAAGTGGTAGCAATTGGATTAGTTCCATTGTTGTAAAAAAAAAGGAAAAATAATAAGGTTTGCCTATCTTTATTGATGCCATTTTCTCATAAAATTTTAAATAAACTTTCTGAAAAACATTGAACAGAAAATGACGTCACGCTTTAATCATGCTTTCCGCAAAAAGCTGTTATAATTCAATTATTTTACATTCATTGAGTTTGAGACGCTTGGTGAAATGCTTCAATGAGGCAAAATGGCATCATATTAAAATGAAAACGATCATTTTCTCGGATAAAAGTAAAAGTACTTCTCAGTTATCCCGTCGACCAAATTACTGTCGCCAAATTGTAAGATTAAATGCCAATAATGGTTGCCAATAATTAATTAATTGTAAGATTAAATGCCAATAACGGCCAATAAAACCATTAACTCGACGTTTTATTTGTATTTTTATTAATGTTTTACTAATTTATTTGTTCTTTCGCTATTTAAAATAAAAATTATGTCAATGTGTATAATTTGGTGAATGGTTTGACGATTTATATAATTTGGCGAAATTGGTCGACGGGATAAGTAAGAAGTACCAAAGTAAATATTCTTTTTCATTCATTGAGCTTGAGACGCTTGGTGAAATGCTTCAATGAGGCAAAATGACATCATATTTAAATGAAAACGATTATTTTCTCTGATAAAAGTAAATATTTTACTACGAACGCCTCTAAAAGATATAAATTTCTGGAATTTTACTCACCGATACAGAGATTAGAATCACAAGTCAAGAGTGCGAAGTCGTTGCAAAGTCGTAGTTGACAAACTTGATTTCGAGTTTAGAAATATATGTATTAATCACATATTGCGCATTGTAATATTTTTGAAATGGTGAATGTAAATATAAGAGATGCGTATGCAAATTATGAGACGGTGAAAATAACATTGAGTTTAGATTTTACGCGAAAAATAATTCCATGATTGACTTAAGGTGAAATCATTTTTTTTATTTTCAATCGGCAATTTTAAACGGCATAGATGTCATATTGGCACGATTTTTTTCTGACGCCAATGTCATATACGCAACGGGTACTTAACAGGCGCCAAAGTGTCGTTATTTTGCTTGACATGGTAACCCGGATTTTATTGCTTGTGCTGTTGAAGTTTTCGCCGAATTGGCGTGGGAAAAATGTCGCGCCAATATGGGACGTATATGACATCTGTGTCTTTTAAACATAACAGCCTCAATGGGTAATTTCATCAAAATTACGTATCTTGATTAGGTATAATAAATAATACATTTTATTTTTTTAATATTTTGAACTGTCAAAGTGTGTGGAATTAGTATTTTGGTATATTTAAGTTTAAAATAATATTTGTTTTAAGATACTAAGTAGTGACCTAAGTATGAGTTCGTTTTTAAACAATTTCTTTCGTCGAAATTCGACGAGATTCACTCCGTTATTAATTAAAACATTAGCTCCATTGCTGTAAATTATGCATTTTAACATCATACGGATCATTATGGAGTCGAATGTTGAAGTCGATGTTCATACATTGGTGACCTGAGATATAGATTGAACCCCCCCCCCCCCCCTTTCAGAAGTTTTGCATTCTACGTATGTAAAAGCCACATTTTTTCGAACTTTTCATTCTTTGTAAGCTTCCAAATCGATGCAATTCATTTTGAATTTTAAATTAAGAGAAACGAAAAGAAAATCGAATAAGGAAAATACGATTTTGGGAATTAGTCGAATGGCTACGAGTGATACTTCAAGAAATCGTGAAAAATATAATGCCATGTATGCATTACTTATATGTATGTATTTTTATGTATATATGTTTGTATTCAGACGAATGTTTCTATTGGGAAATTTTCGTAATCGGGTTTGTAGACAAATTCATAATTTACTGAGCATTGTTTGATGCGCAAATTTAACAATTTGGTACGCTCCCAATTACTGAAGATTACTCTTTTTTTTTTTAATTCATCGTAAGTGAATATATTTCAATTGAAACGCATGTGAACATTCTGAAGTAAATGAGATAAGCATTTTTTTTTGTCAAGATGTACACTAGAAAACAGAAATATGTAGATTACAAAATAAAAAATTCCTGTGTGGGTTGGAAAAGGTAGCTTCCATATTTCTTAGTTTTAAGATTTTAGCTAATTTTACTGGAGAACACGAAGTTAAAATGCGATTGAACCCGGTTATAGAAGAATCATCGGTACTGAATTTCAATGGAAGTTTCGCCAAATTGGTCAGATACATCCAAATTGGTTTAATTAGTGACTGCATATTTTTGGTCGCCAAATTTGGCGATATTTCGTCCAAATGTCGCGAAGCTTAGCAATAAATGCTACGTTAATGTATATGACTATGATCGCTTATGCTTATGGTCTGAGAAATGGATACAACAATGAAAGATAATTCGTGAGAAACCATATTCACGAAAAGTCATAAATCAATCCCTGGTTATTTTTTAATTTGATGCCTAGATTTAGCGTACATTTTAAGAAACACACATATTTTATATGTGCAACGTTATACACAGAAGTTTCGAAAATGACGGTTAAAAGAAAGTAATTAAAATGTATAGAATTATTCAGCTTAATTCTATGTGAAAAAGTGGCATAAATATAACCCAGATGCTTCCGAATATTTTCAGAACAACGATATAACAACAACTCAGATGAATAAAGGATCAAGTTTGATAGAGGAGTATAGCAGACTATCTATGAGTGTATGTTACATACGTGTTACAAATCTTTACCTGTTGCCATATTAAAAAAGTGTGGGCTGTGCTAGACAAGTAAGTCTTTGAAGGAGCTTTGAAGTTTTCTGCCGCTAACTCGATGGATCAAGTTCTCAAAGATCGGAGCTAAATTAAAAAAAATCAAAATCTCTCAAATACATCCGGGGGTAATTCTTTATCTTTACCGTAGATTCTCTTACCCTGTGGTTTCTCTTTACTTTTAACATTTCTGAATTATTCTAAAGAACAACAAATTATGCTGCATGGGAATTTTGATAATTTTGGCATCGGATTTACAGACGAGCAGCAGAAGGTATTTTAGTTATGCACTGAACAGCTTTTGTCTTTGTAAATAAAGGTTACAAATTTCCCTAAGTGAACTTTTATTATTGGAAAAGGAAGAGCTGCATAATGTACAAAATTCAAAGAAATTAGTAAAACAACTAGAAAACAGGAATTCTGCTTTTTCAGAATTTAGTGTCACCCCCGATGAAAAAAAAAATAGATATATATATATGTACATATAAATAGTACAAAACATATTTCAATTTTAAGACTTAAAGCACAAACTTATATTTTATGTAAAATGACGTCATATTCGCATCCGCTTATGAATTCCACATTTACGATCCACTCTTAAACATCTACAGTAAAGCATGCATAGGTTGTCACTATCTCAAAATAATACACAAATGCAGCAAAAAGATGCCGTCTTTAAAGAAACTGGACAAAAAAAAGGGCTATCTATAATGATTCATAGGCATTCATTTGTTTGTAACATTAATATAAACGATTTCAGTCGTGATGTCAGTCATGACGTTTTCGTTGGAAACTGACTCCAAACAAACGGTTGCTATGTTGTATTTTCTATTTTGTTTGTGTGTTGCATCTATATCTTATATCTATATCTCACATCTAAGTGTTTTAATACTTGATATGTATTGGTAACATTTTCCACGATTTATATTTAAAAAGAAATGACGCATAGCAACCGTTTGTTTGGAATCAGTTTCCAACCAAAAAGTCATGACTGACGTCACACAGAAAGGGTCTACAGATACTTAAAATTAAATATAGTTTATAATAGCTCCGTGTTTTATTATTCGTTTGTATTTTTTTCAAAATAGTACTTATTTTAATTACATTTTCTTTCTGTTGTTATGAGAAAATGTCAACAAAAAGGTTTCAACCATTTCCCTGGGTAGCGGTCGTTGCAGCAACTGGGAACCTGAAAATTTGAGCATGCGCATCAGCTTTTGGTTTTTGCTGAGTGAAGAACCAGATCGAAAATAAACACCGTTTTAAAAAAAAAAAAGGAAATCTAGCTATACAATACTGAATGTTTTAGTAGTTGACTCCATTGAAGAAGGATAACAACAGATTAAAGACTATGAAAATGAAACATTTTCTAAATTTTAAAGTTGTGACAACTTATGCAGTTTTATATTTATATTAAATAAAAACAATAAAAAATAGACTCATTCATAGATTTTTTTCTTCATAAAAACAACAACAGAGAGAGATTTGATTATTTTACAAAAAAATTACTGGATACACGAAACTCGCTGTGCAGCAATCTCAAAAATCGTCAATGCCACGGTCAGTAACGCGCATATGAAACCGAATTAAACATCACTGGACACTCGAAACTCGCTGTGCAGCAATCACTAAAATGCACGAAACTCGTCATTGCCGCGGTCAGTAATGCGCGTATGAGCGCTCCGCGCCCATAAACGAAAAAAAATATCATTGGACACACAAAACTCGCTGTACAACAATCTCTAAAATGCACGAAACTCGTCAATGCCGCGGTCAGTAAAGCGCGTATGGGCGCTCCGCGCCCATAAACCGAAAAAAAAAATCATTGGACACACGATACTCGCTGTACAGCAATCTCTAAAATGCACGAAATTCGTCAATGCCGCGGTCAGTAGCGCGCGTATGAGCGCTCCGCGCCCATAAACCGAAAAAAACATCATTGGACAAACGAAACTCGCTGTGCAGCAATCTCTAAAATGCACGAAATTCGTCAATGCCGCGGTCAATAACGCGCGTATGAGAGCTCCGCGCCCATGAAAACGAAAAAAAAAACATCACTGGACACACAAAACTCGCTGTACAGCAGTCTCTAAAATGCTCGAAACTCGTCAATGCCGCGGTCAGTAACGCGTGTATGAGCGCTCCGCGCCCATGAAACCGAAAAAAACATCACTGGACACACGAAACTCGCTATGAAGCAATCTCTAAAATAGACAAACCTCGTCAAAGCCAAGATCTGGTAACAACAAACTGGTAATAACAAAAATCTATTTATCGTCTCGCCAAATTGTTATATGTCTGCAGATTGAATTGGCAATTTTTTTCAAAACGCGCCAAAATGCCATTTTTGTACATGATTGCCAATCTGAAACTACGAGATAAACAAACCAGTGTGGCGGTTACTTACTAAAGTGATTTTATCAGCGTTTTAAATAAGAAAATTCAAGAAATATTAAAAATTACAAAAATATAAACTACAAAAATGAAGTGCTTAAAATAAGTTCTTTTACCATTATGTTAAAGTTCTGATAAAAGTAAGACTCATTTGTAGATATTATTGTGGCACAGATGCCATATACGCACTACGATGGCGCGATTTTTTTCTAAATCCAATTTGGCGAAAAGCTCGTATTCGAATACCAGTTACATATATATTTTTAAAAAGGTAATAACAATAAATAAAAAAAATGTTTAATTAATAACTATAGAACAAAACAATTTATATAATTTTAAAAAGAAAATAAATGTAAATAAACAATTTATTAATAAATAAACAACAACCGTTTACCATATCAAACAAAATAACAGCACTTTAGCGCCAGTTAAGTACCTCGGTGCGTATATGACTTTGGCGTGAGAAAAAAAATCTCGCCAACGAGGTGCGTATATGACATCTGTGCCGTTATTTTTTCTTAAAAACAACAGCAAAAAGATATATGAACATTTTACATAAGAATTAAGTGAAAACACGAAGCAAAATTCGGTATTTTTTGAGCATATGAGCCTTGTCACTTTTTTTAGGCTTCAGAAAGAGAGATTTTCTGCGAACTGATGTAAACAGCCAAGAAAACAAACCTGATAAGATTTTTTGCTTATTTATTAATTATAAGAATACTCTTAAATTTATCAAATGACTTTGTTTAGTCGTTATTATTATTACTAATAAAAAAATACCTAACTTAAATCAATAATTAAAAAATAGGTATATATTTTTTAAAACGGTGTTTATTTTCGATCTGGTTCTTCACTCAGACAAGAATCCAGAGCTGATGCGCATGCTCAAATTTTCAGGTTCCCAGTTGCTGCAACGACCGCTACCCTATTTCTCTTTACTTTCTATATAAATGTAGTACTTGAGTTGCCAAAATTAAACAAATGGTGCTAAAAACTACAAAAAAATTAATATTTCAAAAATAAATGGAGATACAGTTTTCAAACAAATTGCATTTAAAAGTACTTTTTTCCCAATACGACGGTATAATCATTGAAAATGTGCGATGCTTAGAAATTAAAAAAATTGCTATAGAGCATTTAATTGTACAATACTACATCTGCTTTGTTTATTGCTAGCGTCTGTAAGGTAACGTTATTTTTTCGAGACAAAATAAGCTGGGAGAAAGAAATAACACACCGTTCCGGGGACTAATAATAGAGCAGTTAGGATCAGAAGCGATCATTCTTTTGGCACTAACAGGTACTGCTGCATTTAATGTCAAAGACAAGGTAACTTACTCAGTGCTTGACCCTTTGAGCTCTGATGGTTGAATTTTCTACCACTTAATTTTAATTCTAAAATGTCACAATAGCACCGGAATATTCGAATAAATTTATTTAAAAACGGTTTAATGGATTATTTCATGTGTATCGTAAACCAAATTTTTTCTTTCCAAGACTCTGGTGCTAATGTGATATTTTGAATTTTGAAGAAATTTATCCACTAGAGCTCAAAGGGTTAAAGAACCAACGTTCTTTAAATAGTTCGCTAATTTAAAAAGTCAGCAATAAATCTACAGCTCAGAATGGATACATTCTTATTTCTCATTAATGAAGAATTTTCAATTATAGGATGTCGTCTTATGGCTGACCTTAAACAAAGACGTCATGAAGGTAAAATAGATAGCATTTAGCCTTCTAGAGGCTTATTTGTTTAAATCCTTGGACGTTATTAGGTAGTTACATCGCATAAAAGACATTCTATAAAAGTTATTTTGGTTCTTCGTGGGTAAAAAATGCTTTAAAATGAAGTATCGACGATTGTTATTTCAAATTTACTTTTATACTATTAAACAGTAATCTAGAAAATAAAATATTTTTTTAAATAATATCTTTTAAGTGTACGCGCCTCCATGCTCCGACATTTCAGCCTGACAGATACTAGTTATTTTCATAGTAGCATTTTTTTTATAATATTATTTGTATTTAACAGTTATATAATTGTAATTATACGTATCAACACAATTTTTAATATGTAACTATATTTAATAGTAGTAGTAATCATTTAAAAACGCAAAATCTGATAATTAATATTCTTGAAATTACAGTCATTTTTTTTTTGTATTATCTTATAGCCCACGTATAATAAAATAACACTCAATGGTTCCTGGGATTGGACTCATAATTAAAAAATAATAATAATTTGTAAAACAATTTATAAGACATGATGGCTGTTAAACTTTCTTTATTAGAATTTATCCTTATTTTAATTATTGCATTAAGTGGTCACATAACCTGCATGCTCATAGACAGCACAAATTCACTCAAAATATATAATCTTAAAATTAGTGATATTTTGAAACTTTAAGTGTCCAGTTAGTGAAGTGAAGACATTCGCACTATAATATTAAACTGTGATATAATTCTTTTTAAATTTCGTGTCATCATTAGAGGTTTTTCTTATTTTTTTGCATAGAATAGTTGAGATCGCTCTCAATCTGGGCTCGTTTTTACTATTTCAATTTCGGTCGCAAAAGTTTTGTAGGAGAATACCATAAATTTTGGAACCTCTTGGAATCTGTTGTATCTTCATATAATCAAAACTACATCAAAGCCGGAAAGTTACATACGTACAATGTAATACATCGACTAGAAGTATCTCCCTATTCTAAAAAAAAAGTAACTACCGCTGTCACCGCCGCCGCCGGTTTTGATTTTTTGTGACCGGAGGCCTTTCTTCGTTAATATTAACAAAAATAATGCATACAAAAATATGAAAATCGGTGGTTTTATACAGAAATGTTTGATAAATACGCTGATGCAGACAGTTTTCAAATCGACGAATTATTTTAAGAGTTATTTAATGCTAAAGTTGGACAAAATCGTTCAACTAAAAAAGTTTTATAGCAGCAAAAACTATACATGGCAGTGTAATCATTTTTAGATCATTTTATGCGTTAGGATTTGCCGGAGTGCAGATTGCATTACTTTTTTTATTTTGACTCATTTTTTCAGGTTTTATTTCTATTTTAAATTCAAATTTTCAGCATTTCTAGAGATATTTTTTACAGATTTCAGAAAATTGTACTAATTTAAACTGTTGCCAACGGTATAAAAAGCGCAAGCAATAATGTTTGCTTCAAATAAAAAAATTATTTACACGTGACTATTATAAACAGGAAAAAAACTTTCAAATTAGAATTAAATAATTACATATAAAAAGCAGGAACTTATTAAAAATTACCTCATAAAAAGTATACACGTGAATTTTAAAAGAGAAAGGATCTCTCTATTCTAAAAAAAAGTAACTACCGCTGTCACCGCCGCCGCCGGTTTTGAATTTTTTGTGACCGGAGGTCTTTCTTCATAAATATTGAGAAACATAATGCATACAAAAATATGAAAATCAGTGGTTTTATACAGAAATGTTTGATAAACACGCTGATGCAGACAGTTTTCAAATCGAAGAATTATTTTAAGAGATATTTAATGCTAAAGTTGGACAAAATCGTTCCACTAAAAAAGTTTTATAGCAGCAAAAACTATACATGGCAGTGTAATAATTTTTAGATCATTTTATGCGTTAGAATTTGCCGGAGTGCAGATTGCATTAATATTTTTATTTTGACTCATTTTTTCAGGTTTTATTTCTATTTTAAATTCAAATTTTCAGCATTTCTAGAGATATTTTTTACAGATTTCAGAAAATTGTACTAATTTAAACTGTTGCCAACTGTATAAAAAGCGCAAGCAATAATGTTTGCTTCAAATTAAAAAATTATTTACACGTGACTTTTATAAACAGGAAAAAAACTTTCAAATTAGAATTAAATAATTATGTATAAAAAGCAGGAACTTATGAAAAATTACGTCATAAAAAGTATACACGTGAATTTTAAAAGAGAAAGGATATTGTTAAATAATAAATTCATTAACATGCGTTAGAAGTCTTAGGAGAAATTACGCCATATTTACGTCACATTATAGTTATTACATAAAATGAACACAAAATAATATTGCAAAAAAGTTTAAATTTAGAAATTGCACTAGACATTTATTTAATATTTTGAGAGGATATTTTCAACTATTTTTGTTAGGAAAGCGCAAATAATATTTCATTGCTAACAAAAGTACTTTCACGCGATTATTAAAAAGAGAAAGAATAGCTTGGTAAAAATTACGTCAGATTAAAAACGATTAATTTAAAATATCTCATTTAAAAGAACTTTCTTTTCGCTTTGTTAAAAAATACCAGGAGACAATGACTCTGTTTACTTAATTTCTTTTATATTAGCTTATTTTGAAATGTTGTTACACGTGTCTACGTCATCAAGTTATTTTTATTTCGACGTTTTATTTGTATTTTTATTAATGTTGTACGAATTTATTTGTTCTTTCGTTATTTAAAATAAAAATTATGTCAATTTGTATAATTTGGCGAGTGGTTTGGCGATTTATATAATTTGGCGAAATGGGTCGACAGGATAATCAAGTAGTACCGCAGCGGATTTGGCGTTAAAATTCCCCAATCAAAGAGAAATGAATAGAAATCCGTTTTTAGGGAGATCGCCACTGTTTTTTAAATTATAGTTCAATCTTACGAAATCTTTTTAAAGCCGATCAAATTAGCGTGCATTTAGAGTCTGCGGTGTCTGGAGGGGGGTTGGCGAGCGTAGCTCGTAGGGGGCCGAGCCCCCTAGTATTGTAAAATAATAAATTCATTAACATGCGTTAGAAGTCTTAAGAAAAATTACGTCATATTTACGTCACATTATAGTTATTACATAAAATGAACACAAAATAATATTGCAAAAAAGTTTAAATTTAGAAATTGCGCTAGACATTTATTTGATATTTTGAGAATTAATTTAAAATGTCTCATTTAAAAGAACTTTCTTTTCGCTTTGTTAAAAAATACCAGGAGACAAAGACTCTCTTTACTTAATTCCTATTATATTAGCTTAATTTGAAATGTTGTTACACGTATATACGTCATCAAATTATTTTTATTTCGACGTTTTATTTGTGTTTTTATTAATGTTGTACGAATTTATTTGTTCTTTCGTTATTTAAAATAAAAATTATATCAATTTGTATAATTTGGCGAGTGGTTTGGCGATTTATATAATTGGGCGAAATTGGTCGACAGGATAATCAAGTAGTACCGCAGCGGATTTGACGTTAAAATTCCCCAATCAAAGAGAAATGAATGAAATTCGTTTATAGGGAGATCGCCACTGTTTTTGAAATTATAATTCAATCTTTCGAAATGTTTTTAAAGCCGATCAAATTAACGTGCATTTAGAGTCTGTGGTGTCTGGACGGGGGTTGGCGAGCGTAGCTCGTAGGGCGCCGAGCCCCCTAGTCCCATACAAAACTAGTATGTTGTGGTCATCACAAAACTTTCTTCTATATCATACTTGTCAATACTTCAAAATTCATTATCACAGTTAATCTATGCTCATCATGAGGATTCTTAAAAGATGAAATTCCGTGCATTAGTTCTTGAGATATTAGTGTCCCTAAAATCGTATAAATCCATCAAAATGCAGCATAGCAGCGCCACCTATTGGGTGATTTACACCAGAATCTAATTATCATCAACTTATGTCAATGTCTAACTGAATATGAAGTTTGGGGAAAATCCGTTTATTAGTTCTTGAGATAGAGTTATTGCGCAAATGATGACAAATGCAGCATAACAGCGCCACCTGTTGAGCGATTTACACAACCACATAATCAGCATCAACATTTATCAAGGTGTACTTGAATCTGAAGTTTGATGAAAATTCGTGCATTAGTTCTCGAGATAGAGCTATTGAAGAAATAGTGCAAATTGCAGCACAGCAGTGCCACCTATTGGACGATATTCACCAACACGTAGTCAGCATTATTTCATATCAAAGAGTAACTGAATCTGAAGTTTGATGAAAATGTGTCCATTAGTTCTTGAGTTAGAGCTATTGCAGAAATCTGGAAAAATGCTGTATAGCAGCGCCACCTGTTGAGCAATCTACACCAAAATGTACAAAATGTCAATTCATATCAAGGATTAACTGATTCTGAAGTTTGGTGAAAATTGTTGCATTAGTTCTTGAGATACAGCTATAATGGAAATTCTGAAAAATGCAGTATAGCAGCGCCACCTGTTGAGCGATTTACACCAAAACGTAATCAGCATCAATTCATATAAAGGACTAACTAAATCTGAAGTTTGATCAAAATCCGTGCATTAGTTCGTGAGATAGAGCTATTGCGAAAATCGTGAAAAATGCAGCATAGCAGCGCCACCTCTTGAGCGATTTACACCAAAACGTAATCAGCATTAATTCTTATAAAGGACTAACTAAATCTGAAGTTTGATCAAAATCCGTGCATTAGTTCGTGAGATAGAGCTATTGAAAAAATCGTGAAAAATGCAGCATAGCAGCGCCACCTCTTGAGCGATTTACACCAAAAACTAATCAGCATCAATTTGTATTAGGGACTCACTGAATATAAATTTTTATTAAATTCCGTGCATTAGTTCTTGAGATAGAGCGCCCACAAAATTTGTGTCACATACACACAGACAGACAGACAGACAGACAGACTGACAGAGTCACAGACAGACATTTTGTAAAAACATGTTTTTTTGAATCTCTGACCCCTAAAACGTCTAAATCCGTGAAAACCGGAATTCTAAAATTTTCATGAATCCAATACTTTCTTCTTGTAAAGGTAGAAGAAAGTAAAAACATTTAAAAATATAAAAATCCAAGAGATAAATTTATAAAAATGCCCCCATAGGTTTAACATTAGAATAGCATAATATGTTCTCCTACAGGTTTAACATAATGTCTTATCAAAGTATTCCGGTAGTAGTGTGCTAGTATAGGTCCCTAAAATTTTGCATCTTCGTTAACATTAGGTTTCCACAGTTAAATTATTGTTATATTTCTTCTTTAGCCAAATCCCTCAGTGTGTCTTTGTAAATGAACGATAAAATTGTATGCACGCATATTCTACAGTAAGCGCAGTGTAGTAAAGCTCAGTAATTTATATAAATTTCAGTCTTGTTAAAATAGTGTAATATCATTAAAATACACTTTGAAGGATTTTCTCCATACAACCTAATGTAAATGAACTCTTTTGAGTGAGTAAATGAATCGAAAATGCTACACAATTTCAATATCATGCCACTGTGAAACCAAATAACATCTATGAATATCATGAGAATCGGGCAATATATACGTGAGTTAGAACTTCGACCGGCAGAAAGACAGACAGATACATAGAGAGACAGACAGGCAGACAGACAGACAAGCCTAATTCATAAAAACTGTTAAACTTTGTTGGAAAGTGTTCAAAATACTATTCACTTGATCAAAAAATAAGTTAAATCATGAAACTTCCTTTAAAGTATCTAAAGTAACTATTCTCCATTAGATGCGTAAAAATGAAAAGTAAAAATCAACATGGTAGAGAAAACTTTGAATATATCTCCACGCACTGTCCAGTAAGTAATGAGATTGACTCCATAAAATTCATTTATTGGAAGATAATTTTACAGAAACTTAATATTCTTCAAAAAAGCTTCCTCCTTCATTAGTACATCGTTGCCAAATTCCCGCCTAAAAGTCTTCAACTGGAATGTGGTTCAGAACGCACGTTACGTTTTCTGAAAGTTCCCCAGATTGTCAAAACGATGTCCTGCTAAGCTGTATTTTAACCAAAGGAATCGAAAAAAAAAAGCCCGCCGTCAGTGACAGATTGTGGCTGTACGGTGGTTGGGGCATTTTGCCAGGAACTGAGTTACTTTGAAGAATGTGCTGAAATCAGCTTGTCATGAATTTTCTGCATTTAAAGCTCTTCCCTGGAAATTTGATGCGCAATCGATTTCGTAAGTCCCAATGTTTTCGCAATCATCCGGACACTCATCCGACTACCAGAGATCAAAAACATTTACATTTTAGCAACACTGTCTGAAGTTCGAGAACTTGATGGCCGCCCAGCGTGTTATTCATCTTGGATATCCTCCCTCCTGTCTTTGAAGGATTTGTGCTACCTAAACACTTGAGAATTGAAAAAAAACTTTTTCTTTACTTATTGTAACATGAGAAGCCTCTCAGTAGCCGATTTGCTTAGTTTTACACAAAATTTTATGGCGTATCCCTGCTCGACAGTCCACGTCATTCTGATAACATAACGCCTCATTCAAACATGTCTCTGCTTCCTGAGCGATCTGCGGGATGCAAAGGCTCAAGGCCAAGCGACATCCACTAGGATATATACCTGACAGTCCCCACCACACGTATCGCTCAAAAACCGCGTCCCTTTAGCATTCTGCTTGGCACGAAAAATTCAGTCTTAGTGAACAGACCATGTGGAATCTACCCTATATATATAATCCTAATGAAACGAGTTTAAGAAACGATTTTGTGAAACGACTGAAAGGAAACGAATTTATGAAACGATTTTATGAACTATGACTAATTAAACAGATGATTATGGTTCACGGCGATTTCTCCTAAAATATGGAATGTTATGGGATGAAATTACACCAAAAATCATTATTGATCCGCAGATCTGAAAACTGGTATTGGAATTTTTAAATTCGAATTAGTTTTTGATATATAATTTTTTTTCTTCTAATTTTAAATAATTTTCTCTAATGATGGCAACTCAAATTTTAATTATAACAGATTTCTTTTTTCATATTTTAGGAAAAGTTATTATTTTAAACTAATTTGGCGACCAGTTTGACCTCCTTTAAATGTATGCTACGAAAAATGCGTTTTTTCTTTTCTTTTCTTTTTTTTTTCTTTTTTTTTTCTTTTTTTTTTTGTATTTTATTAAATACAAAACTTTCATTTAAAACTGGAACATTTAAAATTAATGTCTTTCACTTCTTTCTTTTTTAAAACGAAACGAAAAGAAAAATAGTATGCACAGATGTCACGCACCGGGGTACCTACTTGGCGCCAAAATGGCGTTAATTTGCCTGAGCCCAGCTATATATAAGCAACAATAGCCCAGCTATTGTTGCTTATTTATTAATAAATGCTTTTTTACATTTATTTTCTTTTCATTTAAAAACATTCTAAATTATTTTGTTCTATAGTTATTAATTAAACTTTTTTTATTTATTATTATCTCATTTTTTTAAATAATACAAAATAATTTAAAAATACATATGTAACTTGTATTCGAAAACGAGTTTTTCGCCAAATTGTCGTAAAAAAAAAATTACGCCACATCCGGCGCATATATGATATCTATGCTAAATATTAAATAATGCAACAAATCATAACTCTTAATTTCAACAAACAATATTTTAATGCTACTACTTAATTATCCCGTCTACCAAATTCGCCAAATTATATAAATCGCCAAACCACTCGCCAAGTTATACATATTGACATAATTTGTATTTTAAATAACGAAAGAACAAATAAATTAGTATAATCTTAATAAAAATACAAATAAAACTTCGAAATAAAAATCACTTGATGTCGTAAACACGTGCATAGCTGCCAAATTGTACGGATTTTTGCTACTGTGGAAACTTAGCTTTTTCACAGTTTCCACATATAAAAACCCTCATAAATGCTACAGAATCACGGCCTATGGAAACTCCATGTATTCGGGAGTGACACTTGAAAATTCGTCTAAGTCTCAATGTTTGCCGGTAACTTAAAAGTAAATAACTTCAGTGCGATCGATCTTACGAAGATGACACTTTGGAACATAGTACATAAAAGGAGGATCACTGGTTCACACTTTGTAACACCGAAATATGCCGTTAAGTGCTTTTTGACATTGCATACTTTGACAGGAGAGTTTCGTGCGCAAAAAGGGAGAAGGGCCCCCGACCAGCCACTAGAAGTTCAGCTGTCAAAGGGATCTTGACAGGCGAACCAATGACAGCGGAGGTTGGAAACTCGCATTGTTTTCCGAGAGAAAAATTAAGGATATATACGAGATCTCTGAGGAGATCTAGAGATGAGATGAGATCACTTTTAGAAGAGTTTAGCAGAAGCTAAACGGGAAAAGAGGTACTTCAACCTGAGGGAGAGAAAAGTTTCTCTCTAGGCTTTTCACGGGATTATCTTTCGGAGGTCGCTCCGAGAAGGGAGGAGATTTGTTTCTCTCGACGGCTACAATAGCCAATCAGCTGAGCTATAGCTGGGAGCATCAGCGGGAAAGCTGAACGCACGGAGTACTGCTAGTCCGCACCTTTAACGGACATTTATTTACTTAGAAGGGACCAGAGTGTTTCCTAGAGACTCTTGAATTAACTAATCTGGACTATGATTTGTTATCCTGTCAAGGACTTTTATTAGATATTCCTGCCTTACAAAAAATTTATTTCATCAAACTAACTTCTTAAGTAATGTGTTGTGTTAGTGTAGACATAGTATTTAGCCAAGATTTCTTGTTGTTTTACCAGAATAAAACCTTTAATTTTCGTCTTAAAAAAACCTTTGTCATCACGCCTCTGAGGAGATTAAGTCACGTTACCGCCCTCATCTGAAGCCCCACACTACCACTAAACTTTAACAGAAATTTCTGCCATATTTAGTTATCAAAATTCACCGTAATTCGGCGATTGAATTAGGCAAAATTTTCTATTAAATTTTAGTGGTAGCAAAATCCGTACAAGTTGGCAGCTATGCACGTGTAACTTCCTTATAGTAAAGTGAATGTGACATTTACGATCAACAATTATTGGCATTTAATCGTATAATTTGGCGATAGGATTTTTGTCGATGGGACTACCAAGTAGTACCGTTTTAATTTACCACTCGAAAGATAAATAATGCTAACTGGCGAGTAAAAAACAAAAAAAACAAAACAAAAAACAAAACAAAACAAAACAAAAAGAAAACTATTGGCGAGCTTTGTACCCGGCTAACATAAAAGTACCAATAATTCTTTGCGATCATGGCATCTTTTATGTAGTTTTATTCGAAAAAATAATTCTGATTATTTAATCAAAATGGAAACCTTTCTTATAAAAAGCGAAGGGATCACCCCGTAATTGTTTATGGCAGTTACATGACTTGGACTATTATAATATAAGTGAAATGCTGGCGATAGAATTATATTTGGCGACTTATCACCTGTGGCTGGCTAACATTAAATGAACAAAACGGCCGCCTGGAATATAAAAAGCGAAGTGATCAGTCCGTAATTGTTTATGGCAGCTAAGACTTGGACTATTATAATAAATGAAATGATGGCAATTGAATAATATTTGGCGACTTATCACCTGTGGCTGGCTAATATTAAAGTACCAAAATGGTCGCCTGGAATATAAAATACAAAGGACGGAACTGGTGATGATAGTCACATGACTTACTTATGTTATTATTATAGAGATTGTTTTCAATTCTAAAAATAGCGCTAATATTTCGTAATAATATTTCGTAACGATTAAAAATTTATTTACACGTGACTATTAAAAACAAAAAAAAAAACCCTTTAAAATTACTATTAAAAGGGTACGTATTAAATGCAGGAAAATATTGAAAATTATGTCTTGAAAATTGTATTTAAACGTGAATATTGAAAGAGAATAGAAACTTTAAAATAATCAATACATTAATATGCGTTTAAATCTTTCAGTCTATTCGTAAAATTTTAAAATCAGTGAATAGCACCAAAATTTACAAACTAATTTCGAAATACGAAAATGCCTTTGTTCGCGTACATAATAAAAGGAAAATTTTCATTCCAATATTCTGGTGCCAATGTGGCATTTAAGAACTAAAATTAAGTGGTTCAAAAATGAACCACCGCAATCGGAGGGGTTAAATTAGTAAATTTTAGTAATTGTAGTAAATTGCATTATGTCAATCGTTTTATAACGCTGTAAAAAATACCGGGAGGCAAAGACTCTCTTTACTTTATTCATTTTATTTCAGCTTCTTTTCAAATGTTTAACCGATCTTCTTTAATCAAGCATGAAAACAACCATTGGATGTCTTAACAGCAACTGATTCGGCCTTAAATTTTCGCAATGAAAGGTAATTGAATTGAAATCCGTTTACAGGGAGATCACTACAAGTTTTTTCATTATAATTCAATCTTCTCTAATCTTTTTAAAACCGATCAGATTAGCGTGCTTTTAGTTTCTGCGGTGTCTGAACGGGGGTTGGTGAGCGTAGCTTGCTGTCGGCAGAACTCCCTAATAAGGAAATAAATTCATCATCATTATTCAAATGTTAACTAGTATATCTGTATATAATATGCCATGCATTATCTAAATAGTTAAAAGACAAGGCTGATTTTTTGGTCATCTGGTTTGAGCTTCCTACTGAATCAATTATGATATATATATATATATATATATATACCGGGTGTCCCAAAAAGGACTGACTGATTTTAAAATTCAATAACTTGCAAACGGTGACAGATATTTAAAAAATTCTTGCAGGAGGTTTATGCATAAGGTCAAAAGTTTTATTACAGTGATTTTCGATTTTAGTTCGAATTACAAACAATAGATGGCGCTGTAAGCAATAGTCGCTAAATACAGGCTCGATTTTTAGTCCTTTCTCTTGTTCTATGCGAAAAAAGGAGATGGAAATGTATTATCCGGGCCACGAAGTACCAAAAATCGAGCCTGAATTTAGCGTCTATCGATCGCAGCGCCATCTATTGTTTGTAATTCGAACTAAAATTGAAAATCACTGTAATAAAACTTTTGACCTTATGCATAAACCTCTTGCAAGAATTTTTTAAATATCTGTCACCGTTTACAAGTTATTGAATTTTAAAATCAGTCAGTCCTTTTTGGGACACCCGGTATATATATATATATTTATATATATATATATTAAAAGCACTTTATTTGTAGATATGTCCGCACTTATTTTTTGTCTAAATAATCCCATTTTTAAATTTTAATTTTAATTTTAAAAGTTCTTTATGGAATTTCTTCACATTGGAAGTAATCAGGCTACTTCGACTGTTGAACAGAAAAAGTAAGCAATGAGACGATGATGTCAGGATGTCAAATAACACATTTTACTCATAAAGCAACTCAATTTCCATTTAAAACATTTCAATATTTTTTTTTTTCATCTTGCTGATACTGAGATTGAGACGCACATCTCCTTAGCTTCAGTTCGTGTAAATGATGTCATAGCAAAAAAGGAATTAGTATTATCTTTGAGAAAACTAAATATTTTACTACAAGTGCGTCTAAAAATAAATTTCTGGGCTTCGCCGACACTCAAATTAGACCCCCTCCCAGTAAATGTGCGGATGTTTACATGTAAATCTGCAACTGGCAAACGTAACATAAAGTTTGGAAATATATGTAATAATAATCTATTAGCACGTTAAAATATTTTGTTTTTTTAATAGTGAATATGAAAAATATGGATGTAAATTTTGCGATGTAGAAAAAAAGATGTTATTTCTAAATGTCGCTGAAAACAAAAATTATAATGCTGTCGCAATGCCACAATATACATTGGTTTTTCATAACACAATGCCAAAGATTAAAGCCTCAATTAACAACTTCACAATCCCATTGTTTAATCGCATGTTACTGAATACGAATAAGAATAAAGAGTTTTCTTTCAATAATTTGGAAAGTTGAAATTAAACTTTTGTTAAAAATAATATTTGTTTTAAGAATTAGGCTAGCTAATATAAGATCGATTAATTATTGTAATTACCCTCATAGCATGCATAGTCACAGTGACGTCTATGTGACGTCACTGTAAGTCACTGTGGTCACGTCATAACTGTGACCAAAAAGGCACCACTCAGCGATGTCACATTGCGACTCATATGTGGCGTCAATGCAAGTCACTGTGGTCACGTCACAACTGTGACCAAAAAGCCAACACTCAGCGATGTCACATTGTGACTCATATGTGAACTTCTTAGAAAATGTTAAAAAATTACAAAAATTCTTCAAAAAATGTTATTTACTGTAAAAAATATATTTTCTGGAAATTGAAAAAAAAATTGTGACATCACTGTTATGTCACTACATGTAACGTACATCTCATTATGTGACAAAAAATCCTACCATATTGTAAACTCACAGTGTGACAAAACATATGTTAAGATTAAAACGTTTCCACTTCAAACAATAAAAATAATTCAATGTTTGTTTCGGGCTAATATTTCACATCGAAATTAAAAACATCATCACAAAATGTACATAAATAAAACACAAATTTAACAGACATGTAATCGAACTGCTCGCTTAGACTACTAAAACTATTTGAATTTAAAAAACTGCTGTAGGTAGTAAAATATTTGGCGATTTCTTCGACTATTAACTCATGGAATATTGCTAATGTGAAAGTATCGCTATTGAATTTTAAAACTTTATTTGAATACATAATTGATATTATTCATATAAAAATGTTTTTTTGGTGTTATTAGGGGTCAATCTAGAAAAATGTATTAACTGTAAATATATATATGAAATTTCAATAATAAGAAAATATTTTCCTCCTGTATTCTATAATCCAGGAAGTTGGTTTGTTATTTATAAATTATTCTTATCCGAGGATATGGCAGATAATAATATACAGGTGGAAAAAGCAAAGATTTGTTTGTGTGTTGGCATGGGAAGGGACGGAGTTCTGTAATAAAGCAATGCTTTACTATAATAAATAAAATCACTTGCATATTTTCAGTAATAAATATTTCTGCTAGTGTTTAATTATTTTAAGTAATTCTTAAAATATAAATTTTGCTACTTGTGTCACACTTTTTAAATAAATTTAACTTTTTCCGAATATAAAATAAAATATACAAAATGTATGCGAAACGCATGGCGTAATTAATTATTCATATATTTTTTTTTGTTTCTAGAAATTTATTTTCACTGTTATTTTACAAGCTGTTTTACTCTACAGTAAATTAAAATAGACAAAAATGCGAGTTGCCTGATACCCCCCCCCCACACACACACACACTACCTCCACTAAAAACATTATTTCGCCAGTTATTTTATTTCATTTTATGAACATATTTTGCATTTACTACGTATAATATAAACTATACTTTTCTATTTTCAAAAGATCTTGCATTATTGCACATTAAAATGAATTTAAAATACTCTAAAAATGTTAACATTCTTTAATTTGTTATACTCCTAGTATTAGTATAATTATTGTCATATTTGACAAAAAGGTAGCTTTACAAAACTAAAAACTTGAACTATTTTGAAACAGATCGGAAAAAAAAGTTAAATGCATCAAAAAATTCTTGAAACAAGAAATTTTAATTGGAACTATGCTTATGAAAATATTGCGTCATTTAAATGTATAAGAACGGAAAAGACACCTGCTCTTTGTCTTGATAAAACAAAAGCTCACGAAAATCCGAAAACCATAAAAACTATTAAAGACAACATATTGCGTTTAATCTTTGCAACAGACGGAGAGAGTTTTTTGCTGGACAATAGGTAGTGTGTGTGTGCGGTCTGTCAGATATAAACATTTAACCTAAAAAATTCATAGGAATAATGATTCCAAGATAATATTTTAGACAAAAATATGAGTTCGAGATAATTGCACTAGCTTTCGTGTGGTTTAAAATGATTCCCATCATTGCTATTTTAGTTAGTACTAGCCACCTCTGGAGACCTGTTTAATCTCCCTTAAATGTATTCTAAGTATTGCATCATGTTACTTTCATTCTTAATTTAATTTACTTGCTCTTTCTTTCGCCAAATCTCAAGATTCCGCTAAAGAAATCAACAACTCTCTGCGATCATGGTAGCACTTCATATTCCTTTTTTTTGTGTGTGTGTGTGTGTTTCGTCCTTTTTGACAAATACCGCTTACTTCATTCAGACATTTATTCTTTATTTCCGTCTGCTTATCAGTTGCAATACGTTAGCAAAGGCCGGGAAATAACATCCTATTAAGTAATCTTCTGTAATTCGGACCACTGCCTATTGTAGCTAATACAATTCGGTAAAATGGATTTTTTTTTTTTTTAAGCATTTCATGATATCCAAATTTACGTTTAAAATTACTGTTGGTAATATCTGTTTTTTTCATCCTAATATCGGCAGTAGACTTAATTACGGAAGATTAGAAACCTATCATTATTATGATTCAATTGTATCTTGGAAAATGTGAAATAATCTGGATGCATAAGACATTTTTAATAACTGCTTAACTGACTGATTTCGGCATTTATGCTTAATTTCTACTGATTTTTAAGACCTACCATGTAAATACATCGCGGGCTTATAATACTAATTGCAATAACCCTTTTCGTCTTGCGATATTATAACTGTACAAGTATTATTATGTAGCGTAAATTACAAAAATATTTTATTTCAGTACCACGCATTGTTTCTAATTTACAGGCGCAAAAAAATAAGAACAACTGTTGGCGAGTATTGTCGAAATTTAAGTATTTAAACTGAGATTTATACATAAATTATCTGTTATTTAACTTAAACCGGCTGTATCTTCAATGTTATAATTTATTATTAACAACAACAACAACAACAAAAAACATGTATTTAAAATTATCAGATCATGCATTTATACTTTTTTTCATTGTTTAATAGTTAAATAATGAAAAAATATGCTTTTGTTTTCATTAAATTGATTTCAGAACTCATAAAGATAACAATGAAATAATGTAACTAAGAGATATTGCAAAATAAAACCTTTGTAAATGCAACCGTAAACAAACGATAGCGCCACAATTGTACCTACTGCGACAATATAAGAATACTAGCAGGCAACGCCCGCTACGCTGGTCTGTTTATCCAAATGAACCTTGAATCAAACAAAATGTATCAGTGAATTTGACATTGTGATTTAAAGCAGTATGGAACCTTACCTAGAATGCCCTTTCGCACTACTGAGAACGATATGAACACCATTTTGTTGTTATATTTTCTAATGTGCAGACAAATTTTCAGCTATTAAGGTCTTAACCCTATTAGTTGATCAATTACAGTAGGATTTGGTAAAGATTGATAGTACAATATGCAATATAATAAAACAAACCCTGACAAATTATTTAACTAATAATGCAAACAAACAAACTGACAAAATCCATCAGGTAAAACTTTTTTTAAAGGCTGATCTTTCATATTGGGATCCATCTGATTCGAGAATTTTCACCCATAATTCTATAACTAAGCAACGTAGAATGATACGCAATAAACTAAAACCTCCCCAAATATTGTCTAATCAACAAAGCAAGTATTGTCAATATCCGCTATCTAGAACATTTCGAAAACTCTAATGTTTTATAATCGGTTTCACATGATTATGGAACTTTCCGCCATTACTTTATGACTAAGCAACGTAGAACAATATACAAAATACTAAAACCCTATCTTAATAGGTACCTAACTAACAATGGAATTCCTATCAAAATCCGTTCTGTAGAACTTTTTAAAAATGCTAAACTTTCGTAATGTGGTCCAACTGATTATAGAACTTTAAACCACATCTCTATTACTAAGCAGTGCAGAAGGGTATAGTATATACTAAAACCCTGCCTGAAAAATTATCTAACAGTGAAAATTCAATCGAAATCAATTCGGCTGAATCTTTTAAAAGGGATAATCTTTAATGATCGGGTTCATCTGATTATATAGCTTTAAAACACAACTCTATGTATAAGCAACGTAGAACGATATGTTATATGATAAAATCTTCTATCTGACTATCATTTCGATTCTTATCAAAATTTATTCAGGTGAGCTCAAGTTATATGCAGCCGAGACGAATTTCCCATTTCCATTTTACTCTCGTATATATAGTAGAAGCAGAAGTAGATAGATAGATAAGAATATTGATTCTTAAAATAAAAAAAAACTGCAAGTTATCTCTCGTTGTCGCTGCTGAATAATTTTAAAGACTTTTCAATCAGCCAGTATTGAGATTTACGATTATGTCTACAACAAATGTATTTCATTTTATACCAAAACATTCCCAGTAAAATGAGCCAATTTCGTGTGGGTTCCGATATTATATATATATTTTCAAAATCGCCATTTAAACTACGCACATGAAATTGTAAGCACCTCTTAGCACTGCAGTAAACATTTCCAGTTTTTAATCAGCAAAAAATGAAGTTATAACTTAATTTTACTTAATAATAAAAAATACTTTCAATTTCAAAAAATAGTAAATTAAAATTTTTGGTACTACTTAGTTATCCCGTTGACCAAAAATCTATCGCCAAACTATAAGATTAAATGCCAATAATGGTTGATCGTAAATGTCACATTCTCTTTTTTAAGCAAGCTACGCGTGTTTACATCATCAAGGGATTTTTATTTCGACGTTTTATTTGTATTTTTATTCATGTTATACTAATTTATTTGTTCTTTCGTTATTTAAAATCAAAATTCTGTCAATTTCTTTAATTTGGGTAGTGGTTTGTTGACTTATACAATTTGGTAAAATTGGTCGACGGGATAACTCTAAGTAGTACCAAATTTTTTGCAGTGTTACGATTAAATAATAATTAAAGCGAAAAGAAATTCGCGTTTAATAAATAGCAAGACTCAATGTCTGGCATAGTTTGGAATTAAATTTCGTACTTTTCCACTATAGGCGCCTTGGCGGGTTTTTTTTTTTTTTTTTTTTTTTTTTTTAACAGCTTGGTGCAATTTGGACATCAGAAAGTGAGATTTTTTGCCAGTTGATATAAACAGTTAAGAAAACAAACTGGATGAAATTTTTTGTGTGTTTATGTATGTATATTATTAATGTTTCTTACATAAAAATTACTTCTGTTTCTATATAAAATTAGATAAATAGAATCTTTATGTTAAATAAATTGTATAAACATTAAAAAAAAAAAATGCTTGTGTATATGAAATGAAACAGCGAATAGGTTGCCAGAAAATATGTTTCTAAATTTCTTTCTCCGCCAAGGCTGTTTTCTCTATTCGCCAAGATCCCTATTTTGGAAAAGCACCAAAAAATCTTTGCACGTTTAGGATTGAAATAAATGGCGCAATGGCATGCATTTTGGTATGGTGTATGTATAACGTAAAAGTAGCAAAAGTTCTCCAAAAAACTTTCTTTCAAATTACGCCGATTCTGTGTTAATTCGGTTATAGAACCACACGTTATTCTAAAACCTTTACAGTAAATTAAAAACTTCATCATAAAAATGTACATAAATAAAACACAAATTTAATAAACATGTAATCGAGCTGCTCGCTTAAACTACTAAAACTATTAGAATTTAAAAAAAAAAAAAAAAAAAAAAAAAAAAACTGCTGTAGGTAGTAAAATGTTTGGCGATTTCTTCGACTATTAACTCTTGGAATGTTGCTAATATGAAAAAATCGCTATTGAATTTCAAAACTTTATTTAAATACATAATTGATATGTTTCATATAAAAAGGCTTTTTGGTGTTATTAGTCAAATGTATTAATTGTAAATATATAATACAGATTTCAATAATAAAAAAAAATGTTTTTCTCCTGTATTCTGTAATCCGGGAAGTTGTACTATTCTTGATAATATCAGAGCTATAGTGGCCTTGGCAACAGACATCCAGCCAGATAGATCCTCGGCAAATTGTATAAAAAGTTTCGCATTAGATTCAGAATAGAGTAGCTGCGGTGCATAAACATTTAATGATCCTTGTATCCTAAAAATCATAGACACTAAGAGATGTTATTATTGTTACTATATAATTCCATAAATAAAAATGTCATTTTGGCAATCAATTTTTAAAGTTATTTCTTAATAACCAAATGATGTTTTTAAATATGTGTTTTACTGCAGGCAGACTTTGATATAAAATGAATTAATCTTTGTATTACCTAACCGTGCTGCATATTTGCAACATACCCCAAAGTCAAAGTGACTTATACATTGAGTATAAAAAATCATAATAAAACAAAAAAACGGATTTTTTAAAATTAAATCGGATTTTTATGATTTTTTCCCTGCATTAGAACACGGACTAGCTATTAATACTTTTAGGTTTCTAAAACCTCTAATTGCTAAGATAATCTATGTTTTAAGCTTTAATTATAATTATTAGTTAGTGCAATTAGAGTGATTATAAAACACCATTCATTTTCATTATTAGTATGCAATAATATTACATATATTGATATTTTGTAGTAATTATCTAAAACTGTATTAAATAATATTGACATTGACAGTTATTAAAATTATTAATATCTGCCCTTAATATCAAATTGTTGACAATGTTTGAAATTAATCATTTTTCCAACAATTAACTAATTAACAATTTAACAACTTTAATTAATAATTTAACAACTAACTAATTAGGAAAAAAAATTATATTTTAATTCCTAAAAGGATAATTTAATATTCGTTATAGAAAAAGAGCTGCTAGTTCAGTAAAAGCAGAGCATTACTTCATGAGTAAATGTATAATAATGTGTTTAGTAATGCTATAAGAAAAAAGTATAAAATTTGTTAATATGATAAATAAAGTGACATTAATTTTTAAGGATTTTATGAATCACAAATTGAAAAATACAATTAAATAACGACATGATTTAACAATATCTTGTATTTTCTAAAGAAATAAAGTTCGATAATTTTTGCAAGGTCTTGGGCACATTGATTTAGAAATACTGTTGTATGGGGAAGTTTTTTACAAGAAATCTCTGATTGCAACTAAAGGTGAATTTCACATTTTTTTTTTTTTTTAAAGGGTGTATTTCGCCAATTTTTAAAAGAGAATATATATATATATATATATATTACGAAACAATTTAATGTGAAAAGTCGAACAATCACGTCTTGTTTTTTATTCCATATTACTGGATTAGTACTATTAATCAGCCGCTGGTGATGTTGTATAGCAATCATATTACTTAGCACAAGCATCGTTAGTGGGGGTGAAAATTTAGCAGCTGTAGAGCGATGATAATATTGGAATAGTCCAATCAAACTCTTATTTATTCCTGATGAAGACAAGGCAGCGTGAGGGTGAAAAAATGCGTATGAAGAAATATGGGGTTTTCCCAATTAAATGCATGGAAACTTAGTCATAGGAAACTGTTTATTCCATCAGAACATAACAACATTAAACAATTCCCACAGGATGAGAAATCAGAGATTTCCACTCGAGCATGAACTAGTTACTCATGCGGAATAGATGTTAATTCACGAAATGATTATTCTACATGGCTTAGGACACCGGGTAACAGGCTATGTAAACAATCAAACAGCACAAAAATCTAATTCTGAGCTCATGCTCGAACTATTTATTAGAATGCGCGGAGGAATTCCGATTGAAATGGAAACTTCAGGCTAACCCAACCAAAATCACGAACGAGCATCGAAGTGAAACTGGGATCCGACACTCAGCCAATGGAGAGCGATCAAGAAACGTCACAGGAAAGAATCCCGACGCCGCTAATGGAAGAATTTCGATGTGACGCCTAGCGGGCGGGAAAATGAGATGAAATAGAATAAAAATGTAAAAATGGCTTTTATAAACATTCGAAAAATAAGTAACTGCGTTCAGAAATTTACAGTTTGGTAGGCGATAAAAATTAATGAAGGGATTAAAAGTTTAGATTACGTTTTGGAATAAAACTATTATTAAGATACACGTTTTAAAATTATAGGAATTTAATTAGAAATAAATAATAGAGCGAAATAATGAATAGGCTGGCAATTTAGAATAATTTAAATGAATAGTAAAAGTAAAAATTTGTATATAACATATATATATATATATATATATATATATAAGAATATAAAATAAATATAAGAATAAGCAATTATATCGAAAATTCTCAAAATATCAAAGAGCAACATTGTTACAACTCAGTGGGGATTATTAACATAAAGTGCTAAAAAAAAAAAAATAATAATAAAATAAAAATAAATTAAAAATAAAACTGCCTTTTAAATTTTTAACTAATTTCTTTATTTGGTGTATATGAGTTCAAAAGTAAAAAAAAAAATAAAAACATTTATTCAACATCTACCGAATAAGCTCTTTCTGAGCTTAACATTTTTATACCAATTAGTTCTTTTTCTCTTTCGATTCTTTATAATACCCTGTTTTCTCGCGTAATAGTCTCACCCCCTGATTTGAAGAAGAAAAAAAAATCATCAAAAAATTTTCTTCGCTTAAATTGAATGGATGAAAAAATGATGAAAGATTGGGTTCGCAATATTCCGAGGAAAAGGTCTGGAGTATTGCTCAAAAAACCAGCCATGCTGGTACTCTATAATTTCCGGGGACATCTTGTGGACAATGTAAAGAAGGAACATTCAGAAGGCAAACAGACCTTGTGATCATTTCTGGAGGGCTCACATCGATTTTGCAATCGTTCGTCGTATCGGTTAACAAACTGTTTATAGACAATATAAGACGAGTATATGGATATTGCGAACAAAAAAAAATCTCCCAATGGCAACATAACGCGCCCATCGCTGGAACTAATATGTGGTTGGATATTACAAAGCTTGACTTAATAATAAGCGATATAATTTCAAAAAGTTTTATGAAAACGAGTATCCCCGACGCTTTGGACGGAAGCGAAGATGACATTTTATGGAAATGACGGATATTCTTGAGACACCGATCCACATTACAATAGTGATACTGATACCTTCAGTGAAAGTGATTTATTCTGAGAATTTATCAAAATTTTCACAAAGATTATTTGTAAATTTTACGTCTATAAAAATATTACCATAAAAAGAAAAAGGGTATTTAATAAATAGCATATAATTTGGAAACATTTGGTAAGTTACTAATTTTATTATATGTTTTTTTTATGCCAGTAATGTTTTAGCATTAGAGTGTACAATATTGTGTAGTAGATTTCGCAGCATAATATTCAGACCTAGACTTCACAATGAAAAATTGGCAAAAAAGTGCAACTATTACGTGAGTAAACACGGTAGTTTTTGATATAATTCTTTCATTCTTCTTTAGCTCCAATTTTCTGTAAATTAATTATTACAAAAGTAGAATGAGAAAATGACATATTACCTAATTATTCTTTTCCTCGCAAAAATTTATTATACTTGCTATGCTTTTTATACAAAAGAAAGAATAACTTGATTGGTTAAAGAAATTTGTCATATTGTAAATTACGTATATTAGATTTAAATATCATTTTTAAATTAAATGCTTTCTATGGCAGATAAAAACATGCTTTTCATAAACACAGTGTAAGCTTACTGTACTTATTTATATATATATATAAGTCTAAGGAATAGTCTAAGCATAAAAACAATTATTTAACGGGGTTTTTTTGCTTATTCATAAGGCGAAACACCAATAGAAACTTTCCAAATCATGCTCATCTTAGATTTTAATATTTGTTTTATGTAATTTTAACCATTTAGAATATTTATGATTTTAATCAATGATTTAAAAAAAAATCAGTTTATCACGATTTAATCACTGATTTAAATCGCTTGATTGAAATCATTGACACCCACCATTATACATTGAACATAAAAATACGATTTTATTTATTGCTGATATCTTCCAATATAGCAGTTGTTGCCACGATTCTTTTAGAACTCTCATCATGCAGCGATATTGAGTCAATTTTTCATACCAAATTTATGTTTATACTTTGAGCAGTTTCAGATAATAAATTCTGAAAAATTAAAAAGGCTCGAAATGACCCAAAATAGATTTTCTACAAAGGTAAGTTCGTAAACTTTACAATTTCATATTCGAAAATTTAAAATATTGATGAGATGTATGTAATTTTTGCTTTATTGCAAATATGAAAAAAAAATGATTTTTTTATGTTTTAAAAAATTTTGTGCTGGCTTAAAATTACGTATTCTAACATTCGAGAAAATATTTGGTAATTTCAACACTAAATAGCAATTAAAATAATTCTTCTATTTAAAAACTATCCTGTTGCATGTTTATTATATATTTTGCTAAAAGCTATTGTTTGCATATTTTTACATGCCATAGGTTTCTTACGCCGCGAAAGTCAAAAGATTGCAATATATTCATATATATGTAATGAATATGCTCATATATATGCTGCATATGTATGTAAACATATATATGCTGCATACAAAATCTTCGCTACGATCTTGGTGAGATCGTAACTGCAACTTTGGCATAAACAAATTTGTGCGGGCCGCTATAACAAAGAAGTACACTATTTTCTCTGTCCCAACTTGTTTGAATTAACGTGTGCCTACTCTACTACAATCGTATATTGTATTTATAGAAATTAATATCATACTATTAAAATGCATAAAAAATAATTGCTTAATATCGGCTTTCCTTTTTCTCTTTCAACCTTTTTATAACTGTTGGGTAATTGAAAGAATCTGGTGTATAATCACCAGCGCTTTACAGTTCGTAATGCGTATTAAATGAGATAAATTAATTTCATTCAGTCTCTCTATAGTTTAAATAATACAAAAAATACTGTATAGCACAACAGATTATATTTTTTACATAAAATGTATTTTGATAATACTTCAAAAATTTAAGCAGAAATGTTTTCTTAATAATTTTAACTCTTGAAAATGCGTTTTAGAAATGCAAATAACTAATTTTGAAAAAAATCTGATAGATCGAATGTCAGGTTGGCTCAAAGCTTTGAGCACTTGTTATGAATTGGAACATTTTTAATTTGTATTTTGCACTTCGATTGTTTTTTGTAAAATAAAGCGCTTTTTACACCGTTTGTTATCTTTTCTTTGCTCACGGTCACGATGCAATTTCACAGTCATGATCGCGTTTCCGACACCCAGTTTCTAAGTAATTCTTGCTCCTCATGACCTGACACAACCACACGTGCCGTTTGGACATGACCTTTTAAACCACACTGTATATGCATGTATATAAGTCGTTTATGAAGCATATGGCATAATAAAACGTGTGTATATAATATATATGGGCCGTCAACTGTTGAGGGCTCGCATTTCCCCTAAAATTTCTAAATTTCCTAACTGTTATTTTACTCCCTAAAATGTCCTAAAATTTTCGTTTTGTTCCTAAAAATATATATTAGCCCGTTAACTCCGTAAATCGCGAAGTATTTCGAGATCGTCAAAATTTCACCGAAAAACATCGCTAACTTCGGCAAATAGTAACTGAAAAAGACGCGTATTTCGTCAAAAGATCGCTAAAAAACACGAATTTCGTCAAACGATCGTGAAAAAAACGTGAATTTAGTCAAAAGATCGCGGAATAAAACGAATTTCCACAAAGAATTGGGAAAAAAAAACTCAAATTTAGTCTAAGGATCACACTGGGAAAAAACGGATTTCGACAAAAAATCTGAAAAAAAAAACATTCGGATTTCGTCTAAGGATCACGGGAAAAAAAAAACTAATTTTTTCAAAGGATCGCGAATTTGACAGAAGATCTCGAAAAAAAAAGCGCGAATTTCTTCAAAATATCGCGGAATAAACGTGAATTTTGATAAAGAATCGTAAAAAACAACCCCTTAAATTTCGTCAAAAAATCACGGAAAACAAGAATTTCGTATACTAATCGTGGGAAAAAAGTGAATTTCGTCAAAGGATCGCGAAAAACGCAAAATTTTGTCTATAAATCACAGAAATAAGACGAATTTCGTCAAGAGATCATAGAAAAAAAAAACGCGAATTTCATTTAAGAATCGCAAATTTTGTCAAAAGTTTGCAGAAAAAAGTGAATTTCGTGAAACGATAACACGCGAATTTTTCAAAGGATAGCGAAAGATTCGTGAAATTGTGATAATAAAATCGTTCAAATACGACGAATTTCGGTATAAGAATCGCAAATAAAAACGCGAATTTCGTCAATGGACCGCAAAAAGGCGAAGTTTTGTCAAACGATCGCGAAAATTATCTAAATTTCTACAAAAGGCCGTGGAAAAAACGTGAATTTCATCTAAGAATCGCAATTTCTTTAAAATATTGAAGAAAAAACGTGAATTTCGTCAAAGGATTACGAAAAAAAGCGAATTTCGTCAAAGGATAGCGAAAAAACGTGAAATTTTGACAAAGTATCGTGAAAAGAAACATTCTGAAATTTTTTTGTGAACTTCAGAATTTTCTTTTACTCATAATCACTCCCGCCCCCATTATATAGGTTCATTGATTGGACTCGAATAGCGATTCCATTTTTCAATAAATGTCTTGCATCTTAACGCTGTCACAACATTGTCATTGTAGTCTCATATTCGTCACAAAGTTAATGACAAAATCGTCACAAATCACACAATTTTCACAAAATTGTCACAATGTGACTATACAACATTGTCACTGTCGTCACAGAATCACCACAGTGTTAATGACAATTTCGTCACAAATGACACATATTTCACAAATTGGTCTCATCGTGACTTCACAAATTGGTCACAATGTGACGTCCCAAATGAGCTCTAAAACGGCCATAACGACTTCACATTCTAGCCACTATGACTTCACATGGACGTCACGTGACGTCACATCGACGGTCACAAAGTCACAGTGTGACTTCACAACGACGTCGCCGTAACGTCACCATGCCTTACGGGTATTTTTGTTATTTTTTTTTAAAAATTCAGTCGATCCTTTTTTTAAACGTTTTCGATCGTCAATTTCGATTTGTTATATATTAAAAATATAAAACCACCAGCTCATCATCTAATGCAACAATTAAATTTATCGAAAACTGAAACAAAAATCTGTTATTAAAATATTGCCGTTTATTAGAAAGTCAGTGGAACACAGAGCAATCGTTAATGCAACAAATTAATTCGGATTCTTCTTTAAGAATAAGTGTATTCTGAAAAAGCAATGTATTATATAAATTGTTAGCACCTTTATTAAATGTTATTGATGGAGACACACTATGCATCTAAATAAAAGATGAAGTCATGTGAACCAATCAGCGTTTATTTGTACAAGGTACGAGAACTAACGTTATTGCCGTCCAAGCAGGTATATATCATATTTTATTATACTGTTTCAAATATCCCAATAATAGTTGTCTGATTTCTTTTTAGCATTGGGCGCCGTTGTCAAAGAGCAGACGCACAATAAATCAGAAAGGTTTTTCATTAACTGATAGAAAAGGACTTCTATAATAAGGATTTCAAATGATTCATTTCACTCCGAAGTCGAAATCGGCCATAAATTAGTGGATGTACTGTCGCAATTATTCATTTTTATTCGTATTCATTTTTATTACACTTAGTAAGAAATCTTTTTGACTGGTAACTATTGAGTTTTCAAAAAATCCTTTATAACTGATGAAAAATATACCAATAAAGGAAGTCTACCGGAAACGGAAATAAAAATAGTAGAAATAACAATGAACACTTTCTATTATCCCCTTGAATAACGATAGAAAACATAAATGATAATGAAAACAAATGCAGATCTAAATCTATGAATGCGACGGTTCATAATTTAAAGATAAATTTTGGCGCACAATATTATTTTGAAAATTATTTTGCGTCAGGTACATTTTAAAAAATGATGTCAAAAGGAAGCATTACTCTGTAAAAACTACATGGATTGAAATGTTTTACCCATTATGCACTAAAAATACTTTTAAGTATCATTGAAGAAAATTTATTTATTTATTTTATTTTATTTTATTTTATTTTTACTCTGTTTATTAAGAAAAGTAAATTTTTCTTTCTACACAAAATACTCTGCTCGGTCAAATTTAGAAAGCGTAGAAAAACAGTCGAAGCAAAATATTTTCAAAAAGTGGTAATTTTTTGAATCATTTACATAAGTACCTATAGCTTTTCGTTTTCTAAAAAAAGTTATATGAAACGTTTTGGCCAGCAAAAGCCTTTCCATTTGGAGAGAAGATCATAATACATTTAAATACATGGATATTATAAGAATTGTGATATTCCCATACGAGTATTTTTGTTTAATTAATCTGATATTTTTTGTAAATATTAAAAAAAAAAAATTAACAGCCGATTTATTTAATCAGTTTTAATGAAAAAACATATCTAAATTTCACATTATTATTATTTAAAAATTCCAGTATGTCTTCAGATATTAAAGAAGATAATTTTTGAGGTGAAGCAATTTCTTGATAAATAATTTCACAATTAAACAGTTAATATAATCATATTTTTCTACGACACTATTTTTAAATTTAGCGAAGAAACCATGCGAAGAAACTCGAAAGCTAATCTTAAACATATGGGAATGTTCTTTAAATTTTCTGCTTTCATTTTAATATTTTTAATTTTTAATATTTTTTGTTAGGATAGCTGAATTATATATTGCTTAAGCTTTCCAGTTTTGTGGTGTGAACAACATAGACTCTCAATAAGTGAACAATAGTAACAATATTCTGTAGAAAACAGTTGGTAACGATGTACTCGGAAACTGCTGAAAAAAAAAATTAAAATTGTTTGGTATTATTATTAGCTGTATTTTTATATTTTCGTTTATTCTTAAAAATCGATTTTAGTAATGTTAATTTTAATAAAACCTGTAATTTTGCTTTTGAAAAATTAAGTCACTACTGCATTTTTTATTTAAATTTCTTTTCGAAGGTGTATGAGTATTTCAGCTACTGACAAAAATTTTGTATCATTTATTTAAATTAATAGTTTCTGAGAAAAAGCACTTAAATATTATGTGTTTTCCACAGAATTTGTCATGTTCTATTTCCCTTTAAATACATGAAATCGTATCTATGCATACACTGTCAAAAATCTGCAGCATTTGCTGCATAGTCCCTCCTCCTCTATTATAGAACATCTCTATTCTGACCAACTAGAATGCTCCATTATATAGTCAAGTAACCGTTTTCGATAAAAGCGATGGAGTGACTATGCAGCAAATGCAGCAGATTTTTAACAGTGTTTCAAACAAATAACAGGGCTATCGGTTCAAGTGACTGTTCCTGACATATGCCTGTAGAATTCGAGTACACATTACCGCATTCGAATTTATTATAACGCATGCAGGAATCATCTGTTTCGAATTGTTAGAAAAATAATTACCCACTCTACTATCACCATAAACACATTACTCAAAAGTATGACCGCATTGGATTAAGATAAAAGTAATATTATGAAGTGAATCAAAATACATTTGTATTCACTTATGAAATTGCATTCTCCTGAACTCAAGTTTAACTTAGAGTCAAAAATATCAGGTTTTATTTTCTGTTGTGCCTATTTAACAATTTCGAACGAAGTTGAAAATTGTTTATGTATTCGTTTTGTCTGTCCGTCTGTACACGCTCCCGTAAATATACCCGGATTTTCAAATTTTAGATTCATTTTTTAAATCCCCACGTCCGTCCTAATAATTTATTTTATCTGTCAAAAAATGGTTCGGAAATGTTTCAAGAAATCTTTATTTTAAAAAAAATAATTACAAATAATTACAAATTTTACAAATAATTTCTACACAAATAAAGCACAACTTCTCATATAGCGATGTTTAGTAAGTATCAGCAACAAAGAGTTTCGTTAAAGAAAATAAGTAAAATAAAATAAACTAGAGAACAGGAATTCTGCTTTTTCAGAATTTAGTGTCGCACCCGGCATATCCACTACTTCATTTTCTTCTGATGGACTGGTGGCTTCTATTATTATGAAACAGCCATTATAAATGAAGCGTAAGGTGAAGATGAAAGAGCAGTCGTAAAAAGTTAGAACTCTGATTTTCTGGTCAGAATGGGAAAAAAAAAAAAAAAAAAAAATTGCCATTTTATTCCATTCTGACCAGTCAATCAGAGTTCTAACTTTTTACGGCTGCTCTTTCATCTTCACCTAACACTTCATTTATAATGGCTGTTTCATAATATTAGAAGCCACCAGTCCATCAGAAGAAAATAGCTGGGTTAAGCGGAACTCGGATAATCGGGACTCTACTACAAAACATATTTCAGTTTTAAGACTTAAAGCACACGCTTTTAATTTACATAAAATGACGTCATTTTCATTAATATAGATACTTAAAATTAAATATAGTTTATGTTTTATCTATTATGGCTCCATGTTTTATCATAAATCCTTCATTTATATTTTTCTCAAAATTGCACGTATTTTAATTTTTTTTTTCAAGTTTTATGAGAAAATTACAACAAAAAGATATAATTGTTTTTTTTCAACTATTGTTTCTTTACTTTCTGCAGAAATGGAGTACTTGAGTTGCCAAAATGAAACAAATGTCGCTGAAAACTACAAAACAATTAATATTTCAAAAACAAGTGGAGATGCAGTTTTCAAACAAATTGCATTAAAAAGGACTTTTTTTCCCAATACGACGGTATAAACATTGAAAATGTGCGATGCTTAGAAGTTTTAAAAAATGCTGTAGAGAATTTAATCGCACAATGAAACATCGGCTTTTGTTTAAGGCTGGCGTATACACGGTAGCGTTATTTATTGGAGACAAAATAAGCTGGGAGAAAGAAATAGCATACCGGGGGCTAAAAACAATTATATATAGACAAATCTTTACAACTATTTTCTACATTTTATTGCTAAAACATTATATTTCTTAAGAACATAATATAGTTGAATTTCTATATGCAAAATTAATGCAAAATTTCAAGTTTTTTATTACAATATTATTTCCTTCATCTATATAAACAAGAACTATTCATAAAAATATGATGTTCTAAAGAATCATATTTAACATATGAAACGAGAATAATGCTGGTAAGATTTGAGAACATGTTTTCATAGCATTTTATAGCAAAGGTAATGCTAACATCTGTATATAAAGAAGGTGATTAAGGGAGAAATCTTTTCGTGGTCGATTAGAATATGTTTTCAAGTTCCCGAAAAAATATTTAAACTTTTATTCATGTTTTCACTTTTATTCAGGTTTTTCCTTTTACATTCATTCTTCCCCACAATAATCGATATTTGTTCCACTAATCCCGCGCCTTGTTCATGTTACTTATTCAAATGTTATAGAACCCTACACCCACTTTGTGTATGTGTTTATATGTCAATTTCTTTGCACATTTTTTAACCATTTAGAAAAATGATTATTGTTCTCTGTCAGGGTAGGAAATCAAAAACATATCTGAGGCGTTTTATTGGTTGAATCCGCATTTTATTCGTTTTCTGATTGGTCTATACAGTAATCTGTATTTTCCATTACCTTCAACAGAGATGGAAACTTCTGTTGCCACCATGACATCAAAGTAATAAAAACTACAAAAAATAATAATAACTCAGAAACAAATTGAGATACAGCTTTCAAACAAATGGCATTTAAAAGTACATTTTTTTCTCTGTACGACGGTGTAAAAAGTAATATTGTGGTATGTTTAGAAGTTTAAGAATGAAATTGCATTTAAAATGGGTCGTCAGATTTCTTGGAAATCTGACGATAGAAAATCCTTTTTCCCGAACAGCCAATGAAATGCTTGGATAATACGTAAGTTTCTGTTGGATAATACGTAAGTTTCAGGAACTTTGACGAGTCGCAGGCGATTTTTGTCGCTTGCTATTTTTACGTGTAATAACACTATTAATGTTTAATTCATGGCGTACGTAATGTATGATCAACTCTGTGCGATTTTTTATGTCTTAAATTTTAGCCTTTGAAAAAATCATTTTCCAAGTGGTCGTTGTAATTGTCTGAGAGATGCGAAGGCTAATACTCAGCGACACATACAGCTGCGGTGAATATTAACGCCATGTCCTACTGAATAAAAAGCCTAATAAAACCCTTTCGTCAAGCATAACTCAATAAATATTTGACGGATTTCGTTTCTAATTGCACCAGAAAGTACCTACGACGGTCGCCTACTGAATGCACCTACTATGAAAAATAAGTTCCAAACCATTTAAAAATTATACAGAAAAAACTGATAAAAAAGCACAATTTATCTGCATACGTCACAGAAATTTGGTGTGCGTCACTTTCACCGGTTGATGTTTTCGTAGACAACTGGTTTGAACACATGGAGCATATTAAAAAAATACGCACGCAGTAATATTGAAGTGCCATAAACCATATTTAAATTTAATCAAACAGGAAAAGAAATCTGTTTGTTTTTCCATTTAAAAGAAAGAAAAAGGCATAAGAACGTAGATTTGAAATTTTGCGATAATCTCTCAATAGCATTTTTTAATCGCCATAAGCATATTTTATATTTTACGTGTGAAAATTAGAAACAATTATATGGTGTGTAATAAAATATTTTGCTTTATAGCATCATTTACTCTTATTTTCTTTCTTTATTATTATTTTTTTTACATGCTTTCTTTTAACTTACAATTATATTTGTCTGTGGCACTCCACTCTTGTGATTCATTTTCCACCCACTTCCTGTTGACATAGAGTTTTGAAATTTGGAATATATATGTATTCCTGAGGGCAATATAGGAATTGGACATTGATATTTTAAAATTCGATCCCTAAGGGGCCAACGTTTGGGGGGGGGGGGTGAATTACTTAATGGTTACGTTTGATTTTCTATAGCGAAATCACCATTATCTTCAACAATGAGTATTTGTTGAAAAGTACTAATGACAGGGTTAACACGATATCGCCAAATTTGGCGACAAAAAAGTTCTATATATGAAGCCAACATGGAGATAGCTGGCTAACTTCGCAAAATTCCCATTTAAATCTATTTATCTTCCATAATTGAACTCACCGAATTAAATTTAAACTCCGTGCATTTAAGGTTTTTTTTCAAGAGTTTTCTAATATTTAGTGCATTTAAAAAAACATGTATATTTTCTAAATTTTTGTGAATTTTAATAAAAGCATGATTTAAAAAAACATTAATTAAAACTAAAATTTATATTAATTTCTTTTTAGTCTTTAAAAATGAAATTGGTACTTTTCCTGTATAAGGTCCTTGGTGAGGTAGTGAAAATGGGTTTGGCGAGACAAGTAAACTTTTTATGCATATTTTCGTGCAACTTATTCTTTGTTTCATATACAAAAGAAATTTTTTAAAGATTTATGCAATTTATTTTGTGTTAACAAGCCACTTACTACTTTTATATACAAACAAAAGTAAATTGTATATAAAAAGCAATGATATTATATATAGAAATAAATTGTTTATATTTATGGCACAGATGCCATAAACTCACCGGGTTTGGCGTGATTGTTTATGCCAATTTTGCTAAAACGTCGTTTTCGAATACCAGTTACATATAGCGTGCTATAGTAGTACGTTATTTTTTATTTCAATATGAAAACAAAATAAAGTGATAAACAAGACATTTTCTATTATTTTTAAAAGGAAATAACAATCAATACATGATATAATTATAGAACAAAACAATTTATAATAGCGTTATACATGGTTCCATCAGTGGTGGCTCATGACTCGCATTTTGCAAGGGCACTAAATCCATAGCTGCCAAATTTATTCTTCTCTTACCACTATTGCTTTAAAAGAAACCTTTGCCATATTTGTTGGCAGAACAGCGAACAGCAGAGCAGTTCAATTGGATACCTAGTAGCAGTGCTACTCCACTCCCTGTAGATGAGTAAGTGTATAGCAAACCCTAGAGGAGCCATGAGAAAAGAGTTTAAGCGTAGCACATTAGTACTACAATACAAAAGAGAGAAGTTAAAAATTTAAGTATGGAGAGATTTTCGACCATTAAACAAGGTAATCTTTTTCTTTAAAAAAATAATGGTAAGAAAAGAATAATAATGTCCGCCATGCATTTAGTGCCCCAAAATATGACAGTCACGAGCCGCCACTGGTTACCATGTCAAGCAAAGTAACGCCACCTTGGCGCCAATTAGGTACCTCGGTGCGTATATGACATGTGTGCCATACTTACTTGTAAAAATAAGCATAAACGTTCATTAGCTATTTAGATATAGCTATTTATATCTTTTTGAAACAAATTTCACTTTTTGAGGCGAAATTGCACAAAGATTGAAAAAAAATAGAAAACGGAAATTCTGTTTTTCCAGAATTTAGTGTCACCATCGATGAAAATAAAATATATAAATATGGATAGTACAAAACATATTTCAGTTTTAAGACTTAAAACAAACGCTTTTATTTTGTACATAATGACATCATCCGCATCCGCTGAAGAATTCTTCATTTACGATATAGTCTTAAACAACTTCTACAGTAAAGTACACATAGGACGTCACTATCACTGAATAATACACAAATAAAAAAAAAAAAAAAAAAAAAAAAAAAAAAAAAAAAAAAGATGTCTTCATTCAAGAAATTATACAAAAAAAAAATCGTCTATCTCATGATTCATATGCTCTCATTTGTTTGTAATATTAATATAGATACTTAAAATTAAATTTTGAAAATGATATCATTCATTTATATTTTTCTAAAAATAGCACGTATTTTATTTACATTTTTTAAAGTTGTTAAGCGAAAAAGGCAACAAAAAGGTATAATTACTATTTTCCAACGATTTCCCCCCTATTTTCTACAGAAATGGAGTACTTGAGTTGCCAAAATTAAACAAATGGCGCTAAAAACTACAAAACAATTTATATTTCAAAAATAAATTGAGATGCAGTTTTCAAACAAATTGCACTTAAAAGTACTTTTTCTCCCCAATACGACTGTATAAAATTGAAAATGTGAGATGTTTAGACGTTAAAAATCTTAAAATAGTAGAATAGAGAAGATAAGTTAAATTGAAGTTAAATTGCAGTACAGTATTTGGTAGTGCTTAGTTATCCCGTCGACCAAAAATCTATCACAAAACTGTAAGATTGAATGCCAATAATGGTTGATCGTAAATGTCGCATTCTAAGTACCTTATTACCATGCATTTAATGCTTTTCATGGTACTTCGCTGTTATATGGACTTTGGCGCTTTTGTAAAAAGCACGCAATTCAGGGTTAAGAAAGTGAGATATTTTGCCAAATGACTATGAAAATAAAATAGAATAAGTGTTATACGGGTTATATGTATATATTTAAAAATGCATCTGCTAACACCTATTAGATAAGTTATTTATGTTTGTATATAATCTAATATATAAAAATAAAAAATTGTCTATCAGTCTGTTTGTAATTCTATACAAATCGACACTTTAGAAGCCAAAATTTTTAAAAGATACACTCATTGCCATAAAAATTTGCGCACCAAGAAAAAGATGTCCAAATGAAACGGAATTTTACACGTGTAAGTATGACTGTGATATAAGTAAGTGATTAGAAAACCAAAGAAAAAGGATCATTTATTGCAGAAAAAAGTACAAATGAACGGAAATTTTAGTACTCTGTTGGACCTCCTCTAGCGCGAATGCACGATGCGATACGAGCGGGCATTGAGGCATACAAGTTCCGTATGATGTCTTGAGACATCTCGTTCCACAGTTGCTGTAAACGCGGCTCGAGTTCAACCAAACTCGTAGGGTGTCCAACTTGCCATCCCAAATGATCCCAGATATGCTCGATTGGTGACAAATCTGGGGATCGAGCAGGCCAGGGAAGGGTTGTAATGTGGCGGAGGCAGGGTTGTGACATCCTTGCTGTGTGTGGCCGAGCATTGTCTTGCTGAAAAATGGCTCCTGGGAGCCCTGCCACGAATGGCAACACATGTGGCTGAAGGATGTCCTGGACGTACCGCTGGGCGGTCATTGTGCCACGGATCAATATTAGGAGTGACCGTGTATCGTAAGCAATGGCACCACATACTATCACACCAGCTGTAAGAGCGGTGTGTCGCTGTAAAGCGAAGGCAGGATTGAGGCGTTCACCACGGGGCATCCAGACACGAACAAGTTTGTCATCGCTGCTCAAATTGAATCTAGACTCGTCGCTGAAGACGACCTGGTTCCATTCCGTTGCAGTCCAATCCCGTCGTGCGCGACACCACTCCAAACGGAGGCGTCGGTGGGTGGGTGACATTGGCAGCACACGTAATGGGAGCCGCGATACCAGATGTCCTTCAGCCAAGTGCCTTGTGATGGTTCGGGAAGACATAGGGGTCCATAGTGAAGGTGCTGCCTGTGTCTGGATAGCGGCCAATGAGGCAGTTGGCTCTATGCGTGAGTTTCGTATGATGTGACGGTCTTCTCGGCGACAGGCCTGTAGAGGCCGTCCCGAGCCTGGTCGCCGTGTAAATGACATTTCTTCAGTCCACTGGTCCAAACACCTCCTCACAGTAAAATCAGAACGGCCTACTTGATGAGCTACTCGCCGAGCTGATCACCCAGCTTCCATCATTCCGATGATTCTTCCCCTCTCGAACTCTGACAGCTGCTCATATTGTCTTCGATGGCTACGTAACGACATGTCTACCTCAGCGTTTCCTTTGCAAAAGAAAAGGTACACTCAGACAAGGTCTGCTTACCTGTTTTATACTCCAAGGAGGACGACGTTCAATGCCCTCTAGTGGTATTACGCAATGCGCAATCACGCTGCATTTCTAATCATTTGCATATCTGCCTGATATGTACCTTCATGCCAAGTTTCGTTACGATCCTACAATTATTTCTTGGTGCGCAAATTTTTATGGCAATGAGTGTACGTACATGTGTATTAAAACACGGTCGATGCAACTAAAGTAATCCGGAATCGAAATAATTTATAGTTAATTTTTAATTAATAAAAAACCACCAATTTAACAGCAATTTCTTAACAAATTTAAACATTTTCGTTATAGCAGTTGCCAACAATTAAAATACACAATAAAATTCTTACTACAACAATTAATTTTCTACTGAAAGATTTCCACGTGAAAAATGAAAAAGGAAATAAATGGTTTGCCGAATTAAAAAAAAAGTGAATATTACGTCCTATTTTTTCTATAGCAAGATATTCACATGAAAATGAAATAAATAAATTGACGAATTTAAATGAAAGTGAATATAACTAAATAACTTTTCTATTTCAAGTATTCCACGTGAAAGAGGAAAATATTACGTCATATGGGAAACATAAAGGACGTGGTGAATATAGTATAACGTCATATGAGTGTGAAAAAACGTATTGAAGCATGATAAAAACCCGATTATGGAAATATTGGCGAATTTTAACATCATTGCTCCAATTATAAATCGAAATAAGTTCATTTATAGTTGTATTCTTTTGCGTCTGTTATATACATTTATACATTTTTATATTGTGTTTTCATTTGAGTCATGCGTACAACGCATCGACTGCTTTTTTTAGTGTTTGTTTTATGCTGTATGTTAAATTTTGAAGTTGATTTTTCAAAACAAACATCCTTCAAATTCTGGGCAGCGCTGGGCACTTTAGTTTGTAATAGATAAATGGCTTTTGTATATTTTCTATCTGTATATCTAATGTTAATATTATAAAGCGTTATAATATTATAACGTGTACAATATTGTTAATGTTTGTACGTTTGTGAGGTGTTATCTCTGAAACTGCATAGCCAAAAAAAAAAAAAAAAAAAAATTTGGTGGCCATTTCTGCTCCGAAAAAAAGACTGTATTTTCGGAATGCAACAACCTATATCGCTGCAGGAGCAAAAGAGTTCTAAAATTGCGATTTCTGCGATATTGATTGGCTTAGAAACTTTAAATTCGGTGTGGTGGTTACATTTAAGATGTAAATACTCGTTATGAGTAGAAGCTCTAAAAGATTCGAAAAATAAATTTGACAGATAATATAAAAATTTATAGAAAGGTTCTAAATTAAGATTTATTTGGAATACAGAAATTCTTCAGATACTGTTGGGGCTAGAAACTAGAACTTAGGCATAGCAGTAATTCATAAGATATAAATGGTCGTTGTAGAACGAATTCTAAAAAATCGAAAGACTATACAAAGCGGAAAAAAAACTAAAGATGATCTAAGTAACGAAGTACATGGAACTGTTAGGAATATAAACATGAAAATTGACATGGCTGTATTTATTATGACGTAAATTCTCGCAACAGAACAATTTCTAAAAATGTCGCTATATAAAACACCGCAAAAACAAAAACCTTTCGAAAATTTTCTATTTCTGTGTTACTGCTGTGCCCAAAAACTTAAAATTTTGCTTCGGGTTAGTTTTAACATATAAAATTGTCTCATGAATGGTTTCTAAAAAAATTTTAATTTAAAAAGATGAAATGAACGGAAAGCGAACTTAATTACCATTAATTCGGAATTATTGGGTATAGTAACTTTAAATATTTCATAATGCTGCATTTCCTCCACAAAACATGCAATTTAAATGTAACAAAAGTGATATATACCCACCTAGCATTAAATAAATTGTGTAAATATTGAATAAAGACCTGTATGAAACAGTGAGTAGGTTCTCCGAAAGTACTTGTTGAAGTGTTCCTTCTCTAGGCTTTTCTCTCTCTCGCCAAGGCCACTAACAGAGGGAAGTGCCGTTTTAAATGTGATATGAATTTCTTTTCTGATTCATTTTTCTAGACATTTTATCATAAGGTCATATTCTCAATTGTCATTAGTAGAATTTTTATATATTAACTTATTTTGGTGAAAATTCATAATCGGGTTCATATTGGCGCATTTTAGATTGCATGATTTGCTGAAAAAATATGTATGGATTTGTAAATTACTTCAAAAGACACTTTGACAGCTCAAAGGTTATGCAGATGATATATTCAGATCTTGTGTCATACTTTAAGTTGCAATCATTGCCGATTTCTTTTATTTAATACATGCTAAATGCAGCTCAACTTGTGCAGAATATGTTTGAAAACAAAACAATACAGCGTATGTAGTGGCCAGCATACACTCATCATTTAAATCCGATCGAGCACATCTAAAACACACTCTAACGACGCATTGCATGCCACACTTGATGTGTTCGGTACTTTGATGCTATATCAGATTTTGAAGAGAAAATTCCTTATCTCTTATCGACAACCTCATTGCATCCGTGGAAAACAGATATTGCACAATAATAACTATTCCGGGGGAGCACACACCATATAAAGTACAGTCCATTATATTTAAACATCATATATTTGTATTTTAAAGTTACTCAAATTGGTGCGGAGTGTCTGATTATGCTCTTGACATCTTTTTGTACAGTTAAAATTTCGATATAATATAATTTAGTGTTTCATTTTCTATTTTAATTTAATATATTGCGTACTTTCAATTTTATATCCATGCATGGCTATCTTGCATGATTTGCTTTCCCATTTTTTAAACAGTGTATACGAATTTATATGTAAGATTTTGCAATTCTGCGATTCGTTTATTTTCATCATTTCAATTTATCGCAGTATATGGACAATTAAAGATAATATTTCATTTTCTTTGCTTCCACATGTTATTATTAAATCTATGTTCTCAGCAATATCGCTCAGACTAATCACTTTGAGGGAAGTCCTAGTTTGTTAAATTACTTTTTTTAATTTTTTTAATTGTCCTCTAACTTCTACACCCCGTATAAAGAAGATACTAGAATAAAGATTATCATATGTATTTTAATATGTATTAAAAGGAAGGGATTTAATAGATAAAATAATTTCTTGTATAAGAATAAAGGAAATTGATCAAGATGATTTTCAAAATGTATCGCCCCCTCTATTAGATACTTTGAGTGATGTTTCGATCCATTCATCCACAAACTGAAATTTTAAAGTTACGATCTAATCCCATGTGCCATATATGTTATATATCAAGTGCAAAAATTTTTATTTAAAGTTGTGATCATCATTTTAAAAAATAAATATCGTTAAAACATGGAAGCTGTAAGCTACAATGGTTAGCAGCTCATCTCGATCCGACTATGACTATTTAATTTTCTTCTACTGAAGCACTCATCGCAAAGTATAATGTTGAAGCCGTCTGGATCATTCCTATATTAAACGCTTTAGCGCAGGAAGAAGAAACTCGGTATGAAGTATTTTTGCATAAGGAAGACATCTTATAATTTTTCCGGTGGCCACTTTTCTATTCGGACTACCTTTCAAATAAACTATTTTTAGTTCAGACATTGTTCACATTCAGAGGAATATCTCTATTCTAAAGAAAATAAATTAACGCTATCACCGCCACTGTCAGTAATTTTTTTGTGACCGGATGTCTTTCTTCGGTAATATTGCATTGGTAAGAAAACTATTGCATATAAAAATATGAAAATGATTAGTATTATAGAAAAATGTTTGATAAACACCCTGAAGCAGACAGTTTTTAAATCGGAAGATTATTTGAAAAGATATTTAATGATAAAGTTGGTCAATATCGTTCCATTAAACAAGTTTTATGGGAGCAAAAACTGTACATAGGAATCTAATAATTTTTCCAAAGGATATGCATTTGAAACCCTCGGTGTGCAGACTGCATTTATTTTTAAGTGCTTATTTTAATTTTAAATTGAAATTTTCAGCATTTCCAGAAATATGTTTTACATATTTTAGAAACGGTTATTATTTTAATTTTGTTGCCAATTTTAAAAACAGCAGTAAGAATACTGTTTTCTTTAAATGTTAAAGTAAAATAAATTGAAACCCGTTTGCAATGAGATCGCCACTGGATGTCTAAATTTAATTCATTCTTCCGTAATCTTTTTAAAGCCGATCAAATTAACTGAATTTTATGGTCTGAAAGCCTCTAGTAGTTTTAAAATTAAATTAAATTATATATATTTCTTATTTTCTGTTTTAAAAAGCTTTTTCTTTACAATTCGGTTTTCTTTTAAGAGCAGTTTTCGCCTGTCATACAATAAGTTCTCTTCTGAGTATCATCGACTAAAGCTAACCTGTTGCGCTCCAATTACAAATAGTTTATACGGCATAGTATTTTATGATAACTAAATAACTTTAAAGCAAATAACTACAGTTTTAAAGCTATTTTAACCCACGTTAATTTTTCAGAATAAATGTTCATTTTCATATGCACTTCTTTAATGACAGCTCCTAATTATTTTAATGAAATCTTTGACCTTGTTTTATACGAATACGTTGAAAAGTGTTTGAGGCTTCGGTTTGTCTGTCCGTCTGTCGGCGCTCTAACTCTCGTAAATATGCTCGGATCGTTCTGAAATTTTTGGATGTTAGTGACCGCTACCATAGCCCGATTCCTATTTCAAATGAAGTTTGTAGCATGTTTAGTTCATTTACAGGGAGAGTCAAAAATTTTCCGTTACATTACGGCCAATGGGAAAAAATCGTTTCAAATGATTTTTAATGCTGTTACACTCTTTCAAACATAGTAAAATTGATATTCATTTATGAAGTCCACTAAAATATGCATTCTGTTGAATATGCGGTGCAAAGAATAGTTATTGTTCATTTACAGGGCCACACAAAAGAATTCCGTTCATAATGGTATAGGGGCAATTGTTTGCGGTGTACGAGTATTTGAAAAGTTTTCAGATACTATATTGCATCCGAATTACTGTATATTAGTAATGATTGATCGAAATGCATTTTTAATTAGGATTTTTTAGGGTTTCTTTCATCTTACGAAACCCTATTCGTCTCGCTCCTCTTTCTGTCTGTCTGTCTGTCCATCTGTCACAGAGCCCGTTCTCAGAAACTACACTTGTTGGAGACTTGAAATTTTGCATACATATAGCTGAACACCACACATCATACGACAAATTATAAAATTTTGAAAAAGTCGTACATTTAACCCTTTGTGTCCCACATGTATATTTTAAATAATTCTTTCTAAGTGAGCCCTAATTAGGTTGGAGGTGTGAAAATTTGCATACTTATAGCTGAATACCTCACATCAAATGACAAATCGTAAAAGTTTGAAAAAGTCGTACATTTAACACTTTGGGCTCCCACATGTGTATTTTAAATAATTCTTCCTAAGTGAGTTCCTATTTAGGTTGGCGGCGTGAAATTTTACATACTTATAGCTGAACACCACATATCATACGACAAATCATAAAATTTTGAAAAAATAGTACAATTAACCCTTTGGGCTCCCACGTGCGCATTTTAAGCAATTCTTTTTAACTGAGCCCCTTATTAAATTGGAGATTTGAATTTTTGCATACTTATACCAGAAATCCTGAGGCCAGGCGACAAATCATAAAATCTCGAAAGTCTTACGTTTTACCCTTTGAGCTACCACATATGTATTTTAAGCAATTCTTTCTAAGGGAGACCCTAATTAAGTTGGAGTATTGAATTTTTGCATCCGTACAACCGAATACCTCAGACCACACGGCAAATCATGAAATTTTCAAAAAGTCTTCTATTATTTACTCTTCCGGGCTCTAACTTGTGTATTTTAAGCAATTTTTCTAACCTCCGCCCTTTTCACCCGGGGAGCACTTTTCCAACTTTTGCCGTCACCCCTTTGACCATCCTTTCATATTATGCATCATTTCCTTACATATTTAGTTCCACTTTTTACCGCCAGGGGCGCCTACTTATCTCGAGTGCCATTGGCCCAATCCCCTCGACTAATATATCTACGAATAGTATATAAAACGGAGTTTCGTTCGGATAGAGGTTTGTTTAGAATAGAGTCCACCCCTCGTTGCGAAATGTGGAACTAACAGATTTTTTAAAAGGATAAAATGTTTTGAAAGGAATATTAATCGAAGCCCTCTGTGCGATCTGATCACACTTACCTACTTGTTCACTATATTTATGCATAATATAAAATGCGTATAAATGCCATAGTTCATATACAGAGGCTACAGAAATGTATTCGTAAAGGCTACTGAGTATTAGCATTAATTGCTTAAAGCTGGGTTTTAAAGGAGTTATGCATTTTTACGCTGAACTGAATTTAGTGTACTAAGAAATATTTGTAGAATATATATAAAATGATATATATGTCCACGCAAAGAGTTGGATACATGGCCGTCCATGGGTGATAATTTCTGGAAATGTAATTTCAATAGTTTTAAGCGCGTTTTAGTTTGAATTAAATTTTAGCGAAATAGTGCCATGTAATAATGGTGCTAGGTAAACTACAGGGCTGTACAAAAGTATTCAAGTATGTTTCCATCTATTAGTATAAACTGCTGAAAGATGAATTTCAACATGTTTTGCATTTTCTTGCTAAACTAAATTTTCCCATTATGTAGTATATATATCAACATACAGATCGAATACAGGTCTGTTCAAAAAATTGGAATACATATTTGGCTATGGGCGGTAACTACTGGAATCAGATTTTTAAATGTTTACTTAGTTATCTTACTTACCTTATTTCCCTAAGTAACGAATTTTCGTTAAAGCTTTCAGGGAATGTTGGAAACTGTTTCATCTATGGTGTATGCATGATTTTCATACTTGTTAGTTTTGTTTAAACTTTTTTTATGTTTTGTGGTACTATTAACCATTTCGTATTCGATTGTATTTCAATATTGTAAAAAAAAAATTACTTTATGGTTTACATTTTCATCGCGGCAATGACGCGGAAATGACGCGCCTTTGTCCCACCCTTTGCGCTAAGAGCCTGAACCGCTCCTCGTAGTGCTAAAATTTAAACAAATCACAAATTCATTTAAAATTTGTTTATTTTACTTTGAAAAATAATAATCAATATTATTCCTTACTCTAATAATTTGTTTGTCCTTACAAACATAAATATATATATATATATATATATATAATAAAATGTCATGTCCGTTTGGGAAAATCAATTAGCACCGGAAAATTGTGCCCAATAATTATTAGACATTAGACATCGAAATCAATGTCTAATAATTAAATGACAGAATTTTTCGTTACGAATAGATTTTCCACGATTGCTACTCCTGGAAGACGAGTTATCTTGTACCTCGCGATGAATGTGTTAAACATGTTAATTATAGCTATCCAAATAGATTCAACATTAAGGAACTGTTCTTTAACTCTATTTAAAAATATCGTGTTACAACAAGGTTTAACAGATGTTACAACTTTGTAATAATTTTTGCGTTTTATTACACTTTATTTGGTCGCAAAAGTAATCTATATTCTAATTCTAATAATTAAATGCAGGTTTAAAATAAAAGAATCGCTAACGGTGCAAAGAGAAGTGGGTAAACTTTTATTGCAGTTAATAGAAGATAGCCCATCAAAATGAACTGTTTGCATTTTTAAAAGAATAATATATCATTGAATTACAAAAAAGTCCTTCCGGCCAGTGCCGGGAGGAAGAGGTAGCTTTCATATTCCTTATTTTAAAAAAGCTAACTTATATTATTCAAACACACGAAGCTCAATTTAGTGGAAACCGAATATAGGAGATTCAATACTAATTTTTGCCAATACTAAATCATAATGAATGAAAATTTCGCGAAATTAGTCAGCTTTATCCAAGTTGCTTTTATTTAAAGTAACATATTTGGCTGCCAAATTCGGCGATTTCTTAAAGTGCCTGCCATTTTAAGACAACATGGTGGATGAGGCTAACCAGTGAACTTGCTCGAGACCTTAGTAATTGCTGTGCACATGCTCACTCACATGGGAATCGGTTGATGTATACGAGTGCTGTCGGATGCAAAAAATCAGATTTTTCAAAATGTCACCCACAATAGAAATTGAAACTGCTATATCTGAGCTATTTTTTAAGGTAAAGACAAACAAAAAATGCTCCTGAATTCTTATATCAAGGTCAAATACTTAAGAAAGAAACCTTTTTCAATTTCTAATTTTTTTGCACCTCACTTTAAATATATATATTTTTCTTAATTTAATGGCCGCCATTTTGAAACAAGATGGCTGATGAATCTGGCCAGCGAACTTGGTCGAGGTATTGATGTATACTATCGACATGCCTTCTTACATCGAAATAGGCGAATACGTGTGTTATCGCGTGACAAATACAAGATCGTTTCAAAATGTTAGCCATGCTAGAAATTCAAAGTGCTGTAATTCAACCATTTTTTAAGATATAAAAAAAAGAACAAATTTTCAGAAACAAAAACTGCTCCGGAATCTTTGTATCAGGGCCAAACGCATAAAAAAAAATCTTTTTCATTTTCCAAATTTTTAATATCTCATTTTAAATTTTAAATTTAATTTTTTTAAATGGCAACCCTTTTGAAACAAGATGGTGAATGAAGCTGGCCAACAAACTCGGTCGAGACATTGGTATGTACTATGTACAGACCAAGTTACATCCAAATCGGGTTATAAATACGCCTGTTATCGCGTGACAAAAATCAGGTCATTTTAAAATGTCAGCCAAAATAGAAATTCAAAATGCTATTACTCAGCCATTTTTTTAGATATAGATGAAACAAAAACTGTTCCGGAATCTTTGTATTAAGGTCAAACACATACGAAAAAAATCTTTTTCATTTTCCAATTTTTTGGTACCTCATTTTAATTTTTTTATTTTTTTATTTTTTTTAAATAGCCGCCATTTTGAAACAAGATGGCGGATGAAGCTGGCCAACGAACTCGGTCGAGAAATTAGTATGTACTATGTATAAACGAAGTTACATCCAAATCGGTTCATACATACGCCTTTTATCGCGTGACAAAATTCAGGACGTTTCAAAATGTCAGCCACGCTAGAAATTCAAAATGCTGCATCACAGCCATTTTTAGGGTTTCGTTCATCTGACGAAACCCTATTCGTCTCACTCCTTTGTCTGTCTGTCTGTCCGTCTGTCCGTCACAGAGCCCGTTCTCAGAAACTATACATGTTAGAGATTTGAAATTTTGGGTACTTATAGCTGAACACTTCACATCAAACAACAAATCATAAAATTTTGAAAAAGTTGGTAATTAACTGAATTACGGGCTAATTAACTTCTAAAATTAACCAATCCACCTTTTTAACGCAGATTCAAATGAAGTTTCTCCAACGGCGCGAAAGCAGGTGTGCTCAACTTCAGACATGACGGCGACCTTGCGGTTTTCCGTAGTGGAATATTTTAATCTAACAAAAACATAACTGTGAAAAAAGGGAGCCAAGTTCTGTAAAGACAATGGCAAGAAAAGAAGTGATATCTAAGTGGGTGCCAAGTTCAAATAAAATTCACTCAAACTTACCTACTGAAGTATTATAGCATTTTTTAAATTGTTTAGAAATAAAAATTATTGATAGCATATTAATAATATTGATAGCATATTAATAAACATAACAGCGCTATGAGATAAGTATAACTCATTCATCATCAGAAAGTTTACAAGTATTCATACCACTATTTTCGATTAGTAATTTCAGGAAATATCTTAAATTTTTGGTTAAGACCGCCACTCGATTTGTTTGAAACTTTAAGATAGTTTATAACACATAAGAAAAAGTGTAAAAAAGAATGGAGTGTGATATTTCGAGGGGGACGGGGGGAGGGGAGCTAGAATTATTTTTAAAATCTTAGCGTTTGTTACTGCAGACCGCCACCATCCGGGCCCATGTATCTACGGAAAGATTGCGTAAAGGAGTTTCGTTCAGATATGCTTTTGTTAAGAATACAGTGCATTCCCTGGTGGTGGAATGTGGAACTAACATAACGCGATTTTGTTAAAATTAGGAAATCTAACAAGTCGATCTGTTTGAAACTTTAAGATATTTTATAACACATAAGATAAAGTGTAAAAAAGAATGGCACGTGAAATTCCGGGGAGGGGGGGTGGGGGAGGCGCTAGATTTCTGTTTAAAAAGTTAGTGTTTCTGACCGTTTTAGGTGATTTTTTTTGAGGGAGTCCTGAGATATATGTTACTTATTTAATATAAAATTGTCTAAAGTTTAGTTACCACTATTTCCGAATAGTAATTTCAGCAAATATCTTAATTTCTTATTAAGACCGCCACCACCTCGAGTAACATATCTACTTATAGGTTGTTTAACGGAGTTTCCTTCCGATACAGTTTTCTTAAGAATAGAGTGCGCTCCCTGGTGGTGGAATGTGGAACTGACATAACGCGATTTTGTTAAAATTAGGAAATATAACAAGGCGATCTGTTTGAAACTTAAAGATAGTTTATAACACATAAGAAAAAGTTGAAAAAATGGCGCGTGAAATTTCGGGTAGGGGGGGAGGGGCGCTAATTTCACTAATTGATTTATTTCTATTATATACTTATTTTACAAGGCAGTTACGTGATGTTTCATTGCAGTATACTTCTGAACGGTGTCCGATTTTTAAAAATACAGCATAAATGTTACTTATGCCAGATAAAAATGTCAGAAGTATTGATACCACTATTTTCGAATAATAATTTCAGCAAATATAATAAATTCTTGGTTAAGACCGCCACCCCCTCGACTAGCATATCTCTTGATAGGTTGTTTAACGGAGTTACGTTCAGATACAGTTTTGTTAAGAATAGAGTGCGCTCCCTCGTGGTGGAATGTGGAACTAACAGACCGCGATTTCATTTAAAGTAGGAAATCTAACAAGGTGATCTGTTTGAAACTTTAACATAGTTTATAACATATAAGAAAAAGTTTATAAATAATGGCGCGTGAAATTTCGGGCAGGTGGAGAGAGGGGGAGGGGCAAAATATTTATTTTTTGTTTCATACCATTTCAGGTGCATTTGTTTTTACAGAGTCCTCAGATACATGGTACTTATTAAATATAAATATGTCAAAAGTTAAATTACCACTATTTCCGAATGGTAATTTCAACAATTATCTTAAATTCTTGCTGAAGACCGCCACCCCCTCGAGTAACATATCTACTGATAGGTTGTGTAAAGGAGTTTCGTTCAGATACGCTTTTGTTAAGAATAGAGTGCGCTCCCTGGTGGTAGAATGTGGAACTAACAGACCGCGATTTCATTTAAAGTAGGAAATCTAACAATTCGATCTGTTTTGTTATAAAGTATTTAAAGTTTAAATTATAATGAAGTATAAAGAATAATGGCGTGTCGCATTTCGAGGGGGGAGGGTGAGGGAGTGGCGCGAACAAAATTAGGAAATATAGCTGGACGATCTGTTTGAAACTTTAGTATAGCTTATAAAAAGTAACAAAAATTTTAAACATCAGGTCAGGCCGCGTCAAAAATCATGGTGACCATTACCCCACTTCACCCCCCCCAAAGGGGGCATTTTTCTAAATTTGGCAGATACCCGTCATGTGATATATCGTAGCATTTCGAGGGTGGGGGTGGCACGAACAAAATTAGGAAATATAACAAGGTGAATCTGTTTGAAGCTTTACGATAGTTTAGGAAGGGTTTGCCAAAATTTAGAAGATGTTCCTTGGCGATAAATGTACTGGACGTTTTTAAAGGAATATTAAACGAAACCCTTTGTGCGATCTATGATCACACTTACCCACTTGTTTAAGATATAGACGAAACAAAAACTGCTCCGAAATCTTTGTATAAAGGTCAAATACATAAGAAAACAAATATTTTTCCATTTTCAATTTTTTGGTACCACATCTCAAATTTTAAATTTTTTAAAAAATTTTAAATGGCCGCCATTTTGAAACAAAATGGCGGATGAAGCTGGCCAACGAACTAGGTCGAGACATTGGTATGCACTATGTACACACCGAATTACATCGAAATCGGTTCATAAATACGCCTTGTATCGCGTGACAAATTTCAGGACGTTTCAAAATGTCAGCCACGCTAGAAATTCAAAATGCTATAACTCAGCCATTTTTTAAGATATAGACGAAACAAAAACTGCTCCGGAATCTTTGCATAAAGGTCAAATACATAAGAAAATAATATTTTTCCATTTTTAATTTTTTGGTACCACATTTCAAATTTTAATCATGAAAATGGAAATGCTTTATTTCGAAAGATGAACCAGCCACATTTCTTTCAGACAATGATCTATGATTATTGATTCGCTTATGTAGTACATCAGAAGTCTCACCCACATATTTCTGATTTCAAACCAAGCATGTTAACAAATATATAATGTGAGTAATTTTTCAAAAAATATAATTCAAATTAATTGTACTTTTGGCATAAATGTTCGAATTCAAGCGAATCAATAATCATAGATCATTGTCTGAAAGAAATGTGGCTGGTTCATCTTTCGAAATAAAGCATTTCCATTTTCATGGTTTTAAAAATGTCAGAATACAAATTTTAGAGCAGGTTTTTGATCACGCTTTTAGATTGCGTAGTGAAAGTTTTTATATTTTGCGTACAAAATCATTATATCCACATGGGTTGAATACTAAAATTTGCTATCATACAGAGGGATCAATATGTATTTATAATCTCTTTTCATCAGTTTACAAACCTTCATTTTCTTACAATAGAGGGAAAAGGGGGAATCACTCAAATAAAGCACTGTTTGTCAAATATAAAAATATAAATCCAGCCATAGTGTTGCATGACTTATACAATCTTTTTAATAAAAATTACAATATTAAAGAAATTAAAACTATTTTATTCAGTCTAAAATTTAAACTTTTACGAAGATTGCAGCAGAAGATTAAAGAGTTTACTAGTGATAACACACAGTTTAAGGATTTATTAACCGACTTTTTATTATATAAAATAGGTAAATATCAAGAGTTTAAAACTGATAAAATATACTTCGTTTGTACATTTCAGCAAAAGAGTTTTGATAACTTATATCTAAATAAAATTGTTACCAGACACAATGAAATTTTTCCAGTTAAAAATGTGTCTATTATTTCAACTTACAAATATACAAATACCTTGGGTAATAAATTATTTAATTATAGAGAAGTTGCACAGGATTTGGACTCCTACTTGAATTTGTCTTGAGAATGTGGGAATTTTCAGAAATCATCCTTTTACGATAAAAATGCAAAGCATATAGTTACAGGTGACCTTGGTTTTATATCCAACGATGAATTGAAACAATTAATGAAATACGGTACTAAATTTAGATTAAACAAGAAGATTAATTTAAAAAAATCTTTCAATCTATTCAAATCTGAATTACATATGTTTATACTCAATTTAAGTTACAAATTCAATAAACCTATCCCCCTTTTCAATGAATGGAAATTTAAAATATTGGATGATTTTAAATCATTTCAAATAAAATATATGAATGATTCTTCTAATTACACTTACCATAGAATAAATGCAAATTTAGAGAAGGAAATATCGAAATTAAAAAATACCTTTGTTTTTTGTTCAGTCGATAAAGCATCTAACAATTTTGCAGTTATTTGAAAAAGCTATTATGCTAATATGATATTTACTGAGCTTAACAATAATGTCACCTACAGTTTGTATAAATCTACTATTCAGACACTGATTAAAAAACATCTGGCCTTTTCAAAAAAGGTTAATATTCCTCTGCCTAAAGTAAAAAATTTGTCATTTCCTTTTCTTTTCGTAACACCTAAATTTCATAAGATACCAATTAAGTACAGATTTATTTGTAGTAATGTAAACAGCATTGGAAACGGATTTAATCGCAAATTTGAGGAAATGTTAAAAAAGATTTTAAATATACTAAAATTTAAGTATAAAGATAGTAATATGTATTGGATTATTTTGAACAGTTATGAGATCAGGAATGAACTAATTAAAGATGATATACAAAGTGTCCAGACATATGATTTTGAGAATCTTTTCACAAACATTCCTATTGCAGGGTTAAATGATGTCCTTTTAAAGGTTGTCGATTTAATTATAGCTGACACAGATTTAGATTTTAATTTATTTAAATTATTATGTAATTTTTGTTTATATAACAACTATGTTTATACAGGTTCAAATATATATTTACAGAATAATGGAATAGGAATGGGAACAAGTTATTCTTCAACGGCAGCTAACTTATTTTTATTTTATTATGAATTTCAATTTTGTAGTGTCAATAAAGATGTTAATTTTCTGGCTTTTAGATATATCGAAGATTTGATAATTTTGAACTGTGATCGCGATTTTTTGGGGATATCATGTAACATTTATCCTGATATGCTGGTTTTGAAAAAAACAAATGAAAATAATAGTGCTGCTGATTATCTTGATTTGAAAATAAACATTTCAAACGGTATACACATATCAATTTATAATAAACGGGATAACTTTAATTTTGAAGTTAACCATTTAGTTAATTGGAGTTCAAATATCCATAAACGCGTTTACGTCAATATCATAATAGGTCAGATTTTTCGCTACTATAAACTCTGTTCGAATAAAAATTTATTTTTTAAAGAACTTTTTAATTTAACCAGCATTTTGTATTATAAAAACAATATACCTTTGAATTTCATTAATAAATATACTAGTTTTACAGACAGTCTTCATTTTTGAGGAGTTGCTATGCGATTGACAGTTAATGATTTGTATAACCTAAAGCCTTTTTTGGACGGTTTTACAAGGATGTCTGCAATTGTGTGGCAACAGACATGGAACGTTTATGGACAGATTATGGATCACTGGAATTTAGTTATTGATTTTTGTGGCTGTGTTGCTCGGATTTGGGTAAAATATTTTTATTGTTTCAGTATACATTACACATACGTTCTGAATCAGTTGTATCTTCGAGATGCACTGTTTATTGTGGCGTCGGGTCCGGTGGGGGAGTGTTCGCTATATGCTTTCAATTGTTTTTATAGCATTTGATTTATGCTTTGCGACACTCTGGCCGAAACCCACTGCCACTACTGAATAATAGTTTGTTGTAAATTGTAATTAATCTGAAACATTGCTGTGCTTTCTAAAATGCCCACCGCTGAAGAGGCCACAGCCTTTTGTTGTTTTTTTCTTGTTCGGGTTATATCTGTTTAAATTTCTTGGATGTTTTATGGTTATACTTAGTTTATTTATGGTGCAGGATTCTGGGTCCGACAAACGCATTTAAAATATAATGTGCTATATATAATCTGTGTGGTTATATGCAGCTGTAGCGCTTATCGCATGGTTTTTATTTTTATTTTTATTTTTATATTTTACTTTTAGTTTTACTTTTGATTTTTCTGAGCTTATATATATATATATATATATATATATATCAATTTTGAACGGAGGTTGGTTTCGGGGTCTGGGGGTCATGATCGATGAAAATATACCAAAATTTTTTGAAATCGCTTTCCTCCGAACGGCTGCAATAGGTAGCTTTTTGTAATGAAAGCTGCTTAAAAAAAAATTATGAAGTAATAAATTTTATATTATCTGACTAAGAGGATCAAGTAAGGTAAAATCGTTGCAAGAGCAGCCTACTTTTATTCAAACATAATTTTCAAGAAAATCATTTATTGAATTAGTAGAATAATCACATAAAATCTGCAAATGAAATTCACTCACAAAATTTAAATAACTAATTCACAAAAAAAAAAAAAAAACCAATATAGTAATAATTTTATTTTAAAATATATTTTCAAATAACTACTTTACCCCACGACTTTTTTCTTCATTCATCACATTTAATAAATTCTATAAACTTCAATGTTATAAGATTGAAAGATCAAATCTAAAGAGTAAAAATTCCTCCGTGATGCCATTTGAAATAATATATTTTTATGGAATAACAATGGAATCATTCTCAAGAATCACTCACGGCCGTTAACAAAAAAAATATATACATCTCGAATATAAAAATTGTACAAATGTTGCATTAAATAAACATCTTCGTTTGCAATAAATTGGCATTTTTAACGAAAGTTTTAATGCACACAGTTTGTTCAGATCGCTATATTGCCAATGAGTTTTACGGTCTATATTTCAATTAGTTGCAAACAAAATTAATCTTAAACATTCATAATTAAATATTGTTTTTGAAATCGTGAAATGATTGCAAAAGCAGTAAAATCTTTTTAGTCTTGTATATTTTATATTGCCATTGAGCAAAATTATTCCGCCTGTGGTCTTTATTTTAATGAATAGCAAATGAATGAATCGCATATTTTTTTACCATTGCTAATTGTTGTGTGATGCGATTTTCAACCCATGATATATCGGAAAACATGCATATTTCGATGTAGCTTATCACTCCAGTTATTTTTGTTTTTCACAATGTTTCTAGACTAATCTACCACCAATGAAATTATTAACTTGTAAACAATGAACATTTTTATGTCTGAAAATTCATGAGAAATATCTGCCACAATTTGATAGTACTTTTTCCATATTTATATGTTGTACCCCTCTTAAGAGAACCGGGAAAGCAAAATTCAACCAAAAAAATCGTTTATTACTTTTTTTATATCATTAAATAGTTTAATTTTTTATCTCTCCAACGATGTGTCATACATGTTTATAATTAAAAAAATAAGTGTAGAAATTATTTATTCTTTCTAAGAGTACTTCACAGCTTAATGGCCGTTTAAATCTTTAATTGACTTTTTTCTCAAAACTTGGATTTTTTATGTTTATGTTCCTTTTTTCAATGTATATTAAACTTCAGAACTCAGATTTTATTTAATACTTATATTATGTTATATTGTACACTTTAACACAGGGATTTAATGATTTGTTGAAAATTATTTAGTTTAGGCAGTTAAATCTTACCAAAAATGCTAATTTAAAAATGACTTTCAATAAATAATTGATAATTAATTTTGAATTTCACTTAGAAAGAAAATGGTCAGTTAAAATTAGTAAATCATGTTATTTTAACTACTCTGAAAAATCCAGACCTCTATCTTACAACATTTCTGAGAAGAAGGTACATAAAGTTGGTGAATTTAACATGGCGGAGATAGGGTTTTCCCGGTCCCCTTAATGTTAGTAAAGATTAAATCTTTTCTTTTTCGAGGCCTATGTAACTGCGACTTGTGAATATCTGAGTGCATATTTTTGCTAATTGTATAATTTTCTATAAATAATAAAACACTTTCATAGTATTTATCCAAAACACAATAAAAGATATATGAGGTATTAGTCAAAAGTATATCACAATATAACTTAATCACCATACTCCCACAAAAACGCCAGCTACGGTGTCCCGACTAACATTGTATTATTTTTTACCCGACTGCCAAGAAGGTTTATGTGCTACACGCGCATCTGGGTATGTGGATTTTTTTTATACCCTCGAAACATCCCAACGGCGGATGGATTTTAATGAATGAGGTCTCTATCGATTCGTCTTAACCGTCCGATGGTTATAGGCTTTGTTTTTATAAATTCAAAGTGGCGCCCGTAAAATACAAAATGGCGGTACAGACGAAAAAAAAATTTATACACCCTATAAAGTGGCATATCATTGTCTTTCAAAATAAAAACTATGTTTCATTGACTATTTTACAGTCATAAGCTCCGTTTAAATATTACACAACGTGGAAGTTTTGTAGGTATCTCTAATTTTATTGCAATTCTAATTCTCATAGACATCTATAGGCCTCAACAAAACAGTGTTTATGGATAGGAACTGATAATTAAACACAACTTAAAAGTCATCAATACAAGTAAATAAATAAAAAAAAAAATAGGTAAGTAATATAAAAAATGGTTTCACATTGATGAGAAATAATTAGTTTGTTTTTACGCAGTCGGGTTTTTTTATTTTTAAAATTCATTTTAATTAAATGTATACAGTACTAAAGTTTAGAAAAAAATGTTTTAGAAATACGAAGTAAATATATTTTTTTACAATATTTTGACTTGCTTTAGTATCCTTTATAAAATTCGATTAAAAAAAATGCATGTGTACAACAATAAACATTATAAAAACGAAATCTAGTATTACTAGTGCTGATTTAGTATAATGTCGCAAAATATATGAAATAAGTTCGAATAGGGCAATTCCGGGATTTATGCCGCACATTTTTGTTTTTGAATTTGTGTATAAAGTGCCATGGTGGACATAAAATAAAAAAAAAACCATGCTGTGCTATTTAATGTTAAATATACAGCGCGTGTACTGCGACAACAAATTTCAAAACAAATTACTAATATTTTTAAAAATTTTTTTTGTAAAACATTACACTGCGGCGCGTCACCCGTACATTCAGGCTGAGACGCCGCACTTGTGCGGTAGTTATGCCGCGCTTGTAATAAGAACAAAATGAGATTATAAATAAAAATATTAAAAAAATAATCATATCTGGACTATAATTAACGATGTAATAACACAATGAAACTAAATGAGTACAATGAAACATATTAGTAGATTCAAATTAATAATTGTTGACTACTTTTACTATTAAAATTATCGACTTATTTTTTTTTTTTTATTTTTTTTTTTTACATTAAATTTTAATTGTTATTTCAGAAACAAAGTAACATCAATGTATTAGAAAGTAAAAAAAAAAAAAAAGTAAAATTGTGTTTACATAATTTATTTGTTGACTTAATAGGAACCAGTGGCTTTTACACAAATTTTATTCGGTTGCTACCACTTTTTTAAAAGAAGTTACCTTTACTTAAATAATCATGAAAATGCTCTAATTAAACAAAACAAATATTACTTTTCTTTTTTAGTGGTGCCAGAAACAAGTTTTGGAAGCTCTTTATGAATGGTCCCGAATGGGTTAAGAGAGCTGTTTTTTCGACTACAATCTACAGAAAATGTGTCGAAAAAATACAATTTTTACGTAACTACATTTAAAAGCATGATGCTACAAAGCCAATTAAACATCCTCTTTTTGGGAGTAGTTTTCTAAACATTCCTTGCAAAGAACGTCTGCGTTACGCGTAATCCATTTTTTCATTATTATCTTCTTGACTTGCATCTTTCTTGCCCTTCTTACTTTTTATCTTCCCCTTTTTCTCCTTTGGTTTTAGTAAACTTGATAACATACCTAACATTGTTAGTCTGTACAAAAAAAGGAAAAGTTAATAACACTTAATCATGCCGTACAAAAGAAACTGCGGCATGTATACCGGAATAGCAGTGCGGCATGTATCGCATTTTGCATGGTGCAGGCGTCGGCTATCCCAGTTACCTGTCATCGCTAAGGGGAATGGCGTAACCATACACACAGTACTCTATACAAATGCTACACTTAGTTTTGACTTCGAAATCATGCATGCATTTAGTAATTAGTGTATGAAAAGTATTTAAACATAACGTGCTTAAAAGTTTGGACCGTGAAATCATGCACTTACACCAAATTAAGGATTGTACTTCTATAAGTAAATATCGAAATGGGATTCACGCTATACACTGGTTAAAATAATCTCATTGCGCACATATACTGTGCGTCTGACGACCATCTATCGATAATTACAAGAAATACAACGGGTGCGGCATCTATCCCGTATGCGCCGACTCTCCCGGAGTTACCCTATAGTATTTTTTTTTTCTTCAAACAAATATTTGTTGTATGCTATACCTACTTTAGAATAAAATATTTTTAATTTAATACTTTACAAAAGTGTCCACTTGGGATTTAAACTAAAATCTAAAATTTAAATTCACACTAATGTTTGCATTTTATATGGTATATTCCAAACAAAAAATAATACTTATGCCGCGATATTCTAAACAAAAGTATTCAATATCGAACAGTTTCACTTTCAACGAGAATATTTATACACATAATCTTCTGAATGTGAGACTGACATTAACAAAGCATTTTATATTTTTATGAATATATATTACTTCATTATAGTAAAAGAAAAATTACTTTCTGAAGTTTCTAAATATTTCACGCTGGGGAAACACATTCCTTTTCAGTGCAGGTTCAGTATATTTATGATAAATAAAAAAAAATAAAAATAAAAATAAAATAAAATAAAAAAAAGGCACACAGATAATAAAAACAAAAGTCAAGATATTAAATATTTTATAATTTATTAAATTAATTCTCTCCACTGAGACGTATTGTGGTGAACTATGCGTAATACTAGCTAAAACCTTTTATGTTTTGTAGCCAGTTAGTTGATTATTCCGAAGAGTATTTTAATTGCATTTTGCAAAATGAATTAATAGGAACTTGTTTAGTTGATATATTGCATATTTATTGTTTCCAGGTTTTATGAATTTATTTATGAAATTTATTATTAAAAGAAGTGAAAATTTAAAATGTGTATCATAAACAGATTATCTAGAAGTTTTTTTTTTTTTTTTTTTTTTTTTTTTTTTGTAATATGCTTTATTTGCAATTATGTGGCACGGAGAATATAGAATATTTCTCTTTTCTACGTTGTGTATTATTATTTAGTTTTATTAAATTCATCTTTATTCGAAAATTCTTTCTAACCCTTTTTGTCCCGACCGTACTTTAATGTACCACAGTTTACAATCCCAATTAAAACATAACCACTAAATGCATTCAGGATGCTACTTTTAGGAAACAATAGTAACTACTTACCTTGACCAGCTCTAGATAACAATAGCAGTTTCAGTAAGTGGAAAATTCTGCATGAAGTTATTTTGGAGTGTATGAATGTCAATTGTGCTTCGTTTTCTTGCCTGACATAGTTTCCCTAACTTTTGCTTGTAAACATTCTAAATTTTAAAGGTAAGGCTATAAAAAAACTTCTGGTATTTAATAGATCACGACAGTTATGCTATGCTCTAAAAAATTATTATCCCGTTTGTTTACTTTACGTAACACTTTCCAGAGCCATACTTTTGAGTACCATCGGGATTACGTTGGACAGGATTTTCAATTGGATTTTTATCGTTTAACTACATATAGAATATTAAAAATGTACACAGGTTGCAATATGTTATTTATCGCCGCCCTTTAACTTCTCAGCCGTTGGTCGTAGACATATAGTTCCAATTACAAATGTGTTTCAAATGAGGTAAATAAAAATGCTGTGGCACTGTTTAAAGTAAAAAATGATTTTTTTTTTTTTTCAAATAACGAAATTTAACTTTTTATACGGGCCTCCAATCCCTATAGTTAGATTTAGTAAAAAGTTTACACATATCATAACAAATATAAAACAGAAATTTTGACTTTTGTACTACAAAAATTGACACTTTTATCAAATTTAAATGTTTCAGATTTTTGCACAGGATTTTGACTTTCATTAAGGGATCAATTAAAAAATTAATTAAAGTAATTCGAGATAGAAATCAGGGTGCAATCTCCCTTTTACGCTGAAACCGCGTTTTGCCGGTATTGTCAAACATTAACGGTTATTTTATCTAAAAATTTGAGTTAACTTTTAGGGGCCGAGCAACATTCAAAGGTCAAATATGTAGAATCAACACCCCAAAGATAAAACACACTCACTAAGAACTAGATAAATAGCAAATGAATGCAAACGACTTACTGAGCTGTAAATAGCATAGTAGGAAAGCTGTTGAACATTTTTGAGCAGTTATTTAAGGCACCCTGAAAATTTGTGCAACACTTCTTTTGTAATGGCTGAATACAAAATCGAATGTCTGGCTGAAGGATCGTGGCCCAAAAACTGTGCCAGACACGTGTCAAGTGCCCTTTTTGGCAAAATGGCACTTGACACAGATTTTGGGCCGAATAAAGTGTCTGTCATTTTCGAAATATTTTTTTTAAGTATAATTATTATTCTGTCTCAATCTCAGCGTGCCTCAAATACCTTTTTGGGTAGTCAAAAAATGGCACTTGACACGTGTCTGGCACAGTTTTTGGGACACGATCCTTCAGCCAGACATTCGATTTTGTATTCAGCCATTACAAAAGAAGTGTTGCACAATTTTTCAGGGTGCCTCAAATACCTTCCCTAAAATGTTTAACAGCTCTTGGACTAGCAGGACAAATACAAATTACAACAGTACCGTAGCGTCACACTTTCGGGATAAAACAAAAGATATCTAGCAGTGGACATGCCGGCCAGCCAGCGAGATTTTTTCTGAGTCTCAATTTTTGTCCAAGCGTTATGACCCAACGGTACATTAAAGTACGGCGTGATGTAATTAGCCGTACAAGAAGCAAAAAAATTAGCAACAAAAAAAAATATTTCATTTTAGTGCATATATCTTCTAATGCATCATAGTAATGCAAGGAAAACACGTTTCGAGGTGATAGCTTTTTAAATTCATAATTTGGGATATAAAGGGTTAAGAGCAAAGTATATGATATTGAATTAATTTCCTAAAGCAGCAATTGTGTATGCATTCTGAGAATTATATAGGTGTAATATTTACATTATATATACAATAAGTTAATTTCATGTACTGTAACATGTGTATAATTATTTGAAACGTGAAAAACTATGCAAACTGTATTTATAAAATGTATATGATTGTATACTGTATATATCAGCCATTCTAGCGGATCGCACACCTATATTTGCAACGTTAAACGGATAGAAACATAATTATGCAAGATGGAAATTGCTCGTCAAACGGGGCAAATGAGGTGCGTTCGTACTATAACTAGTTTTATAAATATTTTTTGCACCGCATATTGTTCTGAATGTAAATTTTAGTGCACTTCATAAGTGCATATCAATTTCATTCTGTTCGAAAGGCTATAACATCATTAAAATGTACTTGCAATAATTTTTCCGCATTAGCCTTCATGTAACGGAAAATTTTTGACTCTCCCTGTAATTAAACTATACATCCGATTTTCATAAAATTTGAAATGACTCAAGAAAATTTAGCAACAATTATATATTTAAAATTTCAGACTTTTCGGAATTCTGTAACATCTTTAAAATTCACTTGAAATATTTTTTACCCCGTTGGCCGTAATGTAACTGAAAAATTTGACTGCCCCTGTAATTAAACTATACATCCGATTTTCGTAAAATTTGAAATGACTCGAAAAAAATTTGCAACAATTATATATTTAAATTTTCAGACCACTCGGTTGGGTAGTTTTTGCTCTGTTATATGCGGACGGACAGACAGGCGGACAGACAGACGGATAGACTGAATGTCGACTATAGCTACTACGTATATATATAATTACAAACGCACCTAAAAAGGGTAAAAAAAGAGTATTTAAAATAATAAGATAACATAACTACTTAACAAAAGCAATATATCAAAGTTAATAGTATCAATAGATTTGTGAGTTTGTCGCTGACGAAACAATGCTTAAAAGTTTTACACCACTAATTTTCAGCGATAAATTTTGTGGTAGATCTCTATTGCAAATGTTATAGATATCTATGGAGAAGTATGTTGTTTAGTAATAGTGGTGTGAAAATCATTTGGTTTCATTTTTTCTGAGACAACTGTTTAACCTAAAAAAGGACTATTGATTATGCCATAAGTATGAAACGTAATAATACGAGAATATATAAATTTAAGTTCTTAAAAAATACTCAAAATTTCTCTAATACATTCTATTAGTGAATTTGAAATTATTTTTAATTACAGTAGAAGAATAAGAAATGTAAGTAGCACAAATAGTAAAAACAATATCTGAAAAAGACTTTTCACGAAAAAATGGCATTTAAGATATTTTAACATAATTTTAAATTGATTATAAATAACTGGACGGTCTGTCTTCACAGAAAAAATATAAAACAATATTAAATTTCGTAAATACATTTTAAGTACCTATCAATTAATTTTTTAAACATGCATTAATGATTGTTTGTCTGGGGCCGAACATAAGATGTTACTGTGCATCATGCGGCCCGTGAGGAACAAATTCATTATCACTGGTATAGAGGATAGTATATCGAGTATCGAAACATAGTAAATGAAGTATGGAAGTTAAACATAGTAAAAATATATCAGTTATTTAGAATTTTCATTCCATTTTAATTTTTAAGAAATTTGAATATAGGAGTTGATTAATGAATGTTTTTTTAAAATAAGTGTTTCTTATCGTGAGTTGAAATATTAAATTTTATTAATTAAAAAATATTTACAAAATGAACAAATCGAAACTGTATGTATCCTGTATTCATTGAAATAAAGTAATTTGTTCGCTTGTTCATATTGATTTGTTTTGATATAAGTAATATACAACTTTCTACCCAATGCAGTAATACATTGCAGTCTACCCAATAATTAATGTAATTCAAAAAGAAACGTTTGCAACAAATGGCACTTAGCTGTGTGGGCACCATTAAATGCGTACATAAAAACACAACCCTAAAGAATAAATAAGTAGAAGGTATAAGAAGTGTTGAGTAATTCCATCTCCTTCTATAGCATTTGCTCTCCTTCTATATTTGAAAGTGACACCTAGCATAATCTAGTGGTGTTCCAGATAACTACACTTATGGCACTTTCCCTGTAGTAATCCGTGTCTAATCCAGACCCATTAGATTAACAATACACAACATGATTTTTTTTAGAGTTGTGTCACTTTCCTTTAGAGTGCGCGATACGGAGAGTATATAACTGTATAACTTCATGCTGAATACTTAGCAGTATGCGAGATGAATTTTTGCACTTTTTAATTGCAATTTATAATTTTTCTAAAATGCGTAACGGTATGTTCACTTAGTAAGACCATTCGCATTAATTTTTGTTGTTGTTATACAATAGTTCATTTAATAGCGGCGTCAAAATCCCTTTTTTTATCGAAAAACCGGCGAAATATTTTGGATATTTGATTTGGCAGGATATGATTAAGTTAAAAAATATATTTTCCTAGTTCAGACACCGTCAAGTACATCAGCTAACGAACAAGATGGTAATAAAATCATTTATTATATTCGCGGAAAAGGAATGAAAAGAACCATATCTGTGTGTCTCAACTATTGTAAAATTTTCGCAATTTATTTATATTTCACATATTTCACATAAAGGCAGAAAAGTTACTTTTGTTAAATTGAGGTTAAATTTCCTTCATTGGAGATCATAACAAGTTCCGGCTTCCAACATAAGTAGTAGGGTGGGTCGAAAAAAAGGATTTTTTTTTTGTTTCCGGAATGCTTTAGTGCGGAAAAGTTGCCTTTTGTAATAAGAAGCAAAACGTTATAATTTTTTTTAAAATCGGTAAACATCTTCCATTCGCGCATCGTACTTAAAATTGATGAAAAATTGCCAAAATCGTGCCTTTTCTCTAATTTTTTAAATTACTTAAAGCTTTAAAAATAAACACGCTTTAGCTTTTTTTGCTTGTTTCATGGTTTACAAAACCTAAATAAATTAATTTCGAATCAATAATCAAATTTTTCAGTTCACGCAAGATCTTAGAAAAAAAATAAATCAATCAATTTTTCGCGATTTTCACCGTGCAACTCTTCGCTCGTTTTGATAGAACAAAACGATCCAGAACTCACCACATGGAGGTGGTCGCACGTAGAGTTCCACCTCCACACTACCCAACCTACCATCCGATTGTTGGGTATGGCATTTACATTTTATTTGCAACTATTTGCAAAGGTTTTCCATAGAGTAGCATACTTTGGTTTACTGTGTTTTTTACGTTTTCTTTTTTATATCTACAACACATTTTAAGTCTGATTTTTTGGAGAATGGGGCATAACCGATTTAAACTTCAGTGTTGTTCGGATATAGCCATCTCTAGCTTCATGTCCATATACATTATTCGAGGTCTCTGTCACAAGTTTGACGCACATCTTAACAGTCTCGGTGTGACAGGGAAACATTTGTATTTCTCTGATGAGAGTAGTGTCAAAAGTGATGACCGATTTTACATCATCTTCATTTAGGTCCTGTGGCATTGGGGAAGGATACTCCGCACAAGAATTCCAATTAATAATTTCTGTGTAATCGTAAACATGAAAGTTTCCATTCGGTGGCATTACATTTCTAACAGTCTTCTTCTGTGGGACGGTTTGTCTTGCTTTTACGATCCTTCTGTAACCAATATGCCGAAAATGTTTTCCTTAATCGACAATCATTGCCTACAGAAATTTCTCTGGCTGCGCAAAAAAAAAAAAAAAAAAAAAAAAAAAAACGCATTTCGTTCTATTACTGAATCAAAAACTTCTAGTAATTCGTCGAATAAATAGCGTGATGTTTGGTTCGATTGCTTGAAATACATGTTTTGGTCCATCAATAAAATATTTGCTTATTTTACGGCAAATTAAAAAGGCACGTATGATTTTGTGATGAAGCCAACTATTTCCTTGAAGTTTCCGGATGAATCTGATACAATCTAAGGACTCGGTTGGCCGCAGTTAGTCATCTGGAATCGGTCAAAGTATCAGGGTCCCAATACGCTAAGTCTTCTGGGCAATGTCCCAAGTTTATTGCATTCAAACTGTACCAAAAATACTGTTGTTCTTGTCTCAAAATGTTCTGTCTATATCAGGACTCAAACAATCTGAGGGTTCACAATCGACCACAGGAGCTTTTTCACAGCAAGTGAGCTGCTACCCGATTGGCGCACTAAAAGATATAGGCCCTTCAGTTTGACCGTGAATATATTGGAATATTTGGCGATAGAAAGCTCATTAAAATGATACATATGCTCCACATTTTATGATTTTCTACTCTGTGGAAAGCACCGTTATTCGATTCAGATTTTGTTACAGCACCATCACACCCTACTACTTCTACTTTTTCTAGTGATATTGATATTTCAGACAAACAAGAAATAATGCTTTGACATATATAATTTGGTGAACTCGACGAAGATGATGCATGTAAAGTTAACAGTACTTAATATTACAATATAAAAGATAAGCAGTGAAATTTACTTTTAGTTACATAGCTATAGGTAATTTCATGCGACATTGCAAAACTGAAATGTGTCATTTTGAAGTGGTGTTTGATTATTTAAAATTATCAACATTTACATTATCATGTGCGTTCGTAATTATATAAATACGTAGCACCTATAGTCGTCGTTCAGTCCGTTCGTCTGTCCGACTGTCTGTCTGCCCATCTGTCTGTCCGTCCGCATATAACAGAGCAAAAACTACCCAACCGAATCGTCTGAAATTTTAAACATATCAGTGTTGCAAAATTTTGCCGAATTATTTCATATTTAATGAAAATCATATGCATAGTTTAATTATAGGGGCAGTCAAAAGTTTTCCGTTACATTAAGGCCAATGGGAAAAAGTATTTCTAGTGCATTTTAATGATGTTGGCGCCTTTCGAACAGATTGAAATTGATATGCACTTATGAAGAGCATTAAAATATACATTCATTACAATATGCGGTGCAAAAAATATTTATAAAATCAGTTATAATACGAACGCACCTCATTTGTCTCGTTTGACGCAGCAATTTCCAACTTGTTTCATTTCAGAATGGCAATTTCTTAAAGTTAACCAGTAATAAAGTATTTGGATATCTTTATGACAGCTAATTTCTCGCAACAAATTTGGAAAAATCTCTAAATTTTGCTTGACAATTATATTATCCATACACACACACGTGTAAGTGCGTGCATATGTGTATATTTATGGATTAGTGTACATGTGCATTTTGGCAATAAAAAGTGTATAAATGCTAGGTTTATAATTTATATTTTTTATTACCGTCATTACCCAATAATTATATAAAGTTCATTTTACGATTCAGCCTTATAATATAATAAATGGTTTATATAAGTATGAATATCTATTGAAATTACAATACAAAAAAAAAAAAAAAAAAATAGTCGAAAAGAACATTTAGCAGATACATTTAATTGAACGTACTTTATTGAATATACAAACATATTAAGCATGAAAATAACTATCAAATGACATGCTAAATTACTAACTGCTAGAAGTAACAAGAGGTACACCTAAATTATTTTATTCAAAGTGGATACATAGTAAGCTGCTAAATAGTTTCATACTATATATTATGTATATATAAACTTACAAGTTGTTTTACATATTAATAACTTTCTGCATCGCATATTTTTATTTGTATCTGAATTAAATTATCGAAATATATTATAGAAACATCTGATATATTTAATTTTTAAATGTTCCTAGATTATTAAAGTAGATTTGTTAACAGAACTTCAGAAAGTTAATCAAATTTATGTGAAATATTTTTATATTAAAAATTTATGATTATAATAAAATCATTAATAAGACACCTCAAAAAAATGGTGAAAAAATTTCCTAAACTTATCTTTGCTTTTTATTCAATATTTTATTAGAAAAGGTAGTTTTTAGATTGAGTTAATGAATTAATGATATACAGGGATTGATATGACATTTAAAGGATAGAAATAATTAATTATAACTTTTTGTCATCCAGAATAATAACATTTCGGGCAGATTGATTGTTTCTTTTATGCACTATGACGACTTTAACTTTTCAAGATATGCTCTGACAAAGAGATCAAGATATCGATCCACCTTTTCGGCGCCGTAATCAACAATTTTATGAACATGAAATCAATAAGTTTTTCGAAAAGAACATTGAAAGACCTTGTCATAAAATGAAAACTGTTGCAGCATTCAGTTCATTATGTGTTTATATAATCTTTGATGTTAAATCATATGTTTTTTAGTGAATGGTAAGTTTTAAATCAACAGGAATATGTTACGTAAACGCAGTGTTTATAGAAAGTGTGGTACAAACCCTTGCATATATGGGAATAACAGTTAGGGATCCAACAAAACATAATAGTATTTCGAAAGGGTCTAAGTAATATAAATTATTAGTCAATATATGTTAACAGTTTAATATCCAGCAGCGCCAAGGTAATCAAGCGCAAATATAACATTAATATGTCTGTTACAGGTGAAAACTATATTAAATTTAAAATGAACTTTATAATTATTTTGTATCCATCTGTTTTTTATGTTGTTGTTATTACAGTTATCTAATCATATATCTTAAAGAATACTAATTGCTGAGTTTAGTTCAACATTACATTGCATAATAACATGTCTAAATATTAAAAACTTGAAGGTGCTATGGACCACCAAAAAGAATCTTTTTCATATGGTATATATATATATATATATATATTTAAATGGGGGATAACAACAAATGTTCTTAGAATTAATGTGTACCAGCATGTGAATTTGATTTCAAATATCGTTAACTTTGTTGAGAGATAAACGGCTTCCAATCGGGATGCGGCGTATTAAACTTAAAAGTAGGAACTCTAATTATACGTATTTCTTTTATCCGTATTTTCAATGGTTCGGCAGTTGCGCATTATGAAAAATGGCCGAAGAAAACGGCCTAACTTCCTTTCTACTCTGCTACGGCACACCATAGATGGGATCTGCTATAGCCTGTTGCGCTGATGTCTCCGATGCTTTCTTTAATTAGAATTTTATTTATTACCTCGACTAATTAAAGAAATATGAAAAATCTAGTATTCAAGTGCTCCTGTACATGCTTTGCAATACAGTACTAACCCACAGTTTCATACTTACAGGCGCGGCAGATTTTCCTAGCCATCGGGCACAGTCAAACGTATTTATTTTATTAGTATATATAAAACTGAAAAGATTTTTCAACTGATAATTAATATAGAAAAATTGAGGGCCCTTAGGGAGGTTATATTTATTTTTTTATAGAAAGTAGTTATTCAAATTTTTCATCTGAAAAGAGGATTGGTTGTACTGCAGCATGGGAATTATTGGGAGAATATATGATTAAATGGTGCATAAACTTTTACGAACTAAAATAACTTCATAAAACACCATAAAAAGCTTAAATGCGCTGGGCCTTTCAAAAAATCTGAGTCTTTCTTCGTCAGGCGCAAAAAGATGTTTTTCTACTATGAAAGCAGCAGCAAGACTGAAATGAAAGAAGGGAAGGGAAAACAAGCTGAAGAAACAGCCAATAGAAAATTAGAATTCAACAGCCAATAGAATAGCAGTAGACAACCAATCACAGAAGAGTATACTCAAAACAAAAGAACACAGAGTACAAGGGGAATAAGGAAGCAAAATGGGGAAAAAAGTGCATGGAAAGAAAAATAAATTATATAAAAAATTCAACTGCATTATTTATTATACCTAATCAAGACATGTAATTTTGATGAAATTACCCATTGAGGCTGTTATGTTTAAAAGACACAGATGTCATCATATAGGCGCGATTTTTTTCCCACGCCAATTCGGGGAAAACTTCAACAGCACAACCAATAACATCCGAGTTACCATATCAAGAAAAATAACGACACTTATGTGCCAGTTAAGTACCCGTTGCGTATATGACATTGGCGTCAGAAAAAAATCGCGCCAATATTTGGGGTATATGACATTTGTGCCGTTTAAAATAGCCGATTGAAAATTTAAAAGATACTACTTAGTTATCCCGACGACGAAATTATTGTCGCCAAATTGTAAGATTAAATGCCAATAATGGTTACCATTAATTAATTAATTGTAAGATTAAATGCCAATAATGGCCAATAAAACCATTAATTCGACGTTTTATTTATATTTTTATTAATGTTTTACTAACTTATTTGTTCTTTCGTTATTTAAAATAAAAATTATGTCAATGTGTATAATTTGGCGAGTGGTTTGGCGATTTATATAATTTGGGGAAATTGGTCGACGGTAGAATTAAGAAGTACCATTTAAAAAAATGATTTCACCTTAAGTTAATCATGGAATTATTTTTCGCGTAAAATCTAAACTTTACGTTATTTTCACCGTCTCATAATTTGCAAACGCATCTCTTATATTTACATTCACCATTTCAAAAATATTACAATGCGCAATATGTGATTAATACATATATTTCTAAACTTGAAATCAAGTTTGTCAACCACGACTTTGCATGTGAACATTCGTACTCTTGACTTGTGATTCTAATCTCTGTATCGGCGAGTAAAATTCCAGAAATTTATATATTTTAGAGGCGTTCGTAGTAAAATACTTACTTTTATCAGAGAAAACGATCGTTTTCATTTAAATGATGTCATTTTGCCGCATTGAAGCATTTCAGCAAGCGTCTCAAACTCAATGAATGAAAAAGAATTATAACAGCTTTTTGCGGAAAACTTGAATATTTTATTAAAGCATGGCGTCATTTTCTGTTCAATTTTTTTCAGAAAGTTTATTTTGAATTTTATGAAAAAATGGCATCAATAAAGATAAGCAAACTTTATGATTTTTCCTTTCTTTACAACAATGAAAGTAATCCAATTGCTACCATTTTGAAAAAAAAAAGCATAGAAAATTTTTAAATTTTAAATTTAAATATAAAAATGGGAATAAAAAAAATAGCTAATGCGGGCAAATTTACAAAGAAACAGTTTTCATAAAGAAAAAATATATATATATATATTAAAATTGGTACAAAAAAAAGAAAGCTCAAGGTACATGACTAAAAAAAAAAAAAAAAAGCCTTATCTTTCAAATATATAGATTTAAATCCGCAATGTTATCTCTATGGGAAAATTTTTAGCCGACATTTCAGGCCGTTAGAGTTGACGAATATTTATGATTTTCAATACGCGCCGAGATTTTGGCCCTACCAACGTCCAGCTCATTTTTTGTGTCGATGCGTCAAATATTTTGGACGCTATCGTGTTAACAATAAGTGTAATTTTTGCAGGGAAGCCGGAGCTGTGCTCCGACAATTAATTTTAAGATTAAATGCCAATAATGGCCAATAAAACCAATATTTCGACGTTTTATTTGTATTTTTATTAATGTTATACTAATTTATTTGTTTTTTCGTTATTTAAAATAAAAAATTGTGTCAATTTCTAGAACTTGGCGAGTAGTTTGGCGATTTATATAATTTGGCGAAATTGGTCGACGGGATAACTAAGAAGTACCCTGAAAAAATATCAATAAATCTTATATTTAAATCTTCATTTTTGATATGTTTCATTTTTTAAAGCAAGACCATAATTGTGCGAAATATTTTATTTTACGCCTTTATTTTACTGGAATTCGAAAAATATTTTATACAATTTTGCCAATAACACAACATTTTCAATTTTTTACTATGCATTTGTTTATGGAGTATAACCAGGAGTATACATCAGGTGGCGTAATTTACGGGACAAAGTTAGCTAATAAGTTGGCAATTATCGGGGACATTTTCACCCATAGACTTTCTCCGGATTGTCAAGTCTCTTTTATGATAAGGGCTTTTATGATAAGTTTTATGATATAATAGTAAAGTCTTGGCTTAAGCATGGCCATAGCCTACTATGATATACAACGGCCGGCGCATTTCGCCGAAAAAGTGAAGTCGGATCCAACTTCAAACCCTGAACCAAAACTTCACAACGTGCCCTTTATTTAAATTTATACCCAGCCCAGATAGAAGCTTGTTTCTCATCCTCGAAGTTTCAGAATCATTGATCGTATTTTCATGTAATAAATTAAATATTTATATTCTTCAATTTCCTTCGATTTAAAAGGCTATTTTACACAAATTGTAGCATTTTAGTGTTACACATACTTTTAAGATTAGCTAAATTATTTATTGTTTACCGTTTGGTTCATTCATGAAAAATGCCGGTTCTGTTATTCTTTTTTGAATGTCCCGTATTTATATAAAAATAGTTTGGTTTCATATACACGTTTTAAAATTAAAATTTGATTTTTATCAAACTACAGTTCTCATAACTGACTTGAAGCAGCTATTTTTGATTAATTTACTGTTACCGGTAAAATGTTTGTTTTTAATATCGTCCGAACCAAGAAGAAGAAGAAAAAAAAAGCCGATCTTCATTAAACATTAAATATTCTTATTTTTAATCAGAGAAAGAAATGGTGAACACGGATTTAAATATCGTTGCAATATTCTATGTTATCCAAGCAAGTTTGACTAAATCATGTAAGGGTATTTGTTACTTAATAAATTACATTTATTAATTATTACAAGGAATTGTATGAGTATTTTAATATAGTAAAAAAAAATAACCATCAGTTTTATTGTTTCAGCAGTGAAAATAGTAAATAAGTGGTACTTAGTTATCCCGTCGACCAAAAATCTATCGCCAAACTATAAGATTAAATGCCAATAATGCTTGATCGTAACTGCCACATTCACTTGACTGTAAGCAAGTTACACGTGTTTATGCCATCAAGTGATTTTTATTTCGACGTTTTATTTGTATATTTATTAATGTTATACTAATTTATTTGTTCTTTCGTTATTTAAAATAAAAATTATGTCAATTTGTATAATTTGGCGAGTGTTTTGGCGATTTATATAATTTGACGAAATTGGTCGACGGGATAACTAAGTGGTAAGAAATAAATTTGTGACATTGATGTTTTAGACTAAGCATGTGTTTTTTTTTATTTATATATTTTTATGTGTGTTGGTTTAACAGTTTTAAAGAGAAACACATTATATTAGTCACTTAAATAAATAGAACTTTACATTTACATTGATATGGACAGTTTATAATAACCCTTAACAGCTGTATTCGAATTATCTGTCATTTCTAAGCTTGATTGGAATGTCAGCAGAACTGTAAACGTAACCTTGGCGACATGACGTAATTTTGGTGTTTGTTGACATATCTACCCTTCCCAGGTTGTTTCAGTTACGGTCAGAGTCAAATTTCAATTTTGGGCAGGGTATCAGAGTCCTCTGGCGAGCGACCAGTGGCGTAGCTACATTTTTTGGCGCCCGGGGCGGGAAGAAATTTTGCCCCCCCCCCAAAAAAAATAAATAAATAAATAAAATCACATTATTTTTCCATGGAAATTTCAAAAACTTAGGGGAACGTTCACGGATATGACTGTTGTTTTAAGCGTATGGGAGTAGCAACGTTGAAAATAAATTGTAAAAAAAAAAACCACATTTGCTAAAACTCCTAAAATTCGCCCGATTATGGAAAAAAATATGTTTCAAAACAGCAGGCAACCAAGAATTTCAAATTGCTATACCATATTTTAAGATAGACGGGAAACCAAACAATATTCTTGAATCCTTCTATCAAGACTTAACGATTATGCAAGAAATAAATTTGTATTTATAATTTTTTGTACATTTTTATTTTAATTTGAAATTTTTAAGGGGCCGCTATTTTGAAACAGGATGGTGATCAATATGTCCAACGAATTTAGACGAGATCTTAATAAACCTTCAACATATGCTCAATCACATCCAAATGGCTTTATAAATACGAGCGCAGTCGCATGACAATGATCAAATATTTATAGATACATACTATATATATAGATGAAAAAGATAAGAATTAAATTCCTTTTAAAATTCAAAATTAAAATTATTTATTAATAATTATTTATTAATAATTATTAATAAAACCAATATTTCGACGTTTTATTTGTATTTTTACTTTCTTCTATCTTCAATAGAAGAAAGTATTGTAATCGAAATTTTTTTCGACTTCCGGTTTTCGACGGATTTGCATGTTTTAGGGGTCAGAGATTCCAAAAAACATGTTTATAGAAAATGTCTGTCTGTCTGTGTGTCCGTCTGTCCGTCCGTCCGTCTGTCCGTCTGTCCGTCCGTCCGTCTGTCCGTCTGTCCGTCTGTCCGTCTGTCTGTCGCCATTGTACCATCAAAAAGTGTATGAAGTTATGTATAGAATTAAACCAAAATTTTATTATAAGTTTTTGGCTATGGCAAGCAGGTCCTCCCGGAATTTGGAAAAAATTCGCCGGTAGGGGGCGCTGATATAACAATTTTTGTGCGATTTTGAATATTGTACCATCCAAAAGTGTATGGAGTTATGCATAGAATTGAACCAAATTTTTAGATTAAGTTTTTGGATATGACAAGCAGGTCCTCCCTGAATTTGGAAAAAATTCGCCGGTAGGGGGCGCTGTAAATGCGTTTTTTGTGCGATTTTGAATATTGTACCATCGAAAAGTGTATGAAGTTATACATAGAATTGAACCAAATTTTTATTTTAAGTTTTTGGCTATGGCAAGCAGGTCCTCCCTGAATTTGGAAAAACTTCGCCGGTAGGGGGCGCTGTAATAGCGATTTTTGTGCGATTTTGAATATTGTACCGTCCAAAAGTGTATGAAGTTATGCATAGAATTAAACCAAATTTTTATTTTAAGTTTCTGGCTATAGCAAGCAGGTGCTCCCTGAATTTGGAAAAAATTCGCCGTTAGGGGGCGCTTTAATAGCGATTTTTGTGCGATTTTGAATATTGCACCATCGAAAAGTGTATGAAGTTATGCATAGAATTGAACCAAAAAAAAATTTTAAGTTCTTGGCTATGGCAAGGTTGTCCTCCCTTAATTTGTAAAAAAATCGCTCGTAGAGGGCGCTGTAATAGCGATTTTTGTACAATTTTTGTGCCATTTTGAATATTGTACCGCCGAAAAGTGTATGATGTTATGCATAGAATTGAACCAAATTTTATGTGTTTATTTTTGGTCATGTCACGAAGGTCCTCCCTGAATTTGGAAAAATTCTGCCGGAAGGGGGCACTATAATTGCGATGTCTGTACCATTTTCATTATTGTACCATCGAAAAGTGTATGAAGTTATCCATATAATTGAACCAAATTTTTTGTGCATGTTTCTGGCTATGGCAAACAAGTCCTCCCTGAACTCGAAAAAATTTCGAAAGAAGGGGGCGCTATAATTCCGATCTCTGAGCCATTTTCATTATTGTACCATCGAACAGCGTATAAAATTATGCATACAATTGAACCAAAATGTTTGTGCTTGTTTTTGGCTTTGGCCAACAGGTTCTCCTTGAATTTGGAAATATTACGCGGTAAAGGGGCTCCGTGCTAGTGATTTTTGTATACTTTTCTTGATTTTTCGTATTTCTATTGTGCATTGGCGGCTCATGCAGCGTCGGGAACTCGCTTCCTGCTATGCCGGCTATTCGCAAACAGCTGATAACCACAGAATAAGGAAAAATTAATAATTTTAACAATTATCATGATATAGATTAACTCGTTTTTAGTCCGTTTAATTGACTTGAGCAGAAATTTAAGATGAAAATCAAAGTTGGTATAGTATTGAACTAATAATATTGAAGTATTAACATGTGTAACTAGGTTTTGAAATATTAAGATGTATAAGATAGAAGAAAGTTTTGGGATTGGCACATCCAACTAGTTATTAATGTTATACTAATTTATTTGTTTTTTCGTTATTTAAAATAAAAAATTGTGTCAATTTGTAGAACTTGGTGAGTAGTTTGGCGATTTATATAATTTGGCGAAATTGGTCGACGGGATAACTAACAAGTACCCTGAAAAAATATCAATAAATCTTATATTTAAATCTTCATTTTTGATATGTTTCATTTTTTAAAGCAAGACCATAATTGTGCGAAATATTTTATTTTACGCCTTTATTTTACTGGAATTCGAAAAATATTTTATACAATTTTGCCAATAACACAACATTTTCAATTTTTTACTATGCATTTGTTTATGGAGTATAACCAGGAGTATACATCAGGTGGCGTAACTTACGGGACAAAGTTAGCTAATAAGTTGGCAATTATCGGGGACATTTTCACCCATAGACTTTCTCCGGATTGTCAAGTCTGTTTTATGATAAGGGCTTTTATGATAAGTTTTATGATATAATAGTAAAGTCTTGGCTTAAGCATGGCCATAGCCTACTATGATATACACCGGCCGGCGCATTTCGCCGAAAAAGTGAAGTCGGATCCAACTTCAAACCCTGAACCAAAACTTCACAACGTGCCCTTTGTTTACATTTATACCCAGCCCAGATAGAAGCTTGTTTCTCATCCTCGAAGTTTCAGAATCATTGATCGTATTTTCATGTAATAAATTAAATATTTATATTCTTCAATTTCCTTCGATTTAAAAGGCTATTTTACACAAATTGTAGAATTTTAGTGTTACACATACTTTTAAGATTAGCTAAATTATTTATTGTTTACCGTTTGGTTCATTCATGAAAAATGCCGGTTCTGTTATTCTTTTTTGAATGTCCCGTATTTATATAAAAATAGTTTGGTTTCATATACACGTTTTAAAATTAAAATTTATTTTTATCAAACTACAGTTCTCATAACTGACTTGAAGCAGCTATTTTTGATTAATTTACTGTTACCGGTAAAATATTTGTTTTTAATATAGTCCGAACCAAGAAGAAGAAGAAAAAAAAAAGCCGATCTTCATTAAACATTAAATATTCTTATTTTTAATCAGAGAAAGAAATGGTGATCACGGATTTAAATATCGTTGCAATATTCTATGTTATCCAAGCAAGTTTGAATAAATCATGTAAGGGTATTTGTTACTTAATAAATTACATTTATTAATTATTACAAGGAATTGTATGAGTATTTTAATATAGTAAAAAAAATAACCATCAGTTTTATTGTTTCAGCAGTGAAAATAGTAAATAAGTGGTACTTAGTTATCCCGTCGACCAAAAATCTATCGCCAAACTATAAGATTAAATGCCAATAATGCTTGATCGTAACTGCCACATTCACTTGACTGTAAGCAAGTTACACGTGTTTATGTCATCAAGTGATTTTTATTTCGACGTTTTATTTGTATATTTATTAATGTTATACTAATTTATTTGTTCTTTCGTTATTTAAAATAAAAATTATGTCAATTTGTATAATTTGGCGAGTGTTTTGGCGATTTATATAATTTGACGAAATTGGTCGACGGGATAACTAAGTGGTAAGAAATAAATTTGTGACATTGATGTTTTAGACTAAGCATGTGTTTTTTTTTTTATTTATATATTTTTATGTGTGTTAGTTTAACAGTTTTAAAGAGAAACACATTATATTAGTCACTTAAATAAATAGAACTTTACATTTACATTGATATGGACAGTTTATAATAACCCTTAACAGCTGTATTCGAATTATCTGTCATTTCTAAGTTTGATTGGAATGTCAGCAGAACTGTAAACGTAACCTTGGCGACATGACGTAATTTTGGTGTTTGTTGACATATCTACCCTTCCCAGGATGTTTCAGTTACGGTCAGAGTCAAATTTCAATTTTGGGCAGGGTATCAGAGTCCTCTGGCGAGCGACCAGTGGCGTAGCTACATTTTTTGGCGCCCGGGGCGGGAAGAAATTTTGCCCCCCCCCCCAAAAAAAAAATAAATAAATAAAATCACATTATTTTTCCATGGAAATTTCAAAAACTTAGGGGAACGTTCACGGATATGACTGTTGTTTTAAGCGTATGGGAGTAGCAACGTTGAAAATAAATTGTAAAAAAAAAACCACATTTGCTAAAACTCCTAAAATTCGCCCGATTATGGAAAAAAATATGTTTCAAAACAGCAGGCAACCAAGAATTTCAAATTGCTATACCATATTTTAAGATAGACGGGAAACCAAACAATATTCTTGAATCCTTCTATCAAGACTTAACGATTATGCAAGAAATAAATTTGTATTTATAATTTTTTGTACATTTTTATTTTAATTTGAAATTTTTAAGGGGCCGCTATTTTGAAACAGGATGGTGATCAATATGTCCAACGAATTTAGACGAGATCTTAATAAACCTTCAACATATGCTCAATCACATCCAAATGGCTTTATAAATACGAGCGCAGTCGCATGACAATGATCAAATATTTATAGATACATACTATATATATAGATGAAAAAGATAAGAATTAAATTCCTTTTAAAATTCAAAATTAAAATTAAATTTCAAAAATTTAAATTAAAATCTTTATGTTCTTTTTCCTAACTTTAAGTCTTACATTCTAAAAATCCGTGTTACTCCTTGTAACTTTGTTTCCCAACTCAACATTTACTGCGTTCACCATTAAGAGGCTACATCAGTCAAGTGAAAAGACCCTTTCGCTAATGCTAATCTTATGGAAGAAATTTATAAAGATATCTCGGTTGCATTTTAATATTTTTTAATGATTTTTTTTTTTTTTTTTGCATTGGCTAGCTGAGATCAATCTGTACAAAGGCCGTTTTCTACTTTTTCGATTTTGTGTACAGATATTTTTGACGAGGACACTTTCATTTTCGGAACCGGTTTCGAAACTGAAAGCATCTTTATATATATATATATAAAAAAAAAAAAAAAAAAAAAAAAAAAAAATCTGTAATCGAAATTGAAAAAGTAAAAAACGGCAGGTGTGGAGATCGACCTCAGCTAACCAATGCAAAAGAAATCATTTAAAAATATTAAAATGCAACCGAGATATCTTTATAAATTTCTTCCATAGGATTAGCATTAGCGAACGGGTCTTTTCACTTGACTGAAGTACCCTCTTAAATTGAGAGAGTAACTTAAGACTGAAAATGCTGACGTTTGGGCAATTCTCCTTCGTTTGTGGTTAAAACATTGTACGTCACAGATCCCGTGAATTTTGCAGATCTCGACCACATGTCAATCAAGAGCTAATTAACCATTTAAACTAAAAGTTCCACCCAAATTGATACCTTAATTAGTGTGTTATTAGTGTGTTCTGGGGCAAGAGTCCCTTGATATGAGCTAAAATTCCGCCCACAAGAGTTTCACCTCTTTATTTACATTTAAAAGTATGTTTTCCAGAAATATAAACTTATTTTACACACAATTATTGAAAATTAACGGTGCATTCTTTTCTCGGATTCTATGGCATGGGCCAGATTTCAGCGGGACTTGATTCATTCAACTTAGCTTATGATTTTCTTGCAGTTTTCATCTCCACCTCCAGTACAGAACCCCCATTATTATCGAAATCGGTCGGTTCTATGGACTGAATTTCAACTTGGTTTTGCTCATTCAACTTGGCTTTCGATTGGCTTACAGTTTTTGTTTGTACCTTCCACCGCCAAGGGACGTTTTTAACTCTGGTTTCATGGAACCGAATTCTGCGGAAATTTTTTCTTTCGACTCATCTTATGATTCTCTTCAGAATTTCCAGCACGTGCGCAACACGCTTGCTATACGGAGACATAGGCAGCGGGGATCCATGCCGGAGATTAATTTTGAAATAAAAACATTTCAATGGAGGTTTTTAGTCGTTAAAGATGCGTGCGTAGCACTCCCGGTCTGTACTGCCGAAGACAGTGGGGACCTATCCCAAAGGTGTTCTTTTGATTCCAGAAATGTCACTCCAAATCGCAATCAGGCCTTTTGACATATAAACTGGAGGCTAGACAGTTAGAAACTTTCATCAGCGATTAACAATTATCGATCTCTCCATTCTCTAACCCCACCTTCACCGAATTTCTTCAAAACATTAACACAGACACACACAAAAAAAGCTCTACAATCATTATATATTGTCAAAATATGTAAAATTATTCCGGTTTAAAACTCCTCTCAATTTGGCACCCCCTATTTAATCTTTTTAAGCCTCAATTTAAGTACATAATTATATTAGGTACCAAGTGTGTTGAGCCATCCCTAAAAGCATTTTTAGAAGTTTTTCTTTCTTAATTATTTGGATATAACAAATATCTAACTAAATAAAACATTCACACATTCACACACACACACAAAAAGGGAAAAAAATTAACAATTCTTATTTATTGTCAAAATATGAGAAATAATTTCTGTTTAAACATCCTCTCAATTTGGAGCCCCCTATTTAACCTTTTTGCACCTCAATTAAGATACACAATTATTTTAGTACCAAGTGTGTTGAGTCATCCCTAGAAACAATTAGAGAAGCTTTTTCTTTCTTCATTATTTGGATATAACAAAATTCTTACTAAAGAAATCATTCACACACACACAAATCAACAATTTTTATTTATTATCAAAATATGTGAAAAAATTTCTGTTTAAACATCTCACAATTTGGCGCCCCTTGGCCTCGGCGCCCGGGGCGGCCGCCCCCTTTGCCCCCCCCCCCTTAGCTACGCCACTGCGAGCGACTTCATACATTAAATGCAAATCAGTCTGTCTGTAGTAGTATCTAAGTATGCCTTGAGCATGGCTTTTCTTCGTTAATATTAAAAAAACTGTCGTATACAAAAATATGGAAATCGGTGGTATTATAAAGTAATATTTGATAAACACGCTGATGCAGACTGTTTTCAAATCGAAGAATTACTTTCAGAGATATTTAATGCTAAAGTTGGACAAAATCGTTCCATTAAAAAAGTTTTATTGGTGCAAAATCTATACAGGAGAATTTAATCATTTTTAGATCATTTTATAGGTTATAAGTTCCCGGTGTGCAGATTGAATTTATTTTTTTTTTATTTGACTATTTTTTGAGGTTTTATTTCTATTTTAAATTCAAATTTTCAGTATTTCGAGAGATATTTCTTACAAATTTAAAAAATGTTATTAATTTAAACTGTTGCCAACTTTATAAACAACGCAAACAATAATGTTTACTTCAAATTAAAAATTTATTTACACGGGACTATTGTAAACAGAAAAAAAAATTAAAATTAGAATTAAATGATTACATGTTAAAAGCAGGAAAATTGCGTCATAAGAACCATATTTACACTGGAATTTTAAAAGAGAAACAAAATGTTAAAATAAAAAAATCATTACTATGCGTTGAAACCTATAAACAGAGGAAATTACGTCATATTTAAAATGGCCAATAAATATGGCAAAACAATTTAAATTAAAAAATATATTTGCGCGAGATATTTTGAGATAATCTTTTCAACTATTAATTTGAATTCGAAGACATCGCAAATAATATTTCCTTCTAACAACAAAAGTATTTTCATGTGAATATTAATAAGAGAAATAAAACTTTGGTGTAAATTACGTCAGATTTAAAACGATACATTTAAAATGAATTATTTAAAAGAACTATCTTATAGCGCTGTTAAAAAATACCGGGAGACAATGACGCTGTTTACTTAATTCATTTTACATTAGCTTATTTTCGAATGTTTAACTATTTTTTTAAATTAAATACGAAAACAGCCATTGTATCTTTAAACAGCAGCAGATATGGTCTTAAAAATCCCCAATCCAAGAAAAACGAATGGAAACCCGTTTACAGAGAGATCGCTATTTTTTTTTTTTTTTTTTTAATTCAATATTTTTAAAGCCGATCAAATTAGCGTGCTTTTTGGATTTTGGTGTCCCTGAACAGGGGTTGGCGAGCGTAGCTCGTAGGGGGCAGAGCCCCCTAGTGTTAACTGTACAGAAAGCCTGTTGATAAATTTAATATTATTCGAAAAAAAAAACTTTTTTTTTTATGTATGTCCGTGGGACATACAAAGCATTTTTTATGCGGCCCTGCAGCGTAAAAATTGGAGACTCCTATTTAAATATTAAAATTTAATATTTAATATTTCTTTGGAGGCATTTAACACATATGTAATACTGATTAATATTAATCTACATCACTTTAAAAAGATTTATTTATTCATTTTATAAGTACCATATTAAGTATCAATAAATGCGATACCTTTTAAAATTTCGACTCTTTCTACCCTTTTATACTTGTCATATATTTCAATTCTCCTTTTTTAAACAACATCAATTTTAGATACATCCGATTGCAAAAAGCATAGGTTTCTATTATAAAGCCAATCGTTAAAGTTTTTGTAAATAACGATTTTTAGGTTAAATCCGACTGCAAAAGATATAGGTTTGTATTATAAAAGCAATCGATAAAGGTTTTCTAAATAACGATTAATATGTTAGTATATTTCTTTAAAAATATTTTGATAAATATGCTTAAATTTCAATTACCTATCAATCATATTTAAATACATAGAAATCTGATATTTCTTGACAAACTGAAACATATAAAAAAAATACAACTATTAAATTAAAAAGTCAAAGTATACCTTGCATAATGTAGGAAAAGGGGTTCAATCAAAATGTTGTTACCTGTCTTCAATTATGTTATTTATGACTTTGAAGTAAACATTAACATCAATGTTATTACTTTTGTAGATGATGCAATTCATCACTTAAATAGAAAGAAAAATCGATGGCTGTTATCCTATTATATTTGCGGTGCATATCTTGAAACTTCGAATGAAAAAGCTCTTTTGAAACGATGCCGAATATTAACTTTAATGGTGAATATTATTTTAAAGATTTTCTTTGGTGCACCTCATGTTTGCTTGCTTAATACGTTTTTTTCTCTATGCTTTAAATGATATAAAAAATAAGTATATTGATTCTGCACACGATAAATATACTCAGAAATGTAGCCAATACTTTTCTTATTTAAATTTCAAATATTTCATCTATGATAAATGATAAACTAATCATTAATTTGTATGTTAAGAATTTTGAAATTGTGTATTTTATTGATTTTGTATTTCAATTAGAAAAAAATGTTTTCCAATGACAAGAAAGCAAACAAACTATTTTTATTAAATGAAATATATGTATATCAATGAAATTATCTTTTCGGTGTCGTTAGACTATAGTCTAAAGTAAAATTATACAGGGTGTCCTTCTCAGTGGAGTTGTATGGCTATTTTCTAAACCTTTGTGTCATGGACATATGGTTTCAGTTACAAAATATTTTACATGAGGTATAGAAGTATTTTAAAAGCTATTTGAGCAACAGAAACATAAAAAAATATATAAAATTTAATTTTTTATACGGTCCCCGGGTACCATAAGTTACATTTAGAAAAATGATCATATTATCATAAGAAATAAGACAAAAAAAAAATGATTCCAATTCTTCTAACATGTTAAATTATCGAGTAATATCTGTTTAAAGTTGAAGCATCTTTTTTGCTGCGAAATAGGGGACATTCACAAATTTATAAGAAATATAAATAATTGTCACATATAAATAATAATAAAAATTGAGAGTACAATTAACATTGCAATATAAATTTGAAATTTCTTTTTTTTTGAAATATTTAAATAAAATAAACAACATGTACTAAAAAAAATAAGTGATAAAAAACACAATTTTTATTTAAAAAAATCAAGAGAAGAAAGTAAAAGCCTCATTTCCTTACAAAATAAAACATATTAAGATATAATCATTTTAAATGCTCTTAATCTCTCTCTCTATATATATAAGTCAATTGTCTGTGGGTAAAGACAGACTTTTCTCCATGAATACCTACTGCCACCCACACGCGGTTCTATTGGTTAGATTGCCTTTGGTCTACTGCAGATAGTAAGGCAGTTTGGTCGAGGTGGGTGAAAGTGGGGGATTACAGGCGCACTCAAAAGAATTCCATTTCATTACGGCCTTATGTGGAAAAATCGTTTGAGATAGTTTTTAATCGCTTCCTAGATATATAAAAGGCCCAGACAAAACTACTGAACCTAGAAGCATGAAAATTGGGAAAAAAGAGCACTAAGGACTGGATTTTGAAAATTCTTACCCTAAAGGGGTAAAAAGGAGGGGGTTCAAACTTTTTTGAACATTTGACCATATCTCAGCAGTCGGTTTAGCTAAAAGCGTGAAATTACAGAAAATAAGTCTACTAAAAAATAATTAAGCACGTATTTCAGCGATTTTAGAAATCCTCCCACTCCCAAAAAGGGTGTTAACCTTTACATGGGGGCTCAGGCAGCATCTGTCCAGATTTCCAAGTTTTTTCAGACATATGCTGTCCGAGCCCCCGTGTAAAGGTTAAAATTTTAGTAACATTTGACATAGCGAAAATTTGAGATATCTTACCAGCCGTTTGAGGTAGGAGCGAGAAATTCCAGAAAATAAATCTACTAATACATAATTAATCATGTGTTTCAGCGTTTTTAGAAATTTAAGGGTGTTAAAAGAGGGTGTTGAAACTTTTAGAACATTTGTCCCTATCTCAGCAGCCGTTTTAGGTAGAAGCGAGAAATTCCGGAAAATAAATTACTAAAAAATAATTGCAAACCTATTTCAGAGTTTTTACAAACTGCCCATCCTAAGGGGTTTAAAAGGTATAAGTCGAAAATTTTAGAAATTTTGACATATATCAGCAGCCATTTTAGGTGGGAGAGGGAAATTCAAGTTAACAAACATACCAAAAAATAGGTAAAATAATAAGTATCTTTGCTAGATATATTTTGTTTGATTCAAGGTCCTTCTAGAGAAACTGACCAGCGAAACTGTCGAATTCCGCTAGTAAAATTAATGAAAAGTATCACTATCGTAATGTACGATGTTTCTGCTTTCAGTTAAAGTGAATATAAAGGCGTAATAAGTTCTTTTAATGCTTTAAGCACTTGTGTTTGATCCCTCGAAGCATGCCTAACTAATCTGTGTTCAGATGCAGAAAATTGTATAAGTAATGCAGATAGAAGTTTTATAACTCGGTCAATTTTAGTGTTAGACGAATGAGACTTTTTTGTTTTACTTGTTAGTGTGATAGGAATTTTTTGCTTAAATTTTTTTTGTATCGCTTATATGACCTGGGGAGAGTATAAAAAATTGTAATTCGTAACTTTTTAAGAAATATTTTTTTTTTTGATCGAAACGACTTTTGGAATAATTTTTGATATCATTTAAATCGTTTTTAGCAATTTGAACTGTAACGTCTATGAGTAACGGTTTAGGAATTAGTCGTTGGACATCGTTGAGAGTGGACATCCTGTATAGTTCTGTATTATTATTATATGTTTAGTGGGTTTAATATCTTGGAAGTTAAGATTTTGTTTTTGCATTTTAACGAGAATATTACAGAAGTTTTTGAATAAAATATTCAATGGAATGCGTAAGTGCTTTTGTACTTTTTAATCATAAATTTAAATTGTAGCAGAAATTGGTATCTAGATATAAATATTTATTTACAATGAAATTGAAGTGTAATACACAAATGTTCCAGTTGTAAGATAAACTAAAATCTATTGGTCACAGATTATCTATTGGTAACAGAACTTGTACTTTTTGAATTAACTTTATCCATGTCTCAGCATTTAACTAAGTACCTACACACCATCTCCAGAGTTTGATTTAAATCTATTTGAAATTCTTTACGAATTGTAATTCTAAATTGCTTGATAAAACTTTTATTATACTTAAAAATACTTATTAAAATTACAATTAACTCTTGGCACAGCAAATAATTTATCAACAAAACACAATTCAAAAGATTAAACTGTAGTTCTTTTCTGATTCTGCCTAACATATTACTCATACCACTGCTCTTAATGGTGCGTAAATTAAAATCCCGTTGATTTCTACATTCAAAAATAATACATGAACATTTTCCAGTATAACGTTGCAGAAAAAACATTTACTATGGAAACATACATTAAAAGTTATAATGCGAGCCTTTTTTTTTTTTTTTTTTTTTTTACTTCTGCTATGAAATATAATTTTAATACTTCAAATAGATCTGCTGTTGTTAGATAAACCCAATAGAATGGGTGTGTGGAAAAGTGATAACATTCCAAATATGTAAAATGAACTGAGATAGTCATTTTGAAGGTTTCACTTTAAACTCTCTAATGTGTCATAAACCATAACATTCCTGGCTCTGGCCATCAGTATATTTGCCCATGAGAATTTTATTGGGTAAAAAAAGGATACCATTTCTAGACTGTAAACCTTCATCCACACAAGATGGTGCTCTTTACAAAGTCATTCGAACTACAAATGTAAGTATAAGTGAGATAATACGTCTTAATTACGCCTACTAATATCAATATCACAATATATATTATATGTTTACTTGTTTACTTGTTTATATTCGACAATCATTTTTCAAGTTTTCATATGCATTGCATTTGTAATTTTTGTTATACATTCTGATGACGATTCAGTGAAAAAGTTGAAGCATGTCAATAAAGGTTTTTAATATACTTTTAATGTGTTTTTAGTAACGTCTTTTAAGAAAATTAATAATTTAATATATGTTTTGATTTCCACTTGGAATAAATATTGTGATATGGTCATTCAAACTTCTAGAAATCGCAGTCTACGATAACAATTAAAGAGGCTTCAAAACAAGCTGATACTCAACTTGAAGAACAAGTAGACACTATATTTCAAGAAAATTTGCAATAACATAACGAATAACAGTAAACTTTCAAATTATTGAAGAAATAAAATCATGTGAAGTTTCCCACAGCTTCAGCGAATAGTGTGCTACAATTTCAATGAAAGTGAGTAAAACTGAAGATTTTCATCAAAGGTATACACTGTATACCTATAGAAGAAATACATCTTTATGACCGAATACTTCAGTATATTCCTCGACCAACACTACAGATAGTGATAATGACGATTAGATCATTTTTAAAATGTCCATTTTGGAAACAATAATAAAAATTATTATTATTATTACCTACAACTGCTATTTTCTACAGTTATTTTAAATATTATTTTTAATTTTTAAATGTTTTAAAAAAATGTTGCGTCATAAATTTGTTTTATTTGCAATTTAACTTAGTCTCAGAAATTTTAGTGGAAAATGGAAATCAGTCCATCGTATTTCGTTAATAATAATAAATAAATTAATGCGTATTTATCTTCGAAATTTTCAGCCCCATATCCTGTAGAACTTCAATAGAAAACCGGCGAACGTTTTTCTAATACTAATAGTTTTTTTTTTCTTACCATTTTTTTGTTTCGTTTTCTCAACATTTGCACCACTGTGGAGTGTTATCTTTTTTCCCACTCACCTGTTCAATTTGACTGTTTACCTGTTCAATTAAATTACGGAATCCTAATCCTTCAGTAAACTTTATTCTGTGTTCTACCTAAAACTGTTTAGTTAGATGAAAAATCTATGGTTGATATTTGAAAGTTTTTCATATTCATTAACAATATTATTTCTAAATTCATTTAACAAATACAGTGAAACCTGCTAATATGGTATCGCTAGATACCGGAGAAAATAATCGTTATATAAAATTTCCGTTTTAGAAAACTTGATTGAGAATTTTTCTTTTAGACTGAATCATCCACAATTAACGGTTAACGCAGGAATCCATTATAAACTGATTCTTTTTTACAAGTTTTATGGTAATATGTATAAAAATCATGCCAAACAAACCTAGTTTAACCATGTTGCATATAAATATAAACTCTGTTTCTAACGTCTATAGATTAAAATCCACCTGATTGTTAAAATATTTTTAACATATTTCTCTTCGGATTAATGCATTTAATGACTTGAATATTAGAGTTTACATTAATTCCATTTAAAATAAAGATACTGAAAACGCTGCCTCTGAATATAAGGCGTGGTTGTATATTTAACTATTAAGTGACATATATATTTTCTTTATTTTTTATATGACATATATATTTTCTTATATATATGTTTTATTTTTCTGAATTTCTAAAGACCAGAATTTTAATATATATATATATACATATTTTAAATTAAAGTACCAAAATATAAAATAATTAATTTTAAAAATTACATTTGCTGGATTTCTTAACATTAGAAATTATATTTTTTACCAATTTATTATTAAAGTAACAAAATATAATGAATAAGTTTTCTAACTATATTTTCATAAAATTCACTTTCGATACTTTATTTATTTAAATGTTTTCAATATTTCATTTCAAATTTAATATAGAAAAAAAAAATACTGTTTAAGAACCATGACTTTTCTTATTGTACATAAAATTTTATATTTATATAAAATCAATAAAATTATGGTTTCAATGCATTTGCGATGTATTTCACTCATATTGGACATTTTCACATAAATATTATTTTTAAAGTTAATGAAAAAATAATTTGTTTTTTTAAAATGTCGTACAGAAACAGTGCCTCTATTTCTGAGCTCCGGAGATTAAGTTCCATTGTTGTTTAAAATCCGTTTGACATATTCCTGAATAGTTTAGAACACTTTATGACTTTATATTATAAGGTTTAGTATGTCTACATATTAGACAAAAAAAAATGGAAGCTGTATTCAAACACATTATCTAAATTTCAAAATGAATCTTCTTTTTTTAATTATTAAGAGTAGAATTGATAATTTTGGTTGAAAAAAAAAAAAAAAAAAAAAAAAAAACAATAAACAACAAATAATTGCAATTATTAAAGTATTGCATTTCTGAAAATATGGATAGGTGCGATCCATAAATGTTTACTTACTTGAAAAGAACGAATACAATGCTCTTATTTTATTTAAAAATATATATATAAGTAAAGTTTGTTAAATAAATGTTACATAAAAAGTGAATTTATTTATCTTTATTATTCAGGATCAGTTCGAGATAATTATCGGGTAATTAAGAACAAGTGAGATGTTAAACGTGCTGATGTTAAACGTGAAGTTGAAACTAACGGTAAACATTCCCATTGAGTGTATGAGAATGTTTTTGTCGTTCCTGCTTTATAATTGCCACATTTCCTCGCAATTGTCACATTCCTAATCAGTCCAGAGTGACAGACCCTCATTCCATGTCACGCGTGGGGTAGCTTTTCTACATATTTCTGCTGTTTTAACAATGCTATTGTATCCTCGAATTAAAACAGCTATCCAAATATGAAAATGTAGTGTTTTTTATAGGGGAGACTAGGGAAGGTTGGCCCGCTTTTTTCAAAATAATATTTTATTTTTTAAATATTGAACGTAGAATAAAGTTTTATCTATAATTTAATTCGCTATACAATCAGTTATCACAATAAAACTGCTACATAAGTATAACATATAAGAAATTTAAAAAATGATCGATTTTAATCATGAAAAAATAATGGGTCAAGGCTCCACACATATGAGAGTGTTGACCCGCTATATGGGATGCTTGATCCACTTTGTTTTATATTGCAATTATTTGTGAAGAGAAATAAATTCAGTTAAAAAAAACAAGATAAGTTTATGCTACATGCTTTAATTATTATAAAGAGATATATGTATTTTTTAATATGATGCTTAAACAAACATTTTTAGACACAATCGCAAGTCAGAGGAGAAAAATTTTGCTTTAAACAGGATTTTGTCTGAGCAGGTATAATTGTACAACAGGGAAAATGAAATTTTAACATTTCAGGCAGTATTCTGTTAGAGAGAGATTCCGTTTTCATAGTGTTTCTTGTTATTATATCCGGATTTAGGAGCCACTGTCCCGCTTTTTTTTTCTCTCCTTGTCCTATTTTTTGTGACACTTGGCCTGACAACTCTAGTTGTCACATGTTTTGGCTTCATCTCACTGTGTGCACCCTGGTAAAATTTGTCTACATACCTTCCTAAAGATTTTCGATCGATGTTATGTTCTTTTGCAGCCGCATGAGCACATAACGTATCATTAACATGATTTAAACCTTTAAGGGGCAAAGTGATTTCAGTACTTAAATTTTGAAATAAACGACTGGCACTGGAATTTACGAGCAAATTTATTTGGAAATAAGAAAAGGGCTATATTTCACATACATATTAAATTTAACAGATTTTAGCAAAATTCTAGTGCCATTGTAACGTTTCAGAATTAAAATTCAGTAGTTTTATAAAAATACCGCTGCCCCTGAAAGGGTTAAGTGTGCTGCTTGCATCCTTTCTAGTCCTTCCTAGTTTTTACCACTGTTTCTTTTTACCTATTGTAAGTAATATTTAAATGGAAAAAAGTTCCTATCAACTTTCCCATTTTCTAGCAATTTTTCACATCATTACTTAAATTTATATCATTTATTTTTTCTGAAAAATCTTACGAAATATTTCTAAAAACCACAACAATTTTGTTGAAAACGCCTCACAATTGATTTTTTCCACACCTATTTCGAATATCTCTATGAAACGAAGAGTGTTGTTTGACAATTCCAGTAGCTTTGGTTGACACCTATTGATAAAACTCTGAATTTTTTTTAAATATGAAAATCAGTGGGTGTGTCAAGCCTCCCATATGGTCAACCGTCCCCTATATATATATATATATATATATATATATATATATATATATATATATATATATATATATATATATATACATATACATACATATATATACATACATATATATATATATATATATATATATATATATATATACACTGGTGTCCAAAATTAAGGACCAGTCACAAAAGGCTCATTTTTAAGTCAGCGAATACTCAAAAGGACATAATATAATTCAAATATTTACTTTCCTTACACTACACCACAGCTAGTCCATATAGCATATCATTCATGTCACACGTGCTCACAAGTATGACAGTCACTTCGGTGAAACAAAAAATAGGAAATTCCACACGTCTCGTTATGAGTCTCAAATGATCATTATATGAGATTTCACTGAGACGTAAATCTGACTGCTGCTCTGTGACGAGCCACCAGGTGACTTTACAATGTAGTTACATTGTGACTATCGTGTGATTTTTAGACTCAATTTCAAAGTCATCATGAACGATGCATTATGATAAGTCACCAAATAATATCACATTATAGTCACATGGTGACTTTTTACAAAAGAGCAGAATGGTGAGTTCACAATAGTCTCTCTGTCACCTGAAATTCATCATGTGACTTTAATGTGACATTATTTGGTAACTTGATCAAAATCCAGCGTTTACGATGACTTTGAAATTGAGTCTGCAGATGACAGTCACATGAGAGTCAGAATGTAACTACATTGTAAAGTCACATGTTGACTCGTCACAAAGCATCATTCACAGTGACGCCTCAGTGGAATTACATATAGTGATCATTTGAAACTCATAATGAGATGTATGGAATTTCTTTCTCTTTTGCTTTATCGTAGTGACTGTAACACTTGTGACCCTGTGTGTCATGAATGAAATGTTAATGGACTAGCTGTGCTGTAGAGATAGTAGTTATTCGAATTACAATATTTCCTTTTGAGCATTCGCGTACTAAATTAGCATTTTGTGATTGGTCCTTAATTTTGGACACCAGTGTAATTTATATTTTAAAAACTTGTATGTTAATAGAAATATGTACGGCCGGCACATCAAGTCCCCTTTTCATGGAATGACCCTGAAAGGGGCAGATTACTTAAGTCTAGTATTTAAAATGTGGATAATTTTAAACTAATTAAAAGTGGGCAGCTTATTTTGCTCTAGGATTTAAAATGTGGAGATTTGTAAACTTTTAAAATGTCATTCCGTATAACGTGACCGTATGGGACAAATTTTTTACACATTACCGTTGTTCTAACAATACTGTTGTATCCTGAAATTAAAACAACTATGCTAATATAAAAAACCAGTTTTCCTTTTATGTATAACTATATTCTAACAAATTACAAGTAAATACATATTTATGAATTATGTATATATAATATAAACATAAATTGATATAAATTTATGTATATATTATATTTAAATTTATATAAGTGCCACGTGCAGGACATTTTATCCAATTTTCATGGAATGGCCACAAGCAGTTTTACAGTGCAAATGAATATTCTTCGTTTTTATCAGAAGATAAGTCGTTCTTAAATAATATGGTTACGTTATGCTTATTCTAAAAGAATAAGAATAAGTTTTGGATTCAACAAATTTTCAAGAACATATAGAATCATGTTAGTAATTACTTCACACTTTTTATGATATGGGGTAATTATGAAGCGAAATGTTTCACTCTCGTTCCATATTAAGTCGTATTAAGTATCATGTGAAGCCACAACTGCGTGTACAGTTGAAACTTTAGCTTTCCTCAGGAAAACTTCTCTATCATTGAAAGTGTAATACATCTAAATGTCAGAAATTAAAAAAATATATATACTTGGGGACACTTAGTTGGTTTCCATATAATCCCGTTAAACAATACAATGCAGGGAGGTCCCAATGTTATGTTTCTTTGGAAAGATTTCCGCTTAAAAATATAAGTTTAAAAAATGCACGCTCGGTGTACACAACAAACCAGTTCCCTTAAATACTAATATACACAAAGAAACATTTAGTATCAATTCACTACTTTGGAAACTTTAATTTTATTTAATTATATTTTTATTTAAAAATTAGATAAATTTTAATTAAATTTAATTAAACATTTGAATGAAATATAGTCTCTCTTGATGTAGAATATTTATATTATTCGCTAAAAATATATTCCTAATTTATAATCAGTGTATGTAAATAGCGTACTTAAAATAAAGAAGATAGTATTCAGAATTAAACCATATTTTTTCTTTCAATTTAAACAAGATTTCAAAATAAAATTCTTATTTTTTTTTTCTTTCAAGAGATGAAAGATTAAAATAATTGAGGTACATAATTTTTTTAAATAATAACGTAATTAATGGGTTTACTTCAATTTACGCAAGATCATTACTTACACTTTTTTTCTTATAGGGATTATTTTTTTCACACTTTCTTCATTATTCCGCTGGCATGAAAATGATGAGATTAAATTGTGATATTCTTCTAAAGTTTTTAAAACTTTAATTGCCTTATTATGTAAATGATCTTTGATAAATGGTATAAAAAAGAATGAATATATAACAATATGCATTTACTATACTGCTAATATACACACACACAAAAAAAAAGCATAATTTGTCTAGATGTTACTTTGAAAAAATAGTATTTTTTAACATATATTTTTTAATAGTTATAATTAGAATTTTTACTTAAAAAAGCATTCATATATTATTTTTATTGTACTTATTCACGGGATAAAGTAAAAGAGAATTTCAGCATGTAAAAGTCTGTAATTCTAGGGACAAGCACAAACAATCATAGAGTTTGATATATTTCGTAAAGAAAATTCTTGAGAAATCTCTAACCTTGATGCGATTTCTCTCACCTTTTTTTAAGCATTATTAGGAAGCTGCCTGCTTAATACACTTTAAAAAAATCACTTTTGTTTTACAAGAAATTGAAAATGATTTGTAAAAATAATATTTTCCGTGATTATTCACTAAATGAATTTATCTAAATTATTCTTTCTCGAACACGACATATACTTCAATGTGACAATAATTTGAGACAATTTTTCAGTTGCACATGACTTTAGTTTGTTGTTGTTGTTTCTTCTTAAACTTCAACTATTAATAGAAAAAAAAACACAGTTACATTACTAAAAAAATAATACTTAACCATCATATTTAACTTAATAAATAAATACTTATCTACAAAATATTCATTTATACAGTTTCCGAATTATTATTTGATGAGGTTACATTATGTTTCTGACATACGAGTCATTGTACTAAAAAATAAAATATAATAAAAAATGAATAAATAAAGTACATATATTGAATAATAGTTTTATATGTTTACTTTACATATAGGTATATTTCTATCTAATAAATAAATAAATTCTATTGTTTTACGTCGAAATTCAAATTAACACAGCGCAGATGCCTAAAAAAAGCATACATTTTCTCCTAGTTTTGTTTTCAGATCTTCTTTCTTCAACACTTCCAAATATAAAATTACATTATAGTTAAAAAAATTCACTTTGAAATATTTTGTATGAATTTCTAACACACTAGTGGGTTTTGAAATGATGGCCATTCTATAAAATATACTGACATACCAATGAAGGATAAAAGTGGGAGAGACATTTACTTATCTTGTTCACCATTAATTTGCCTTATATATATTTTCTTCTTTAAAATAACAAGACTTTTTTTCTTCAAATTTTCTATTTTTGATACAATTAATGTTTTTTAGATTCAATTTAGCACTCCAGCCTTTTTTATCTTCCCGTACAACCAAGAATAAGCAGCTGTTCCGACCATTCAGGACGTGGACTTCTAGGCATTTTCTAAGATTTTTGATAATCAGCTGAATTTAATTTCTATAGAATCTGTTTATTAAACTTTGTGCAATCTAGCATCGATTTCCATTTAGAATTAAATTGTGAATTTTCTTCTCGTAAACTGAAAAAAAAAAAATATATTACTTTAATCACGGGCATCTCCATTACATTCTTGTAGTATAATTATATATAAAAAATATTAAAAAAAAATATGTATACATACTTGCTTAGCATTTGTGAATAATTTCGTATATGTATCGTTACACACAGTTAAAGACACAAACTCTTCACAAGTCTTTACAAACAGTTAAACACTGTTTTATGATATAAATATCTGCATCATTATGACTCAGGTCATATTTAAAATCCTATAATCCTAGTCTTTTTACACAGGTTCCTTTAAAACTTGGAAGATTCATTAGCATTCTGTCAACAAAATGAGAAACTTGGGAAGTATTCACGGTTTCGGTCTGGACATAGTATGAACATTTTTAAGATTTTTTCTTGAATAAAAACGAAATTTTTTGTAATTTTCCTTTCAGAAGTCTTTTCTGAAAACCTATGTGATATAGCAACAGGGACAAAACATGCTGATCCTTAACACAATCCCAAACCAACACTATCCTGTGGCTTTAAGTTACTCGTTGTTTGTAGAAAAGTGATAATTTAATTTTGCTCATGGTTATGGTGTGGAAAATGATCAGAAGCAATATTTTATCGATAATTGTATAATAATAGAATTGTAGACAAGAAAGGAACCAGCTTTTGTAGTTTAAAGGTGAGAACAGTATGTACCAAATTTCACTTAGATATATTGTATTTGGCGATTTCACTAATCATTTGAAAAATTCGAAAAAAAAAAGTTGGAATTAATAACATTGTAATATGTTTTTGTATGTTAAAATATTTTAGAAAACCTATCTAAAGTTCGGAAGGATCTAACGAAAAATTCCATCAGAATCGAAATTCAGGTTTTGATAGTCATATCATCAATGATTTGTAATGTCTGATTTATCAGTTTTATTTTTGAAAATATATTTGCTCTGTTTTTCTTTGTGTTTAAACTATATCTGACCAATGTAACTGATATGGTAGTAAATTGTAATTTAATGGATTTTCAAATGAGTGAAAGTACCTTCATTAGTCAGTGTGAAAAATTTTTAGAATCATACTTTCTAACGGAAAAGAAAAAACAAATCAGCAATTACATAACATATGCGACTACTTCCGTGACATATAATTAATATTTTGGAAATTTTTCCCTACTATTCATAAGTTTGTATGAATTGAATGAAAAAACATCAGTAATATTAAAAATGCCACATGTATAGTTACTACAACATCTAATTAAATGAAGTTTTCTACAATTTTGTTTAAAATTCATTCTAAGGTGATATCTGTTATGTAACTTAACATCAGCATAGGATTTTAAAAATTATGTTTGTGTATCGATATTTTATTATGGAAAATATATTTATCAAAAGCGTTAAAAACTATAAGGGACATAATAACAAAAATATTTTTTTTTGTGTGTGTGTGTGTGTGTGTCATTTAGAAAATTTGCAAAGAAGGGGATTTATTTTCAAAGGGTGACGATTAAAATGGCACGCCTTAATAAGGACAGCAACTCATTTTAATTAATGGAACGTAAGTATTTTATATTATTTTTTTTTTATAAAAACTCCTAAATTTTAACTTTTTTTAATTATATTTTAATTTTTTCCACAATGAATAACCTTTAGCACACGAATATAAATTTTTCAGACGCTAACTTTTTTTAAGCATATCTTTTTTAGCAGGAGTTGTGATTTTTATGGCATTCTATTATTAATATTACGCTTAAACAAAAGAAGTGTTGTGAATACAAAAAGAAACAGGATGTGTCCCAGGATACTGTCTGGGGTTAAAATATTTTCAGTGATGAATATATGTTATCGACATCATTAAGCAGTGGCTCTCCTACTGAGAATTATGCGCAAAACATGCGTGCAATAAATGACTAAAACTGTAGCAAAAATAAGTAGACTGAGCTCAAGAAAAATATTCGTTAAGTTGTATTGAATTATATAATAGTACTCATACTTCTTTAGAAAATAATTTATAAATGCCATTATTATTTTTTTATTTAAAAATTATTTTTATTTTGACCTGATCTTGAGTAACTGTCATAAAATAAATAAATATACATATGAGTTCAAAAATAAGAACATATTTACTATTAATTGCCGAATTCTCAAATATAATTATATGATAAAATAACATCATTAGAAATTATTTTTTCCGAATTATAAATTAGAATGCATTTAAAAAAAGTCCGTATTATAACATGTTTTAACTATGTTACTCACATTTCTGAGAAACTTTTTAAAATTTCTACAGATCCATGTCAGTTCAGAAAAAGTTCTGCCCAACTGCATGGAACATATTTTAAGCAAACAATACTTTATTGCATTCTGAAAGCTTTTTTGTAGTATATATTCTTTTTCTGATAAAAATTGTACTTTAATACATTTTAAATATTTCAAAGTTTCATAAATGCCATATTAATGCATTTAAATGTTTCTAAAATGCTATACAGTAATTACAAAATAAATCACTTTTCCACGTTGCAGCAGAAAAAATATACATATATTATTATTTAAAATTATAAACAATAAGTTGCTTATATTTAAAAAGGTAAAATATGGAAGTTATTTATAATTAGTTATTTATAATTAGCTTGTTTCTGCTTAAACTAAAATAAAATTATCTAGAAATATTTTGATAATTCCTTTCAAATACAATCTGTTTTTTTCGGAAGCAATAAAATGATACATATAACACCATAATTAGCATTAAATAACCGTAATAGCATTTAATATTCAGTTTATGAGAGCAATGAGATATAAACAAGGGAACTGTGATTGATATTAATTTAATATTTATCTAAACTTTATAATTTAATATATTTATTAATTTGTGTTTTATCTGAAATATCAAACTATAATATCACTTCTTGAAATTTCATATATTTCTCACATTTCTATAATGATAGCTGAATTTGAAAGCATTCATATTTCATTTTCTAGAAAAAAAATATTTTCTCCAAACATGTTAATTTTATGAACAAATACTGGACAATTGGACCATAAAATATAATAAATAAAGATACAACCTTGCTTAATGGTACACAAAACGCGAACTTTAATAAGTTAAATGTTAAATTATACGTTTTGACCTGTTTCTACAGCCGTCTTCCGGAAAAAATATGCTAGTTAAACGGCTAAAAGCTCAGATGAAGGCTTCCTGTGCGAGAGAAAATTTGTCTAACATTGACTAAATATATGAAAACAAAAATGTTGTGCCACCCAGTGAAAATAAATACATATTAATGAAATGAGTCCAAAAAAAAATGAAAAGTTCGATTGAAGAAACCACGAGTGCCGCTATCTACGCAAGAGGGCAAAAACCACATTCAACAAAACTTTCATTCAAGTTTTTGGCCACATGATTCAAGTTCAAATTGAAATATTGTAGCTGTGATTTTATAATATTATGCCAGATATTTGGAATATTATAGTGTAAATTATCTTTGCAAGGTTTATTCTCACGTGCAATGATTTCAACAGATTCTCTAATTTTACTCTCAAAAAAGTTATTGCACGGAACTATAATTTTTCCGTCATCAAAGTTAACATAGCAGACTTCATTAGCTAAGTAGAACTTAGAAAGATCTGTATTCTGCTTACATTGTTTAATGTCCCTGAGGTGCTGTATAATCCTCACTGAAAGTTTACGTTTTGGCATGCTGATGTAGACTTTTTCAACAATATTTGATAAGCGAAAATATGAAATCCCTATCACTTTATCTATTAATATTGAAAAAGTCTAGATCGGCATGGCAAAATGTAAACTTTCAGCAAAGATTATGGAGCACCGAGGGGGCATTAAACAACGTAAACCGAATACAGCTCTTTCTAGGTTCTACACTGTAAAAAAAAATCTGTGAAGTTACTAAAGTTTTTCTAGGAAACTGGGATTCCTAGAACTTTTCATGTAACGGCAACAACAAAATTTCATGTAACAGACACACTTTTGCGCCGAAAATCAAAAAATCTGTAAAGTTACTAAGAATTTTTTTGGAAACTGGGATTCCGAGAACTTTTCATGTAACTTTAGCCAGGGTTACAAATAAAAGTTTAGTAAGATTACTGAAATTTTAGCAGATTCATTTGTAAAGTTACAGATTTTTGTAGCTTTACAAAAACTAGTTTTGTAGATTTGCAGCTTTTTTCGTACAGTTACAGGTGAAAGTTTAGTAAGCATGTAACTTTACATCTGTAGAACTACAGATTTTTTTTACAGTGTACCTAGCTAATGAAGTCTGCTATATTAACTTTGTTGAAGCAAAAATTATAGTTCCGTTCAATAACACTTTTGAGAGTAAAATTAGAGAATCTGTTGAAATAAATGAACGTGAGAATATACCTTGCAACGATAATTTATCCTATAATATTAAAAAAATCTGGCATAATATCATAAAGGCATAGCTGCAATATTTAAATTTAAACTTGAATCACGTTGGCAAAAACTTGAAAGAAAACTTTGTTGAATGTGGTTCTGGCCCTCATGCGTAGATAGCGACACTAGTGATTTATTCAATCAAACTTTTGATTTATTTGGACTCATTTCATTAATAAGTATTTATTTTCACTGGATGGCACTACTATATTTTTGTTTTCATATATTTAGTGAATGTTCGACAAATTATCTCTCGCACAGGAAGTCTTCATCTCTGAGCTTTTAGTCATTTAACCATCATATTTCTCCTGAAGATGGTTGTAGAAACAGCTCGAAACTTAGAATTTAACTTTTAACTAATTAAAGTTCGTGTTTTGTGCATCATTAAGCAAGGTTGTGTCTTTATTTATGTTAATTTTATTTCTTCACCAGCGAAAAAGATTTTAGTGTAAAAAATGGTGCGTTTTTTAATTGTTTTATGTATCATAAATATATTTCGACGATAGGAAGAAGTTTTGTATGCATACGTTTAAATTCATGTTAAAGCCTCACAATTACGCAATAAAGACGTGAATTTATATATTGCAAACATTTTTTTGTGCTATGTTTAGCTTATGTTTAGCTATGAGTAGCTGATGTTTATGCTGATATTTTGGCAGACCGCCGCACTAGTAAAATTGGACAATTCTTGTTGGTGAATTCTGATTATTTTATTAAGTTTATTTTTATTAATTATTTAATTAAGTTTATTTTTATTAATTATACAAAGTTAATAACACTGGTTCTGAATATTTAGAAAATCGTGTTTATTTTAAGAAAGTAAAGAAAACAAACAGTGAAATTTTTACATTCAAAATTTGTTATATTTCAGGATATCCTAGCTTAGTCTCAGCAACAACAAATTATAAATAAATGAATGATTTATTCTCGGATTGCGCAAATTTTGCTACTTTTGCGTTGCCCAAGGAAATCTCATCTTATTGATCACATATATCACATAAGTTATTGATGATAAAATTTTGGTGTAAATCACCTAACCGGTGACGCTGATATGCTGCATCTTGCATAATTTACAGGATTTTAGGGATAGTCCCAGCTCAAGAACTAATGCTTGGAATTTCATATTATTAGAATCCTCATGATTGGCATATATTGAGATCGCCATTTAATTCTGGCACTGTACTAGAGAATTTGCAAGTATTAACATGTATGATATAGAATAAAGTTTTGGGATTGGCATATCTGACTAGTTATGCTTATGAAAATATTTCATATTTAATTTGTGTAATTTCCCTTTTAAATCTGTGCGGTTTTAATTTTTGATTTTTTTTTCAACCTGGCTTTCGCTAGAGTGTTTGATACTCGGGACGTGGCTGGGGCCCTGCGAACCTGGCGTCCACTAAAGAGTCGGAATAAGTAGAAGAATAAAGGGCTTCGGACGAAAAGAGCAAAGCTTACTTTTGAATACGTTAAAGAAACTGAAGAACGATCCCGATATTATTTTTATCAAGACTGACAAATCAAACAGAATTGCAGTATTGGGCAGATTAGATTACATAGATAAAATAAATACGTGTATAGCGGACATAGATTCTGAAATTCTACATAAAGATTTAAATCCTAAGATGTTCCGTAAGGTTGAAGAGTTAGTCCGTAATGGGAAATGGCCGGAAAGTATGAAACCGCTTATTAAAGTTAACCACACTGGAGTTACTCCAATGTTAACTAGGAGATTGAAAGATCATAAATCAAATTTATCGTTCAGAACTGTCGTTTCCCGCTCTGTCGCACCCACATACTTTTCAGAAAAGGCTTTCGTGATCTTCTTGAAGTCAGTACTTCAGTTTTTGCTATTGAGTCTGCAAAAGATCTTATTGATAAAGATAAACAATTTCCAATTAATACAAAATCCATTATGGTAAGTTTAAACGTAGTATCTCTATATCCTTCCATCAATATGCATGAGGTCATGCAACATATCAATATGATCACAGATAACAATTCAAATATATTTCAAGATATAAAAACCTCACTAAAATCTGGACTTAAGCACATAATTTACAGTAACATTTAAATTTTTAATAAGAATATTTATAGACAGTTACAAGGTGCATCGATGGGATCACTAATTTCTGGTTTATTTGCAGAGTTTGCCTTAAGACCTCTAGAACATAAGATCTTTGGTACGTATAATTTGAAACCCGAATGTTGGTTAAGATATGTTGATGATGTTTATCGTCCTATGGAACTACAGTTTATCTGATTTAACTGGTTTTCTTCAAGATATAAATAAATTAATTAACAATATGAAATTCACCCTTGAAATCGAAGAAAGCGCTTCACTTCCATTTTCAGATGTTGAGATTAATAGTTGCAGTTCTGGATTAAAATTTTCAGTTTATAGAAAACCTATCAAAGAAAACACAGTTATCCATTTTTCAGCAAATGTACGTTTTCAATATAAAATCTCTGCATTTCAGTCATTCATTAAAAGAGCATTTATGATCTGCTCAGATGTCATCTGACCAATTAGATGAAGAAATCGAATTTATACAAAAAAAAAAAAAAAAAAACCTTTGATCATGGTTTTCCAACAAAACATGTAGATAAGATAATTCAGAAGTACAATGCTATACTGAACTATGGTTTTCGGTCCAACAACAGGATCATAATCAACTTGTCGTCTACAGAAAATTTCACTACATTCCCGCTATATTCGAAAAGCTAAAAAAGATCATACAGAAATATAATATAAAGTTGGTCATTATTCCAACCCCTTACAACATTGACATCGCCAGTGATAAGATCGACAGGATCCCAATGGATCAAAAAGCTCATATATATGAAATCCCTATTACTTTATCTAACAATATTGAAAGATTATACATCGGCATGACAAAACGTAAGGTTTTTAGTAAGGATTATGAAGCATCGCAAGGATTTTAAACAGCATGATCACAATACAGCCTTTTCTAGGTTCTACTTGGCTAATGAAGTCTGCTATATTAACTTTGATGAGGCAAAAATTATAGTTACGTGCAATAACCCTTTTGAAAGTAAAATGAGAGAATCAGTTGAAATCATTGTACGTGAAAATAAACCTTGTAACGATAATTTATCCTATAATATCCCAAAAGTCAGGCATAATATTAAAGGCATAATTCTATATCTAATTATAATATTTCAGCTTAAACTTGTATTATGTTGCCAAAAACTTGAATGAAAACACATTGTCCCTCATGTGTAGATGGCGGCAATCGTGGTTTTTTAAATTGACCTTTTGATTCATTTGATCTCAGTTCATTAATAATTATTTATTTTCACTGGATGGCAACACTTCATTTTTAACACTTTCCAACAATGTTGAAAAGTGTTTATGCGTTCGGTTTGTCTGGCCGCCTGTCCGTCTTTCCACTCTCTAACTTCCGTAAATATACTCAGATTTTCATGAAATTGATAAAGGTTATTTATGGTCACCAAAGCATGTTTGGCATTGTATATGAAATATGTAGAATTAATCGTTCATTTACAGGGGCACTCAAAAGTATTCCATTACATTATGGTATATGGAGAATAACTCCCGTAAATGTACTCGGATTTTCATGAAATTGATAAAGATTATTTAGAGTCACAAAAGCATGTTTGGTATTGTATATGAAGTATGTAGGATTAATCGTTCATTTACAGGGGCACTCAAAATTATTCCATAACATTATGACATATGAGGAATAACTCCCGTAAATATACTCGGATATTCATGAAATTGATAAAGTTTATTTAGGGTTACCAAAGCATGTTTGGTATTGTATATGAAGTATGTAGGATTAATCGTTCATTTACAGGGGCACTCAAAAGTATTCCATTACATTAAGGTATATGGGGAATAACTCCCGTAAATATACTCGGATTTTCCTGAAATTGATAAAGATTATTTAGGGTCACCAAAGCATGTTTTGTATTGTATATGAAGTATGTAGGATTAATCGTTCATTTACAGGGGCACTCAAAATTATTCCATTACATTATGGTATATGGGGAAAAATCGTTTGCAGAGTATTTTAATGATATTATGCTATTTCAAATGTATTGAAACTGACATAAATCACTGAATTTCACTACAATCACATTAGAACAGGACATTCATATCATTTTTTATTCATTTACAGGGACACACAAAAGAAATCTGTTACACTACAGTACTGTCTTTGATTAATAATTGCTGGAGTGCACGGTTTAAAATTTCGGTATGCGCTTTTAAATTTAATTAAGTTTTTTGCATTTTACCCGTTATATATAAATTCTATACCTCAAATACAGGGTTGCACAAAAGTATTCACGTGCCGTTCTCCTTATTAGAGGAAATTGCTGCAGGTAAATTTTCAACTAAAGTATATGTAGCTCTTAAGTGAACAAAATTTTGGCTTGCATGTAGCTAATAGATTCAAAACTATAAATCATATACAGGGCAGCAATTCGCATAATTTTCCGATTGTGGATGGGAACAGCTGAAATTGGGTTCTGAAATATATTATGCGTTTCCATATGGTTGAATTAGACGTAATATTTAAATTTTTTAAACAGTGCAGTTTTGTTACATTATTCTGAATGCGTTGGAAAGTGTTTCATAATCTATGCTTGGTACATGATTTTTTCTTACTTGTTGTACTCAAATCAGTGGCAAAGATTTGACTAATTATCTCTTGCAGAGGAAGTGGTCGTCTCTGAAATTTGAGTCATTTTACCATCTTATTTTCCTGAAGACGGCTGCAGAAACAGCTTGAAACGTAGATTTTAAATGTTAGTTTATTAAAGTTCGTATTTTGTGCACCATTGAGCAAGATTGTGTGTTTATTTATTAAATGATTTATTTTCAATATCTAGTAATCAAATTTTATATTATTGAAACCGTTATATTTTAATATTATTTTAGTTGTAGCCATTATATATTTATATTCAATGTATATTTTTTATTGATATTGTTACATGTTGAACTCTATATCATTTGGTTTCCCAATCTGATGCAAGATTCTATTTCAAATCTGAGCTTCACCAAGAATAATTGTTGCCGAGACCACACGGGTTGTATCCGGATCTTGTAAAATTTAGTTATTAGACTCTACCCTGAATTCTAATCTTAACCTGACCAACAGTGAAATAATGACAACTTATCTCGCACCGGTTTTGTCGTATTCTATTAGAATCTGGTTACGTGGCCCTACTCCAATACTAATAAGTAAAAAAAAAGAAAAAATAATAATTATTACCTACTTGAGTTGAGACTTGCATATGATGGGGTAACACAATTTTACTCGTACCCGACACAGTTCGTATCGGTTCATTTTAGCCCTATATTTCTTTCGTTGTTGTTGTTGTCTACCGATTTTGGATTGATATTTTTATTCTCATATGACGGGCTGGGTTTATATCATTTTTTTTCAAAAGAGAGACCTGAACATTGTTTCAGAATATCAATTATATTTATTGAAGAAATCTTTATACGTGTTCATTTTTCTGTGTAAATGATCAATTGATATTAAAGTTGTTATTACAGAATATGTTTCTATAATGTTGATAAATTGTAGATGGAATGTCCCTGATTTCCTGTTTATAAGCAGTAGGAATTTTTTTCGTTGATTAGACGTATTGCTTGTCAACATAATTTTTTTCAACAAATTAATCTCGGATTGTGTTTTTACTTGTAATAGCATTAGAAGCGATGGGCCTGCAACCGAAAGCGTGCAAATGGCTAGATAAATACTGACTCGAGTAGAGTAAGTTTCTAATAAAATCGGGTTATTTGGTCTCCTGAGGGAACCTATGACGAACTGGACTAAATATATATATATATACTCAATCTTACATCGCCCTGATCAGATCTTTTCGCTAAGCTAAGATCACATATGTGCCGAGACAATATTTGCTGATAGCATCGGGTCATCTGACCTGATGTAGATTATTATAACTATAACTGTCTTCACAAAACAATCACACTGAGACTTCACAAAATGCTCACATAAGAACTTATAAACAGCCATAAACACTTTCCATCCACTTCAAGTGTTATCACATAAACAGTCAATAAGTCGCATTGTGATGTCACAGCGTCGTCATCTTGCTATACATGTTTCTATACCAACACAGTAATTATTACTAGTTCCTCATTTTGGTGAGAACCGGACGAATGAAATAGAGCAAAAACTTCAGACATTCCTATTTCTGTATTTTCGAAGAAAATGTATATAAAAAAATTGCTTAAATTTACTTACAAAATTTTTCGACTATAGCAAAGAAAGCTATTGAGCGTATTAACTGATTTGATTTTATCATTTCCATTATATTTATTCTTTGTGCGGGCATGTAAAGAATTTTGAAATTGCAAATTACACATCTTGAATAATTCAGTTTATAGTATTTTTTCAAAGTACACAAAATACAGAACTATTTTCGAGCAGTAACGGATTAGCTATTCAAATAAAGAGTTTTTAAAGCATAAAAATTGAGTCTAACTATGTTACGGTCAATACCCTAAATTGGCCAAAACCCGAACTGGCCAACCACGCTGTAAACTGACTGGCCTATTCCTAACCAATTCCTAAACTAGCCAGATATCATCGGCCAATTTCCGAACTGTCCAGTTGCGACCGGGCAGTTCGCAAAGAGACCATACGCGATCGGCCAGTTTGCGAAATGGGTATATAGAAACCAATTTTTACTTTTTATTCCTTTTAACATAGTTGAAAGTGCTTGTGAATTCAATTTGTCTGGCCGTCTGCCTGTCCATGCTCTAACTCGAGTAAAGACTCGGAATGACTTCTAATTGTTATATTATATAGGTTTTTAAATTAATTTTGATATTGAAATTGAACTGTGTACTATTTTTTTTTTGTTATTTTACAGCGACACACAAAAGTATTTCGTTACAATATCACTAATGAGGGAAGTTTTTTCTGGTGTATTTTAATCGTGTTACATTATCTCAATTATAATAAAATTGGTATGCATCATTAAGATGGACAACAACAGTTATCTAAAGTGTATGAAATAAGTAACCTTTGTAGTTGTTTACAGAGACACCAGAGATACTTAAAAGTATTTCGTTACATTGCAGTGAATGGTGAAATATTATTTTTAGTGCACTTAAATGATGTCAATCTATTTCAAACATAATGAAATTTACATGCCTCACACATGTGGGGAGCAATTTGTTTTTTCTGAAAAGTATTGATTAAGTAATCATTATAGTTCGTTTACAGGGACGCCCAAAAAAATTCCGATAAAGAATTATGATATATGTGAAAAAATCGTTTATATGGTATTTTAATGACGTCGCACTACTTCAAACATAATGAAACTGTTATACATTCCTAATATGCTCTAGAACATGTTTTCTATAGATTAGGTAGAATTTGTCGTTTATTTACAGAGCGAATCAAATAATTTGGTTATTGGATTGGCTGTGAACCATTGTTGCTTGATGTGCGTTTCAGCTGTGATAGGCTTTTAAAATTTCATTTATTTGTAGTGTATTACCTGGTTTATAGATCTTATGCAGGGCTGTATGAAAGCTGAAAGAAACACATTATCGGCTGTGGGTACCCATTGCTGAACACTTCGTATATTGGCCATGGCTTCCCGGCCAGTACGCGAATTGGCCGGCCAAAACCTGAAATACGCTGCTCATTTTCTGCATTTCGGGTTTTGGTTAGGAATATCGGCCAGTTCGCGAATTTGCCGGCCAATTCGCGTATTGGACGTAACATATATATTTTAATTTATTAATTTGACTTTAATGTTAAGTGCCTAATGATTTCTACTTTAAAAGTAGATGAATCTTGCATGCTCAGTCTGTTCCCATGTGGTGTCGGCCTAACCTTTTTCGAATTCCGTGCGGTTTTTTTCAATCTGCGAAACGCAGTGTAATTATGTGTTTTGTAAAGTTAAAAAGACACCACTGGGGGCAATCCTCCATCCTCTTGCGCATATAATCATCCGTAGCAAACATCAATCAACCTTAGCTTGCTATAATCCATTTAGTTTATTAAAAATACTCTATTTCTATGACTTTTATTGGAATATTTTAATCAAAAATGTTTCATTATTTAAAATTCTTACATTAATATCATGTTCAACATTTAATGTTGCCAGCATATGCACTATTATTTCTCAGAATATTAAACACAAGACATTTAGCTATATTTATCAAATAAACATATATGACCCTAAAATAAATACTATTCTAATACGTTCGATGTTGAAATTAATATGATCTAAAACAAGTAACTGAAAGACATTGGAAATAGCAAATTGATGAAATGTGTACAACAGAATTTTCGAAGTAGTTAGAGGAAGTTCAATGCTTTAATCTCTGAGCAACATAGGTTAACAGACATTCATTCATCATTAACTAAATAGGATACATATGTTACAAGTCCCAAATCACGGACGAATGCACGTGAAATATTGCACTGAAATTTGATTCGAAATTAATCTTCGAAAGTAGGTTAACAATTGAAGATATTTGTAAAGTATAAACGTATACTTAGTAAATATAAGTAGAGAAATCTTATTTTTTATTTAATATTTTTTATAATTTTATTACTTAATTTTATTACTTAATTTTATTACTTAATTTTATTACATATTTATAATTTTTTTATTGTGCATTCATCAGTTATTTCTAATAACAGAAAACAACATTTTTGGTGCTTTCCTAATTATGTAAATACGTAGCACCTATAGTCGTTGTCTGGTCCGTCCGTCCATCTGCCCGCATATAAGAGCGCAATAACTTCTCAACCGAATTGCTTCAAATCTAATATATATAATCATGCCTGAAATTTGTCGACACATTTCAAAGTTTATTTCCAAATTTAAAAGGATATTAATAAAAGTTTTCTTGTTTCTATTAAATCCTGTCATACGTAAGTAGTTTAATGATATCCTAAGATAGGTAACGATTTAATGTTGTTATGCATATTATTCTATTAAATCCAATCATACGTAATTAATTAGACGATATTCATTCTAGATTGGCATGCTGATTACGTCATATTTATGTTGGAGAGATATTATTTCTGTATTAGTTAAATATAATAAGGTAAAGCGAGGAGAGTCTGCGCACATTTCAAAAGAATAATAATAAAAAATCTAAATATTAATATTTTACTAAACTATGCATGAATAATTTTGACTTCATTGGTTTTTTTATGCATTTCCATTTTTATTTTGTTGTTATACTGTAATTTAATAGAACAGCAGTAATAAAACCAGGAAAACTATATTGCGCAATCTCTCCTTGCAGGGCAGGAGAGAATGCGCACATGGGTAGGAGAGATTGCGCACATAGGTAGAAGAGATTGTTATTAATAATAACTACAATTAAATTGTTAACAATAATAATTACACTTAATCTACATTGTTGAAAGGTTTCTGTGAGTAAATACTATTGTATTAGAAGTGGATATTTCAACCAAATGTTTAAATAATAAATAAAAGAAAGAATTTTAACAACAGTTAAAAATTTTAATCTAAGAAGATTAAAATATCAGAAAAAGCAAGCCCTACTAAGATTACCAAATAACATTAATCTAGTTGATAACATGTTTAACTTGAAAATTACTTCATTTCCATATCCACGATTTCATTGTATTTTGTATGCTAAACGAAGTTGTCGTCGTTCACAATCGATGCACTTATTGTTGTAAAACGTGCATCTTTCGTGTAATCACCTGCAACAAGCAATACAATGAATCCAGTCAGTTGTCGAAGTTGTGTCCTGGTACAGTTCCAGACAGTTCAGTGCACTCATCCTCACTGAACTTCGGTCTTTTTCCCTTTAGTTTTTTTATCCCACTTTTTGTGGAAACACCTTATCTTCAGCTGTTTTTTTTTTTTTTTTTTTTTTTTTTTTTTTTTGTAGCGGCATCCTTCTTAAGTCTTTTTTCGTGTATATTTTGTGGATCAGTAACATTAGTTGAACTCTGTTTCCTTTTGATTTCGATGGCAGTTAACAAAATTTATTTATCAGCAAATTAATTGTTCATAAATTGAAAAATATATAAATATTTAATTAAATTATTAACAAATATATTATTAATGGTTTAACAAAAATAATTACATAAAACTAATTTAAGAACAACTGTATTATTAATTTATTAATAAAATTTTTATCTGCAAAAGTATATTTTTGCAAATTAATTTGTTGCCAAGTTTAGTTTTGATAATTATGTGTTTTTTCCGAAATTATTTCAAAATTGATTCATTCATACGTTTTACACGTAATTTGCTATTCATACAAATTTATCAATAATCTGTGTAATCTCTCCTAGCACTTAAACTTATGGGGAAATGCGCCATCTCTCCTAAGTAGCAGATGCGTAAACTCTCATATTTTGGTAGGAGAGATTGCGCGGCCTTTTATTTAAATCTGACCACTTCTAAAATGAATTGTTGGTGTTCGCATACTTAGTCCAGGTTAGTAGTTTATAAGAAATCGTTTAAGTTCAAAATATTTTGTATTACTAACGTTCTATAAAAATTGTGACGAACAGTTATGAAAATTGAAGAACTTACTTTGGAAAAACAAAACAAAATCGCACTGCTTTATGCAAGACGCTTGGAACAATCAATATACACATTCATGTAGACACTGCATTAATGCTGCTGTACAACTATCTGGAGTAACTGCGCGCGCACTCTAGTCCTTCCCGTTGAATCTCTTTGTGCGCAATCTCTCCTATCGCGCGAACTCCCCTCGCTTTACTATATAGATAATCGTAATAAATTGTTTGGTCATTCATTTTTGCATAAGAGTGCAAGAGCTATTGCATCAATATCTGAAAATTTATGAACTATTTATAATACTAATGCACCTCATTTGCCACTTTTGACGTACAAATTCCGACTTGTTTTTTCCAGAAAACAACTTATCCATATGTTAAAAATAAATGTTTATTCTGTCCATGCAAGATATATTTTGTATAAATTTTGTACACATACACTATTTTTTTATTTTTTATCAAGTAAACATATTTTAAAACACAAATTTTCTTTAATAAATGAAATAAAATAATAATTTAAAGATAATAGATGCAGATCGTTTAGTAATTTTCGGGTTCAAAAATGTAGTAAATGTATAATAATAATAATAATATTAAGAATAATAATATATGGAAAGTTGCCGGCTATGTAGAGGAACTTCTTGAGACAAGCACAAATATATATGAGGATAGATAACATACAGTAAATTTGCAGCGTTTCTGTAAAACTTGCATTTTGTAACGTAGTACCATCAGTTATGTCATCAACATCGTATTCACAAATGTGTCATAATTAAAAAATAAATAAATAAATTTCATTTGTAATGGACAGTCAGTTTGTCTATAATAAGATATTAGTAGGTTTAAAATTGTGACGTCTAATAAGAGAATTCCTATAAAAAAAACAAAAATAAAAAAAAATTAATTTGTTTTAACAAACGGTATGCTCTTTGCGCATTTTCGGCCCAGCTGCTACATGAATATATCTCAGTAATCCATATTTTTAATGCAGCTCCATTTTTATTCCTGATATTGTGAGAATTAACTTTTGTGGAGTTTTAATGCCTTTTATACATGCATAGTTGCCAACCTACTGATTTTTTGAATGCAAATAAATTAATAAAAAATTGTTCACTTTAGGGAATTGGAGAAATAATGCGATTGTATAAAACAAGTATTTCTACACAGAAATAGTGGTAATTAAAAAAAAATCCTGCCTGCTCGACATACAGGCTGAGGTAGATTTTGAAGTTAAGTACTAATTTCACCAACAAAAAAGTAATATAAAAAATTTGTTTTTAAGGTCAATTCCTACTTAGGTCGGCCCCACCAGTGGCCGAGAGGTTCTGCTCTCGAAGCTGGTAGACGGGAGGTGCTGGGTTCGATCCCAATCGCGCCCGTCGGCCTAATCGTTCGGAGTTTTCGTGGTTTTCTTCGAGCCGCGGATCTTCCATGCGTTAATACGGATTAGGTTCCCTTAGAAAGACCCCCACGGAGGGCACTCCCCCCGGGCCTATATCCCTCGTGTAGATAATTGGCCGTCAAAAATCAACTCAACTCAACTCAACCCTACTTAGGTCATGAAAGAAAAAAATAATATAATCCCTTAAGCTAATATTAGTTTTTGTTGCATTAAAATATCTCAATTAGTTGATTTTCTATAAGCAAGTAGGTTTACAATGGAACTCTAAGGGGATTTGGCGAAATATTAGCGATACCGCCAAGTTGGCGTCACGTCTGGAGAGTCATTTTGGCCGCCAAATTTGGTGATATATCGCCAAGTTGGCAACAAACATGGCGGTATTTGGCGACAGAACAGGGTCCCCTTATTGAAAATACTTTCATTGATCTTCAATAACCAATGGCCGCCATTTTGTTTCCCATGCAAAACTAAAATTAAATAATTAAAATTTAATTAACTAGGGGGCTCGGCCCCCTACGAGCTACGCTCGACAACCCCCGTCCAGACACCGCAGGCTCTAAAAGCACACTAATTTGATCGGCTTTAAAAAGATTTCGAAAGATTGAATTATAATTTAAAAAACAGTGGCGATCTCCCTATAAACGAATTTCTATTCATTTCTCTTTGATTGGGGAATTTTAACACCAAATCCGCTGCGGTACTACTTGATTATCCCGTCGACCAATTTCGCCAAATTATATAAATCGCCAAACCACTCGCCAAATTATACAAATTGACATAATTTTTATTTTAAATAACGAAATAACAAATAAATTCGTACAACATTAATAAAAATACAAATAAAACGTCGAAATAAAAATAACTTGATGACGTAGACACTTGTAACAACATTTCAAAATAAGCTAATATAAAAGGAATGAAGTAAACAGAGTCTTTGTCTCCTGGTATTTTTTAACAAAGCGAAAAGAAAGTTCTTTTAAATGAGACATTTTAAATAATCGTTTTTAAGCTGACGTAATTTTTACCAAGCTATTCTTTCTCTTTTAAATAATCGCGTGAAAGTACTTTTGTTAGCAATGAAATATTATTTGCGCTTTCCTAACAAAAATAGTTGAAAATATCCTCTCAAAATATTAAATAAATGTCTAGCGCAATTTCTAAATTTAAACTTTTTTGCAATATTATTTTGTGTTCATTTTATGTAATAACTATAATGTGACGTAAATATGACGTAATTTCTCCGAAGACTTCTAACGCATGTTAATGAATTTATTATTTTACAATATCCTTTCTCTTTTAAAATTCACGCGTATACTTTTTATGACGTAATAAGTTCCTGCTTTTTATACATAATTATTTAATTCTAATTTGAAAGTTTTTTTTCCTGTTTATAATAGTCACGTGTAAATAAATTTTTAATTTGAAGCAAACATTATTGCTTGCGCTTTTTATACAGTTGGCAACAGTTTAAATTAGTGCAATTTTCTGAAATCTGTAAAAAATATCTCTAGAAATGCTGAAAATTTGAATTTAAAATAGAAATAAAACCTGAAAAAATGAGTCAAAATAAAAAAATTAATGCAACCTTCACTCCGGCAAATTCTAACGCATAAAATGATCTAAAAATGATTACACTGCCATGTATAGTTTTTGCTGCTATAAAACTTTTTTAGTGGAACGATTTTGTCCAACTTTAGCATTAAATATCTCGTAAAATAATTCTTCGATTTGAAAACTATCTGCATCAGCGTGTTTATCAAACATTTCTGTATAAAACCACTGATTTTCATATTTTTGTATGTATTACTTTTCTCAATATTAACGAAGAAAGACCTCCGGTCACAAAAAATTCAAAACCGGCGGCGGCGGCGGCGGCGGCGGCGGTGACAGCGGTAGTTACTTTTTTTTAGAATAGAGAGATTAATTAATATTTGAAAAAACTGTATTAACATCAATTGCCATCCAGTACAAGTTTAAAAAAAATTATTTCAACTTGATAGGATGAATAATGAGTATTTTATTAACGATTGAAATTTTGAACAAGTTATATACATATATAAATATCTCTCTATTCTAAAAAAAAGTAACTACCGCTGTCGCCGTCGCCGCCGGTTTTGAATTTTTTGTGACCGGAGGTCTTTCTTCGTTAATATTAAGCAAAATATTGCATACAAAAATATGAAAATCGGTGGAATTATAGAGAAATATTTGGATAAACACGCTGATGTATACAGTTTTCAAATCGAAGAATTATTTTAAGAGATATTTAATGCTAAAGTTGGACAAAATCGTTCCATTAAAAAAGTATTATAGGAGCAAAAACTGTACATCGGAATTTAATCCTTTTTAGATCATTTTATGCGTCAGAATTTCCAGGTGTGCAGACTGTACTTAGGTTTTTAATTTTACTCATTTTTTGAGGTTTTATTTCTATTTTAAATTCAAATTTTCAGCATTCCGAGAGATATATTTTTACACATTTTAGAAAATCTTATTAATTTAAACTGTTGCCAACTGCATAAACAGCGCAAACAATAATATTTGCTTCAAATTAAAAACTTGTTTTACACGTGACTATTATAAACAAGAAAATATAAAAAGCAGGAACTCATTGAAAATTGTCATAAAAAATATATTACACGTGAATTTTAAAAGTGAAAGAATGTTGTAAAATAATAAATTCATTACAATGCATTAGAAATCTTAAATAGGAAAAATTACGTCACATTTACGTCACATTTCACATTACGTAAAATGAACAAAAAATAATATTGCAAAACAGTTTAAATTTAAAAATTTCGAGAGACATTTATGTAATATTTTAAGATGATATTTTCAACTATTTTTATTAGGATAGCGCAAATAATATTTCATTTCTAACAAAATTATTTTCATGTGAATAGTAAAAGGAGAAAGAAGAATTTAGTGAAAATTACGTCAGATTAAAAACGATACATTTAAAATGTCATTAAAAAAAAAAAAAAAAAAAAAAAAAAAAATTCTTTTCACTTTGCTAAAAAATACCGGGAGGCAAAGACTCTGTTTATTTAATTCATTTTATATTAGCTTATTTTAAAATGTCAACTGATTTTATTTAATCAAAGACGGAAACAACCATTGTATCTTTTAACAGCCGCTGATTTGGTTTTAAAATTCCCCAATCAAAGAGAAATGAATAGAAAACCGATTATAGGGAGATTTCTATACTGTTTTTTAACTTTTAATTCAATCTTCCGAAATATTTTTTAAGCCGATCAAATTAGCGTGCTTTTGGAGTCTGCGGTGTCTGAACGGGGGTTGGCGAGCGTAGCTCGTAGGGGGCAGCGCCCCCTAGTATTAATAAATATATAAGGGAGAGTGCGATCTAATAGTATGAATTGAAAAACTAAATCAAGATTAGAGACAAACAGAGTTTAAAAATTTTATTTCGATACTTTTGACGCGTTTTTAATTTTATTTTTTTAATTTTGCAAGTATACACACACGTATATATATGAAATATATTTTAAAATGGTTTTATATTGTAATTTATAATTATATTGTAATTTATATTTAAAATGGTTATATATTTTAAAATGGGTAAACAAATTTAGAGAACCTCAAAATCTTAAAATATGCCTATATTTCCATAATCGGGTTTTTATCATGTTTCAATACGTTTTTTCAAACTCACATGACGTTACATAATCACCTGCTGACGTCCAGTATACTTCCAATTTAACGTAACATTCCCCCCCCCCTTTTTTTTATTCGTCAAACTATTTATTTCACTTTCATTTTTCACGTGGAACTCTTTCTATAGAAAAGTTTAGACATAATATAATATTCACGTTCTTTTTTTTTTATTTTTTAAACTATTTACTTAATTTTTATTTTTCACGTGGAAAACTTGCAATAGAAAAAAGTAATTGTTGTGTTAAGAATTGTACTGTTGTATTTTAATCGTTGGCAACTGCTATAACGAAAAATTTTAAAATTTTCCTTACATTTTATAGGAGTTGGATTTATCTGAATCATATAAAGGCGATATTCAAAATATTAACCCACCCCATTTCCACCTACTTGCGCCGAATTTGCCCATTCGCAATCCCTGCCGAGATATTATCTATCTCAATGTTTTAGTGAGTTTAAAGATGATCACCGCCTAATTGCAACTTTTAGCGTGCGGTCAAAATTTAGTACTATATATATAAACTTTTTAGATGGGGGTGGTTTTGGATTCCAGGGTGTCATATAATGAAAAATTATGAAGGAATTTTTCAAAAGTCGCACCATGGTAGCGACTGCGCTAAGTAATATTTCTTAAGAAATCTACCTAAAATCGGTATTTTGGAAACTATATTCATCTTACTTTAGATATTGATATATTTAAATTTTAATATGCAATTTCAAAATGCATAACAATGTGAATTATAGAAATAAAAATTAAGTGATTATGAATTTGTTTTAACTGATTAGCTGAGGAGGGTGATTAAATTGTGAGTGTGAAAAAATAAGGAATAGATCAATGAAGACGATTAAAAACAGTTGACGTAGAGCTTTGAAATGAAATTAGATTTAAGTAAAAAGTCGGACATTTGTGAAATTCCCGTTTTCGCTTGTTAACTATAATATCAATAACAAATCAATCAAAAAAACTATCAGAATTGAACGTCCAAAAACTCGCATACAATATTTCGGTATAAATGAATAGTTTCGTTCATATTTTGTGAAGAAAATTGTTATCAATCTTGAAATCGGCCTACACGGTTTCGCGTAAACAAAATGATGGTCTTGTTCTCCTAGATTAAAAGAAATGATTATAAATTAACTTTAATGTAGTTAAAGAAAGACACAAACTTATAAATTTAAAATTTAAAATAAAAATAATTAATTAAAATACGTATATATATAATAAGAAATCGTTTCTACATTTTGATTTCTTTAAAGAATTATTTTAATGATTTCGAGATCACCCATACTTCTGATTTAAGATTGTTATCTAAGTTGCTTTTTAATATACTAGGGGGTCGGCCCCCTACGAGCTACGCTCGGGAACCCCCGTTCAGACACCGCAGCCTCTAAAAGCACGCTAATTTGATTGGCTTTGAAAAGATTTTGAAAAATTGAATTATAATTTAAAAAACAGTGGCGATTTCCCTATAAATGGGTTTCTATTCATTTTCTTCGATTGTAAAATTTTAAAGAAAAATCAGCTGCAGTTAAAAGATATAATGCACTGCAAATAGAAGCGTCTTAAATTTAGACACATATGTGACTGAAAAAGAATTTTAGACACTTAAGTGTCTTAATCTGAAAATTAAGACACTATAGATGTCTTAATTTAAGATACATAAGCGTCTTACTATGACCATGGTGTAAACGAACTGAGATTAATGTCTAAAATATCCGCAAACGTCTTATTTTAAGACACTTCATTGCTTTAAACGTGTCTTAATTTAAGACGTTTTGATTCTTCCGACGCAATAACCACCAGGGGGCACTAGCACTCCCAGTTGCGCATGCGTTTTAGATGTCTTCGTTCGAAGTGGTATACGTTGTAATTCAAACAAAGTTTGTTTTTATGTACGCGTGTATTTTAATTCGTTTTTTGCGAAATGTGAAGTACTGTGATTTTAATTCGTATTAACTTGGAGTATTTATTTATTGAATACATACATCTGACGTGTGTGCTCGACATCAAATGTCTCTTAGAAGCTGTCGTCGATACAAGGGCGGGATAGACACAGAACAGAAGTAGACGACGGTTGAAGATTACACCCGGAAATTCTACAATGCGTGTGCAATGGGCTTAGTGTTAACTCGTATCAATTTATATCAATAATATTGTGTTATTCATTTTCGTCCTGTCGAAGCTGGCAAAAAAAAAAGAAACTTTTGTCTGGCGGGTCCTGTTTTTAGGATGAAACATCTCAATCTTTAAATATGGCTAGTCGGATGTGTTATGGGATTACCTTTTAAACTGATGAAAGTCTTTCTCCCTCACTGTGGTTGTGGTAGTTTTTAAAATTTCAAATCGAGGAATATTTCTTACCTCTTGCAGCAACTCAAGTAAGTTTCTTTATAGTAGTAAAATTAGTGTATTTTATGATTTTATTTATTGTACTAAACAAAATCCTGCATGAAATTTAATTAGTTTTGAATCTGTTCGCAAAAAACCCCACTAATTCTAGAAGTATATATTTTTAAACTTATGACGTTCTTTTTTATTACGAATTATATTTTCAATGTCAGTTCTTAGTTTCAATGGATAATTTTTATCTCGCAGTAAATGACGGCCACAAGGAAGTAAAGAAAAAAAAAACTTTGAAAGATGACCTAATGCTTTCTTACTTCCTGGCATAAAACCGCAGATTAAAAAAAGATAAATAAAGTAAATGAGACTGGTCTATTATATGAAGCTGCCTGTAAAAATATACATATGTATTTGATTTGCAATCAACTCTAATACTGATTTTTTTTATTATTTTTAATAAAAAAGTAATTTGAAATTTATAATGGGAAAAAGTAAAAACCTCTAACTAGATTTCGTATTTAAAATTGTGGTAACTTTATTTATATGCACTTATACGAAAAATACAAAAATGACAGATGTTACTGTATATATTTAAGACGAAAGAAGTTTGGAAATCATAAGTTATTTTTTCCTCATGTTTTTAATATAGAATATGTACTTATTTGTTTTTATTGATAGTTGAATAGCTTTTGTGAGTACCCTCTGATCTACATAAAAACTTGCCCATGTGGAAATATAAATTTTTTAAAAACATAATTTTTAAATAAGTATTTTCATTTTTTTTTTTTTTTTTTTTTGGGGGGGGGGGGGGGATTTTGCATGAATTTTTGTAAAGCTGATATCTTAAATCTTGCACTGATTATAATGAAAGTTTTGAACTTTTAGAGTAGGACAAGTTTAAAAACGCAAATATATTTAACAAAATACCAAAGTCATTTTTTCCATAATGTTATTAAAGTAGAATATTTATTTATATATTTTCATTATTCATAGTTAAATGGCTGTTGTGATTATCAAGTGATGTATATGTAAAATTGCCTATGTGGCAATATATTTTTTATATTTTCATTTTTTTTTTGGGGGGGGGGGGATTTTTGCAATTTTCGTACATCTGATATTTTAAATCTTTTTCCACATTCAACCGAGTATAATAAATATTTTGAACTTTTAGAGTAGGACAAGATTATAAAATATATATATATATTTATCTATGTACCTTAAAAGCCCTTAATAGCGAACACTTCGGGACCGCGGAGTTTTTCCGATAATTGGAGATGTCTACTTTTTTGAGGTAAAAATATATAAATATGTATGTCTGCTGATTAAAAAAGTATTCGTTAAATAGAGGTGTTCGCTATTCGAGAATGTCCATTAACCTCCACAACGGATACTCCCGAATACCGGACATCTCAATTTAGACAACTATAATGCAGGGTTGCGTTTTTTGCAAAAGTACTTCTTGATTAAAGGAAGGGCAAACTGGGAAGTGCCCCGTCCCCCTACGACTGTAGTGCCCCCAAATTTGATGTGCAATATTTGTAAAGCTTATATTTTAAATCTGTTTCGAAATTGTACTGATTATAATCAATATTTTGAACTTTTAAAGTAAAATAAGGTTAAAAACAAAATAAAATTTAAAAAATCTAATATTTAGATAAATATTTTTTGTTTTTTAATCTTGTTCTACTCCTGAAGTTCAAGATATTGATTATAATCAGTACAATGTCGTAAAAGATTTAAATTATCAACGTAACGAAAATTGTATACCAAAACTGAGAGCACCAAAAAAATCAGGCTGTATTGGGGGGGGGGGGAGGGGCAGGACCACAGCCAAATATTTTTCCAGGATTCAACGTGGTCAAACATGGCTACGTATGATGCTTACAAAACTAGTTGGATGTGCCAATCCCAAAACTTTCTTCTATCTTATACATCTTAATATTTCAAAACCTAGTTACACATGTTAATACTTCAATATTATTAGTTCAGTACTATACCAACTTTGATTTTCATCTTAAATTTCTGCTAAAGTCAATTAAACGGACTAAAAACGAGTTAATCTATATCATGATATTTGTTAAAATGATTAATTTTTCCTTATTCCGTCGTTATCAGCTGTTTGCGAATTGCCGGCATAGCAGGAAGCGAGTTCCCGCCGCTGCATGAGCCGCCGATGCACAATAGAACTACGAAAAATCAAGAAAAGTATACAAAAATCGCTAGCACGGAGCCCCTTTACCGCGCAATATTTCCAAATTCAAGGAGAACCTGTTGGCCAAAGCCAAAAACAAGCACAAACATTTTGGTTCAATTGTATGCATAATTTTATACGCTGTTCGATGGTACAATAATGAAAATGGCACAGAGATCGGAATTATAGCGCCCCCTTCTTTCGGAATTTTTTCAAGTTCAGGGAGGACTTGTTTGCCATAGCCAGAAACATGCACAAAAAATTTGGTTCAATTATATGGATAACTTCATACATTTTTTCCATGGTACAATAATGAAAATGGTACAGACATCGCAATTATAGTGCCCCCTTCCGGCAGAATTTTTCCAAATTCAGGGAGGACCTTCGTGACATGACCAAAAATAAACACATAAAATTTGGTTCAATTCTATGCATAACTTCATACACTTTTCGGCGGTACAATATTCAAAATAGCACAAAAATTGTACAAAAATCGCTATTACAGCGCCCTCTACGCGCGATTTTTTTACAAATTAAGGGAGGACCTCCTTGCCATAGCCAAGAACTTAAAATTTTTTTCTGGTTCAATTCTATGCATAACTTCATACACTTTTCGATGGTGCAATATTCAAAATTGCTATTACAGAGCCCCCTAACGGCGAATTTTTTGCAAATTCATGGAGGACCTGCTTGCCATATCCAAAAACTTAAAATAAAAATTTGGTTTAATTCTGTGCATAACTTCATACACTTTTGGACGGTACAAAATTCAAAATCGCACAAAAATCGCTATTACAGCGCCCCCTACCGGCGAATTTTTTCCAAATTCAGGGAGGTCCTGCTTGCCATAGCCAAAAACTTAAAATAAAAATTTGGTTTAATTCTATGCATAACGTCATACACTTTTGGACGGTACAATATTCAAAATCGCACAAAAATCGCTATTAAAGCGCCCCCTACCGGCGAATTTTTTCCAAATTCAGGGAGGACCTGCTTGCCATAGCCAAAAACTTAAACTAAAAATTTGGTTCAATTCTATGCATAACTTCGTACACTTTTCGATGGTACAATATTCAAAAGCGCACAAAAAACGCATTTACAGCGCCCCCTACCGGCGAATTTTTTCCAAATTCAGGGAGGACCTGCTTGTCATATCCAAAAACTTAAACTAAAAATTTGGTTCAATTCTATGCATAACTCCATACACTTTTGGATGGTACAATATTCAAAATCGCACAAAAATTGTTATATCAGCGCCCCCTACCGGCGAATTTTTTCCAAATTCCGGGAGGACCTGCTTGCCATAGCCAAAAACTTATAATAAAATTTTGGTTTAATTCTATACATAACTTCATACACTTTTTGATGGTACAATGGCGACAGACAGACGGACAGACGGACGGACGGACAGACGGACACACAGACAGACAGACATTTTCTATAAACATGTTTTTTGGAATCTCTGACCCCTAAAACATGCAAATCCGTCGAAAACCGGAAGTCGAAAAAAATTTCGATTACAATACTTTCTTCTATTGAAGATAGAAGAAAGTAAAAAATGGATGCGATTCAGACGTTTGAAGTGTCTGAAATTCAGACGCAAAAAGTGTCTGAAAAAATTCAGACATTTTAAAATGTCTGAAAATTGAACACTCCATTTCAGACACTTAAGTGTCTGAATTTCAGACATTTTAATTTAGAGTGTGGATGTTTTCGTCTTTGATTAAATAAAATCAGTTAAACATTTCAAAATAAGCTAAAATAATAAGCAAATCTGCTTCAAAATGCAAATATATTTTACAAATACCAGTGCCTTCTTTTGACGGAAACGACACAGAAGTTTAACGAATCTTAACTAAACCATTTAAGCAATTTCTTTATTTTCTGATTCACAGATTTTTCTGTTTCAAATCATATTTTTTGTAGATGACACTTCATTTTCAGCTTGTACTCTTTTTTTATTTTTATTATATTATTAAATAATCGCTCGAAAGCAGTCTAAATGCGTTCAATAAAATTATTATTAATCTTATTAATATAATCTCAAAACATCAAATTAATGTCTCGCGTAATTTTTAAATTTAAACTGTTTTGCGAAATTACTTTTTGTTCATTTTACGTAATAAGTGTAATGTGACGTAGATGTGACGTAATTTCTTCTATTTAAGACTTCTAACGCGTGTTAATGAATTTATCCTTATAATATTATAAATGTCAATGTGTGTCCGAAATGTTTGAATGAAGTCAGCATCTAAACGAATGAATTAATGCTTTTGTATTTTCGGATATAGATGGATTACAACCCGGAAATGAATATAGGCCATGTTTAATTTGTTTTATTCAAATATTTTGCTTAATAATCCAAAATTTCATTATTTTTTATACACAATGAATTGACATTTTTTCCGATAAAATTTAACCATCTTCCTTTTTTCGTTGCCAAAAAATAAAAACTTTTAATAATAATTTAATTTCTAATTGAAAGATTAAAACGGAAATTTTCAAGTATTTTTAATCATACAAGGAGCATGAATTTTGAGTAAGTGCAGAAAGAAGGCAAATGTGACGTCATATATGGAAAATATAAAACGGATATGCTTTGATGTTGAAATAAAATGAGATTGTGTTATGATATTAATTCTTATTATTTAAAGAAAATTGTTATCAAGGATTACGGTTTATCGTCTGCGCACGGTTAACACAAATATTTAAATTTCAATTTAAAATAAAAGAAAAAACTTTTGAAGAGCAAATGTCAATAATATGCACAGTAAAATTAGCAAATTCGAAAATGATGTAGTGATTAGCATGAAATATGTATTTCCATTATTAAAAGGTAAAAAAAGTAAGTAGATAGAAAGGTTATGTTCTGTAATCGGGTTCGTAATCAATTTGCTTTTTTAGAGAAAGAAATTAGGTGCAAAAGTAAATACATTGTTGTAAACAGGTTTGTTTTTTGTGTGGTAAAGACTTAATAATATTCCAGATGACCAATTCTTCGCCCACCTTTGATGACAAGTATGATTGTAAAGCATATAAAAGAGTATCATCCGATAATTTTCTTGGCACAGATGCCATATACGCACTTGGTTTGGTGCGATCTCTTTTTGATACCAATTTGGAGAAAACATCGTTTTCGAATATCAGTTACATGTATATTTTTAAATTATGTTCTATTACTGAAAAAAGGAAATAACAATAATTAAATAAAATCTTCATTAAGAACTATAGAACAAAGCAATTTATATAATTTTAAAAGAAAATTAAAGTAAATAAACTATATAAATAAATAAACAACAATAGCTGGGTTACCATATCAAGCAAAATAATCTACGTTGGCGACAATTAGGTTCCCGGTGCTTATATGACATCTTTGCCACTTTCATATTACTTCATGATATAAACAGACATCCTGGTTCAGCGTATAAACCTAAGTTATGTCAATGACCTTATAATAAAGAAATACCTTAAATTACTCATACTAGCCGCCCTTGGCGACCAGTTTGGTCTCCCTTAAAATTTATGTTTGGGAAAGCATGCTAAGCATTGTATCATGTTACTTTTATTCATAATTTAATTTACTTGGACTCCCTTAACCCTCTCGCTGCGCAACCCGATATTTCCTCGGGCAACGTAAAAGTAGCAAAATTTGCGCAATCCGAGATTTCCTCGGGGATTCATTTTTTCCACTGGCGACTATTTTTTATTTCAACTCTGACCACTTTTTAAATACAAAAAAATTCATATAGACTTTAACAACATCTACAAGAGAAAGATACTGCAAAATTGATTTTCTTACAATAGTGGTGCGAGACTATAAATGTCTCCATTGACAGTCCTGATTTCGCCTAATTTCTAATATCATATCCCATTTATGATCTCGAACTCTTTTACAAAAAATGTTTACATATTTAAACTCTAAGCTATATATAGAGTTGAAATATTTAATAAAACAATGCGTGATTTTTGAACCTATTTTGATAATAAAAAAAATACGCAGCGAGAGGGTTAAATATAATTAATATAATCCCTTAAGCTAATATTAGTTTTTGTTGCATTAAAATATCTCAATTTGTTGATTTTCTGTAAGCAAGTAAACCCTATTGGTTTACAATGGAAGTCTATGGGAATTTTGCGAATTATTAGAGATATCGCCAAATTCGCGTCACTTTTGGTGGCAGAATGCGGTCCCCTACGGATACCCTCTTATAGGTATAGCGATGCATTAAATGCTGTTCAATAAACAATTGGGCGTTGCCATTAAACAATTAAAAAATAACTGCGATTTATCTGCCACGTACGATAGCGTGATATATATTTATATATATAGATTGTCTCTTATAAAATGTGATAAACAATTGGTTTATTATATATTTTTTTAATTATCGGAAGGGAAATATTTTGCTTAATTAATTCATTTCTTCTTTTTATGTTACATGAACGACGTCACGGGTAACAGCTAGTTATGTTATAATATGCTTATAAAATTCGCGTGTAAATATAGTTTTTATGAAGTAATTTTCAATAAGTTCCTGCTTTTCACACGTAATTATTTAATTCTCATTTGAAAGTTTCTTTTTCTGTTAATAATAGTCACGTGTAAATATTTTTTTTTTTATTTGAAGCAAACATATTTGCGCTGTTTATAAAGTTGGCAACAGTTTTAATTAATGCCATTTCCTAAAATAAGTAAAAAAAAATATTTCTCGAAATGCTGAAAATTTGAATTTAAAATAGATATAAAACCTCAAAAAATGAGTCAAATTAAAAAAGTGAATGCAGTCTGCACACCAGGAAATTCCCACGTATAGTTTTTGCTACTATAAAACTTTTTTTAAAGGAACGATTTTGTCCAACTTTGGCATTAAATATCTCTTAAAATATTTATTCGATTTGAAAACTGTCTGCATCAGCGTGTTTATCAAACATTTCTGTATAATACCGCCGATTTTCATATTTTTGTATGCAGTATTTTTCTTAATATTAACGGAGAAAAACCTCCGGTCACAAAAAATTCAAAACCGGCGGCTGCGGCGGAGGCGGCAGTGACAGCGTAAGTTACTTTTTTTTAGAATAGAGAGTCACAACAATGTGCGTATAACACACATTCAAGTGATCAGAACGTTTAGTTCTCCAATAAAAAAACAATTTTCTTTCAATTGTTTTCATTTCATATTTACAGTGGTTACCATCCGCTTTTTTTTATATTGTGTGTAAAGGCCAATGTTCTGTTTACATAAATTTTTCTGAGACTTTTTTTAGCTTAAAACCCATTATTGTTTTCCTTATTTATCTCTCTATTCTAAAAAAAAAGTAACTACCGCTGTCACCGCCGCCGCCGCCGCCGCCGGTTTTGAATTTTTTGTGACCGGAGGTCTTTCTTCGTTAATATTAAAAAAACTGTTGCATACAAAAATATGAAAATCGGTAGTATTATATAGAAATGTTTGATAAATACGCTGATGCAGACAGTTTTCAAATCGAAGAATTATTTTAAGAGATATTTAATGCCAAAGTTGGACAAAATCGTTCCATTAAAAAAGTTTTATAGGAGCAAAAACTGTACATAGGAATTTAATCATTTTTAGATCATTTTATGCGTCAGAATTTCCCGGTGTGCAGATTGCAGTTAGTTTTTTAATTTGAATAATTTTTCGAGGTTTTATTTCTAATTTAAATTCAAATTTTCAGCATTTCGAGAGATATTTTTTACAAATTTTAGAAAATTGTATTAATTTAAACTGTTGCCAACAGTATAAACAGCGCAAACAGTAATGTTTGCTTCAAATTAAAAATTTATTTTACACGTGACTATTATAAACAAAAAATATAAAAAGCAGGAACTCATTGAAAATTACGTCATAAAAACTATAGTTACAGGTGAATTTTAAATGAGAAAGAATATTGTAAAATAATAAATTCAGTAACATGCGTTAGAAGTCCTAAATAGAAGAATTTACGTCATATTACACTTATTACGTAAAATGAACAAAAAATAATATTGCAAAACAGTTTTAATTTAAAATTGCGCGAGACATTTACTTGACATTTTAAGATGATCATAATATTTCATTTCTAACAAAAGTATTTAACGTGAATATTAAAAAGAGAAAGAAAAGTTTGGTGAAAATTACGTCAGATTATAATTGTCAGATTCAAATTATAATTCAATCTTCCGAAATCTTTTTAAAGGTGATCAAATTAACCCTTTGTTGCATACTCTAAAACTGGCGAATCCCCAATGTTAAATTTAGTATTTCCCTACTAAAAGGATCATACTGAATGAGAAAAAAATTATTTTATGTGTAATATTTTTTTATTATTCGAGTTACAGCTTGACCACTACAGTGGACACTATGAACACAGGATTGAAATGTAGTGCTGTTAGGAAAATAAGATTTACGATAGTTTTCTTCTAGAATAATATAATATTTTAAAAATAATTGTGGTTAAAATTGAGAAAACATTCATTGATTGAGAAATTTGTAAAATTAATCAGTTTTGCATCGATGTAAAGGTAAATGTTACATTTTACACATGAATATGTTGACTTCCTTTTACATAGTTCCATCTTGCATTGCTGTGCACTTTGGATTGTTTGAGGGAAAGTGTTCCATCTTGTCATATTCGGTGCCCTTGTGTACAGAATTTCCTCTTACAGTCAATTGTCTTATTTGTTTGTCTTCCAACACATCACATTTTTCAGAGCCTGGAATCAAATGCGGTTCACCAGATTGTCGCGTCACTGACTGAATGAGTCCACTTACTAGAGCCAGTTTAAAATTTGCAAATTGTATGTCACAATTTGCAAACAAGCTTCTGTATGCAACGAAATTTCTTTAATTCAAATAAGTTTTCATTTAACATTTTTAAAAATATTTAAAAAATGTCCCATATATATTATTTTTAAAATTTTTATTGTTATTTTATTGTTTTTCAATATTGTTATACAGATCCATTTCAAAGAGAACACATATGCAATTTTTTTAAACTAATAAATTGCATAAATAAATAGCGTCAGGCAATTATAACTTTTAAAAATGTGAAAAAGATGAAAATTTATATAAAATATGCCTGCATAATATTAAAATCACATAAACACGTCAAAATTATATTTTAAAATTCTCACTGTTCACACTCATGACGTCCACTTCGGTTGACAGATTAAAATGCCATAATGTTGATGCTGTGCATGGTGTCCACTATAGTGGACATTATGTAAAACCTTCCATAAAATAAACAAAAAAGTATTTTTATGCTTGTTTTTCAATGTTTTATTAGGCCAAGATATCTAAAAACGATAATTAAAGAACAAAGTATCATTTAAATAATATTATTATAGGTTTAGAAACATTTTAGTTCATGTTGAACAACGCACAGGCATTCTGATGAGACATCCATATTAATTCTATCTCAAGAAGTAAATTAACCGTCTTGTTTCGCCATCTCGATTTTTTCCCTGCAAGCATTAATGTCAAAAAGTAGCATAAGCTTTAAATAGCAACTGCGAATGAAATAGGTTGGATAAGAAAAAATTGGCAATTTTGTCCACTGTAGTGGACACTATGCAACAAAGGGTTAACGTGCTGTTAGAGTCTGCGGTGTCTGAACGGGGGTTGACGAGCGTAGCTCGTAGGGGGCAGAGCCCCCTAGTTCTGAAAAGTTTTCTTAAAGCATTTTTTACTGTACGCTAAATTATGTGCCCAAACCTTTCCATCGCAGGAGAACTTTATTAATGAAAAATGGTGGCTAAACTTCATTTATTACTCAAACAGTTCGCTTTTTTAATCAAAAATGGATGGTTTTATGTCTTTATTCAAAAGAATATTTCAGGGCACATTTATGACAGTGAATACGCATGTTAAAATGCTGTAGTAAAACATATGGCAGTTGCAAACGAGTAATTTGAACCACACAGTTTTAGCGTTTTACTTAAGTTGGAAATTTTTAAACCATTTCTTTAAAAATTATTTATATATAGAGAGTGATCAGTTATTTTCGATTACGTAGCTGCACAATCATTATTGTTTCATGTGTAATTAAAAAAAAAAATATTTCATCGTTTATCTTCAATAGAGATTTTAATTTAATGCCTTCACCTTTATATTTTTCATTCAAAGTGCGGATGTCCGGATACTTTTATTATTATTTAGAAATTATGTTATTATAGCATAAATTGTGGATAGTAGTATTTGATTTATTTAATGTCAGTAGTTTCAAGATTACATAAAATAATATGTATTCTTTCAGAATATCTGGATGAGGTGTAGAATTACTGAATAAAAATAGTAATTCCTGAAATCGGTGCGTACATGTCTTTAATGATTTTTTTTTTAAACTGTATGATTGTAATTCTAAAAAATCGCATTAATCTTTTAAACATATGCGTATTTAGGTGATTGAAGGGATTAAATTATGGTATTTATCATTCATGTATTTTAACATTACAATTCTTATAAATCATACATCCAAAAGAATACTGATTTATATGGATAATCATCAATGCTTTATTTGCTATCTTAGACTTAAACAATTTTTTTTTATTATTTATACATACATAATCTGTTTAAGAAATGTTTTCATAGCCATATAATCCGTTTTCTATATACCCATTTTTTTAAAAAAGATTTCCTAAACCAGTGTTTACTTTATATTAAATTCTGTGATTGAAGTTTTTAGTTGAGACAGAACTTAATTAATTAAAGCTGACATCAACTTTTTTTTAATCTTGAAAGAATCATTTTAAGTAATGACCAAAATATTCCTCATCTCTAAAAACAATAAGAATAAAAATCAGTGAGTATTTACGAGATCGAAAATAAGTGTAAAAATGCTGTAGCATAAAATATGGGTTGCAGCAACGTAATTACAGTATCAGAGTTTATGTGTATCAGAAAAAAAGCTCTCTTTTGCTCAAATATTTTGTTCTTCTACAAAAATTACAATTGAATAGATAGGTGAAAAAATTTCAAAAGCAGCATGGGCAGTATTTAATGGATTGTTTGATTAAAATAATATATTATTATCGTATTTGGAGTTAGATAGGTATGTAAGATACATTTGTTATAAAAATAATCAATCCTTGTAAACTAAACATCAGCACTATTACATTTGCTTCACTTATAACAAAAGAAAATAATTTTCAAAGTGTACGTTTAAACGACGTAATTTTTACTATGATGGGTTTAAATTTTATCATGAAAAGGATTTCATAAATAAAGCATGTTATTTATATGCTTACATGTGTATAAATTTAACATAACGTTTTAATTCTTTAAATGTATTGGTATATAAGTGCTAATAGAAGTAACTATGTACAAACGTAAGACACTGTTGAATTCCTTTCACTTATAACTAAAAGAAAATAGTTTTCAAAGTGTACGTTTAAATGTAATTTTTACTATGATGGGTTTAAATTTTATTATGAAAAGGATTCCATAAATAAATCATGTTATCTATATGCTTACATGTGTATAAATTTAACATAATATTTTAATTCTTTAAATGTATTGGTATTTAAGTGCTAATATAAGTTTTAAAACAGGTATAATTTCAACGTTTTAAACATTAAAGTTTCATTGGGAAAAATCGTGTAGCCAAAAAATCTCAATAAACATAATTTATCCAGTTATACTCGTTACAAAAGAAGGTTTCATGTTGAATACATCATGCTTATTAAATGTGGTGCTATTTGTATTTTTTTTTAACCTTTGCTTTTATTACTCGCTTTCTGAAAGGAAATCCGCAAATCGAATGGATTAAGCGAGAGACGTAATTCCTTATGTTTATAGATCCTGTATTCTTTAATTGAGAAAAGGGGACTTTATCCTTATGAGTCATTTACACAGGAAAAAGCTATTTTTTTTTAAAGAAATGTGATAATAATAAAATCAAATAATGGAGTTTTATTGGGTGAATAATCACTTCTATCGCATAGTTTCTATCACCTAGATTTATATCGTGCAGTTTAAAGTATCAGATAGTTTAAAGTTAGTAATATTAAGAACAATACATGTAACATCTAAAAATTATATTAAATATGAGAGCTGAGCGCAGTCTTTCACACACTTTAAAAAATCAATCGATTGTTAATTGAACTCGACAAATAATATTACGACTGCCCTCTAAAAAGTTTTTGAACTGCAAATGACTTATTTTTGTACTGATAAGCTTTAACCTGAAACATGTAAACTGATAAAATAATTCCCACAAACTGAAACAGTATTTACCATTACCAAATAATAATGAATCACGTTAGACATTATTAATTAAAAATATACGATGAATTATTGGTTCGAATTTCAGTTCATCAATTTATGATTGCTGTGGTACATTATGCTTCCGTCATATCGACCATATTACAAAAATGTTTAATATTACGGAAACGATAGTTAAATGCTGATATAATATATACGTTTTAGGTAGCTTTCTTTACAAAAAAGCTACCTATTGCAGCCGTTCGGAGGAAAGCGATTTCAAAAAATTTTGGTATATTTTCATCGATCATGACCCCCAGACCCCGAAACCACCCTCCGTTCAAAATTTATATATATATATATATATATATATATATATATATATATATATCTGACCTATGTCACACTGTAACTCCCGTAATTATGAACCGATTTCGATGTAATTCGGTGTGTACATAGTACATACCAATGTCTCGACCGAGTTTGTTGGCCAGCTTCATCCGCCGTTTTGTTTCAAAATGGCGGCCATTTAAAATTAAAAAAAAAATTAAAACTTGGAATGTGGTACCAAAAAATTAAAAATGGAAAAATATTTTTTTCTTATGTATTTGACCTTTATACAAAGATTCCGGAGCAGTTTTTGTTTCGTCTATATCTTAAAAAATGGCTGAGTTATAGCATTTTGAATTTCTAGCATGGCTGACATTTTGAAACGTCCTGAATTTTGTCACGCGATAAAAGGCGTATTTATGAACCGATTTGGATGTAACTTCGGTTATACATAGTACATACCAATGTCTCGACCGGGTTCTTTGGCCAGCTTCACCCGCCATCTTGTTTTAAAATGGCGGCCATTTAAATTTTTAAGAAAAATTTAAATTTGAAATGTGGTACCAAAAATTGAAAATTGAAAAAATATTTTCTTCTTATGTATTTGACCTTGATAAAAAGATTCAGGAGCAGTTTTTGTTTCGTCTATATCTTAAGAAATGGCTGAGTTATAGCATTTTGAATTTCTAGCGTGGCTGACATTTTGAAACGTCCTGATTTTTCTCACGTAATAACAGGCGTATTTATGAACCGACTTGGATGTACCTTGGTGTGTACATAGTACATACAAATATCTCGACCGAGTTCGTTGGCCAGCTTCATCCGCCATCTTGTTTCAAAATGGCGGCCATTTAAAAAAATTAAAAAATAAAAAAATTTAAATGAGATACCAAAAAAATTGGAAAATGAAAAAGATTTTTTTTTGTATGTGTTTGACCTTAATACAAAGATTCCGGAACAGTTTTTCTTTCGTCTATATCTAAAAAAAATGGCTGAGTAATAGCATTTTGAATTTCTCTTGTGGCTGACATTTTAAAACGACCTGATTTTGTCACGCGATAACAGGCGTATTTATGAACATATTTGGATGTAACTTGGTCTGTACATAGTACATACCAATGTCTCGACCGAGTTCGTTGGCCAGCTTCATTCGCCATCTTGTTTCAAAAGGGTTGCCATTTTTAAAAAAATTAAATTTAAAATTTAAAATGAGGTATTAAAAAATTGGAAACTGAAAAAGATTTTTTTTATGTGTTTGGCCTTGATACAAAGATTTCGGAGCAGTTTTTGCTTCTGAAAATTTGTTCTTTTGTCGATATCTTAAAAAATGGTTGATTTATAGCAATTTGAATTTCTAGCATGGCTAACATTTTGAAACGATCTTGTATTTGTCACGCGATAACACACGTATTCGCCTATTTCGATGTAAGAAGGCACATGGATAGTATACATCAACACCTCGACCAAGTTCGCTGACCAGATTCATCAGCCATCTTGTTTCAAAATGGCGGCCATTAAATTAAAAAGTATATATATATTTAAAGTGAGGTGCAAAAAAAATTAGAAATTGAAAAAGGTTTCTTTCTTAAGAATTTGATCTTGATATAAGGATTCAGGAGCATTTTTTGTTTGTCTTTACCTTAAAAAATGGCTCAGATATAGCAGTTTCAATTTCTATTGTGGGTGACATTTTGAAAAATCTGATTTTTTGCATGCGACAGCACTCCTATATAATAACCGATTCCGATGTGAGTGAGCATGTGCACAGCAATTACTAAGGTCTCGACCAAGTTCACTGCTTAGCCTCATCCACCATGTTGTCTTAAAATGACAGGCACTTTAAGAAATCGCCGAATTTGGCAGCCAAATATATGTTACTTTAAAGAAAAGCAGCTTGGATAAAGCTGACTAATTTCGCGAAATTCTCATTCATTATATTGATAAAAATTAGTATTGAATCTCCTATATTCGGTTTCCACTAAATTGAGCTTCGTGTGTTTGCATGATATAAGTTGGTTTTTTTTTAAATAAGGATTATGAAAGCTACCTCTTCCTCCCGGCACTGGCCGGAAGGACTTTTTAATAGTTTCATGGGTAGTTTATGTATTATTTTACATAATATAGGACATTTATAATAAATAACCGATGAAAACTGTTTATTTGTGATTATTATTTATTTTGATTTATAATTATTTTATTTCTTTCAAGAAATAATTAATTTTTTTTTGTAGTTTCATTATATGTGTTGCATATTTCACTCTACAAAAATATACGCATATGTTATAAATGTGATATGAATGATACTGATTCAAAAATTAATTTATTTCCGAAAAATACTAAAAAGGTAAATTGAATTTTATCGAGAAAATAATACATTTAGAATACAAGCTTTTATCGTATCATCTTTTACAATTAAAATATTTGCAGCATTTTACAAATTATAGTTGCTTTTATCACCTTATATAAATATTCAAAATCAGGTGGAATTATTTTTTCCAGTTGTTAGACATGGATGTGCACATTTTCGTTTGTCAGAATTTTTATATTTACTTATTGAATAGTGATATTTTATTGTTGTTGTTTTTTTTCCTCGATTTAGAATGTGAGTAGCATTTGTTTAATAAAATGAACTTTTATACATATACTAGGGGGCTCTGCCCCCTGCAAGCTACGCTCGCCAACCCCCGTTCAGACACTGGAGAATCTAAAAGCATACTAATCTGATCGGTTTTAAAAAGATTAGAGAAGATTGAATTATACTGAAAAAACCTGTAACGATCTCCCTGTAAACGGGTTTCCATTCAATTCCCTTTCATTGAAAATTTTAAGGTAGAATCAGTTACTGTTAAGACATCCAATGTTTGTTTTCGTGTTTGGTTCAAGAAGATCAGTTAAACATTTGAAAAGAAGCTAAAATAAAATGAATTAAGTAAACAGAGTCTTTGTCTCTCGGTATTTTTTAACAGCGTTATAAAAAGATTGACACAATACAATTACAAAAATTTGCTGCTTTAACCCCTTCAAGGGTAGTGGTTCATTTTTGGACCACTTAATTTTAATACTTAAATGCCACATTAGCATCAGAATATTGGGATGAAAATTTCCCTTTTATTAAGTAAGTGAACAAAAGCATTTTTGTATTTCGAAATTTGTTTGTAAATTCTGGTGCCATTCACTGATTTCAAGATTTTACGAATAGAAGTGCCTTGTCCGTGAAAGAGTTAAACGCATTTTAATGTATTTATTATTTTAAAGTTACCTTTCCCTTTTAATATTCACGTGTAAAAACAATTTTCAGGACATAATTTTCAATATTTTCCTGCCTTTAACACGTACTCATTTAATAGTAATTTTAAAGTTTTTTTTTTTTTTTTTTTTTTTTTTTTTTTTTTTTTTTTTTTTTTTTTTTTTTTTTTTTAATAGACAGGAGAAATAAATTTTTAATCGTTAGGAAATATTATTCTTTGCGCTGTTTTTAAAATTAAAAACAATCTCTATAATAATAGACTAAGTCATGTGACTATCATCAACAGCTCCAGGCGGATCCCATCGCTTTTTATATTCCAGGCGGCCATTTTGGTACTTTAATGTTAGTCAGCCACAGGTGTGATAAGTCGCCGAATATTATTCTATCCCCATTATTTCGTTTATATTATAATAGTTCAAGTCATGTAACTACCATAAATAACGAACTGATTCCTTCGCTTTTCATAAGAAATGTTTCCATTTTGATTAAAGAATCAAAATTATTTTTTCGAATAAAACTACATAGAAGTTACCATGATCACAAAGAATTCCTGGTACTTTTATGTTAGCCGGGTGAAAATCTCGCCAAAAGCTTTTTTTTTAACTTGCCAGTTAGCATTTTTTTTTATTTTTCGAGTAGTAAATTAAAACTGTGCTACTTGGTTATCCCATCGACCAAAAATCTGTCGCCAAACTATAAGATTAAATGCCAATAATGGTTGATCGTAAATCACATTCACTTGACTTTAAGGAAGTTACACGTGTTCACGACATCAAGTGATTTTTATTTCGAAGTTTTATTTGTATTTTTATTAATGTTACACTAATTTACTTGTTCTTTTGTTATTTTAAATTTAAAAAAAAAATATGTCACAAATAAATTTTACACATTGACATAATTTTTTATTTTAAATAACTAAAGAACAAATAAATCAATAAAACATTAATAAAAATACAAATAAAACGTCGAATTAATGGTTTTATTGGCCATTATTGGCATTTAATCTTAAAATTAATTAATTAGTGACAACCATTATTGGCAATTAATCTTACAATTTGGCGAGAGTAATTTGGTCGACGGGATAACTAAGAAGTACCAAATTAATTAATAACTATAGAACAAAACAATTTATATCATTTTTTGTAAATAAAAAGAAAATAAATTCAAATAAACATTTATTTGAAGCAACAATAGCCGGGTTACCATGTCAGGCAAAATAACGCCATTTTGGTGCCAATTACGTACCCCGTTGCGTATATGACATCTGTGTCTAATATTTTTCTTTTTATTTTGTTTAAAAAAAGAATGAAGTAAAAGCCATTTATTTTAAAGGTTTCAATTTTAAATGAAAGTTTTGTATTAAATAAAATGATAAGGAAATACAAATTGAATTCTGAATAAAAGTAAAATGATACATTTCTTAGCATACATTTAAGGGAGGCCAAACTCGTCGCCAAATTAATTTAAAATAACCTTTTCTAAAATATGAAAAAAAAAATATATCTGTTATGATTAAAATTTGAGTTGCCATCATTAGAAAAAAAGTATTTAAAATTTGAAAAAAAATAATATTTCGAAAACTGATTCTAATTTTAAAATTCTAATACCAGTTTTGAGATCTGTGGATCAATACGGATTTTTGGTGTTAATTTCATCGCAAAGTATTCCATATTTTAGGAGAAATCGCCGTGAAACGTAATTAGTTGTTTAATCAGTCGTTTCATAGAATCGTTACATAAATTCGTTTCAATTCGATTCATTAGGTTTTTATATATACTAGGAGATCGTACCCGGGCTTCCCGGGTTACAGAATATAGGTGAAAACCAATTTTCTTTTTATTGAAAATTAATATTTATTTTTACATGCACTATATTTTTTAGATTGTACACTAAAAATGAAAAGCGTTATTCATGTGAAAAATATGAATTATATAATCAAATAAATTTTTGAAATTTATCAAAAGTGATCTTTTTTCGTATTAGCCGCATGCTAAGAGTTATTAGCCCAACATTTTTCTGCTTACGGCATCCTTTTATTTTCTGATAATTTCAGAGCTTTAAGCGCGTAGTTCAATTACGTGTTTGTTAAATTTGTATTTTATTTATATTATATTATTTATTTAATCACAAAGAAAGTTTTATTTTTGTTTACGGAATATTAGTTGTAAGAAAATGAACTCTTTAAGTTGTTTTAAGAGCAAACGGATTAATCTTCCTTAATCGAGTTCCACACTATAGAGATAAATTTAAAAATTAACCTGTGATACCCGCAATCACTCTTTTAAAAAATTGGTATTTTAATTTGATCATTTTAATTCAAAACGTGAAGTCACGATTGACAGGAAAATCTTTGCATGTGAACAGTCGATCTCTTAACTCGAGATTCTAATCTCAGTACCGGAGAGTAAAAATTGACTTAATTTATGTTTTTTTACGCATTTGTGTAAAAAGTTTAGTTTTATCTAAGAAAATATTCGTTTCTTTTAAATATGACGTCATTTTCACTTACTTAATCATTTCACCTATAGTGTCTGAAACTTAGTGCACATACAGAAGGAAAATAAATTTGGAAACTTTATAAGGAAAATGCGTGTTTTCAAAAGCAGTATGTAATTTTCCGTTCAAAATATTATGTAGCTAATGGGATTTTGCGCCATTAAACCCTATACAACAATTTTTATAAACATTTTTGAATTTTCATGAGAATAAGGATAAATAAACCTCATTAATTCTCTCTTCTCTGCAATAATGAAAGCTATCTTATTACCATTATTTTGAAGAAGTTTCATAGAATATTTTTCAAATTAAAATATAATAATGGGATATTAAAAGAAACAGCTAGTGCAGGCACATATACAAATGAACATATTTCAGTTTAAAAAAATATATATAGTCAATTTGGTTCAGCAGAAAGATCAGGGCAGATGACTAAAAATAATTCTTGTGTTTTAAATATATAGATTATATAGAATTATGAAAAATTAAATTAAGCAATTTATGTTATTTTGATAAACTTAAAGTAACATGTCTTAAAGAATAGAGATAAAATTTTATTAGTGGAAAGAATTTTGGACCAAAACTTGGGGAACCTGATATTATTTTAAATCCCTAATTATTGCCAAGATCTTCTGTGATTGCTTGTCTAACTCGGCAAAGCGAATACATCCAAGAGATCATCAAGTTCTGTAATATAAATTACTATTTTTCGGGCAAAGAGCATGCTCACTGCATGTTACTGCTCTTCCATAATGGCACTCTAAACGTTTGTAAAACATTGCGTTTTATCGGTGTGTGGCTTCGATTAAGATATTTTGAAAGATAAAACATTTTCACCTGTGAAGAATTTCAAAGCAGCTGCGGTGAAAATGACGCACTTCTACAAAACATATTTTAGTTCTAAGAATTAAAATTCACGCTTTTTTAAAAATAAAATGACGTCAATTGCATCCACTAAATCATCCCACTTTTACGACTCCGTCATAAAAAACATCTATAGAACGGTATGCAAATGACATCATTATCTCGGAATAATACATAAAACCAGCAGAAAGCAATGACGTCATTTAGGAAGCTAGGCAAAACAATCTCGGGTATATAACAATTTATATATGACATAATTTTTTTGTTTATAATAGCTCCATGTTTTATAAGACGTTATTCATTTATATTTTTTCAAAATTCGGAAAATGTAATTACACACCCGTTGATAAAATTGCATTCTTTCAGATTTTTGATACGAATTAAGTAAGTGCGAAGAAAATAAGTCACAAATATTCTTTAAAATGTATTTTTGTAAAGAGAAAGTGTTGTATCGTTTGTAAAGTTAAATTGCTAAAAAACCAATTTCAGCAATTTCCTATCAAATTTAAACATTTTTCGTTATAGCAGCTGCCAACAATTAAAAATTCACAATAACATTCTTACCACAACAATTACCATTCTATTGCAAGACGCATTGCATATTACGTACGCCACGCTGATTAAATTTCATTTAAATAAAAGGCACAGTATTTGAAAAATATTTTACTAAATAGAATAGTTATTTTTTATTTTAGTTTTAGAATTAAATTCATGAACTCGCGTGCATAAAACGGGTTAAACAGCCAGTTGATAAATAAAAACGAAATGAAGCCAAAAGTTATCGGGTCTTGACAAGCGATATTCTTAACATAGCGCGTATTTAATTTCAAATTTTTTTCAGTTTTTATGAAAAATGGCAACAAAAAGATACAGTAATCTATTATTTTATTATTTTCCCTTTACTTTCAAAGATATGAAGTACTTCAGTTTCCACGATTACAAAAAAAATGTAATAAAAACTACAAAAAAAATAATATCTTAAAATTAAATTGAGATACAGCTTTCAAACAAATTGCATTTAAAAGAGCATTTTTTTCCTTATACGATGGTGTAAAAATTTAAAATGTGCAATGTTTAGAAGTTTAAAAAATTGCAGTAGAGAAAATTGCAAAACCAAAATTTTATTTCAAATTTCAAAGTGTTGCCATTCGCAAAATGACGCATGCGTTACGCACAGATATGTTTGTCCTTTATAATATAGATAGATAGGGTAGATTTAAAGCGTTTTTCAGATATTTATTCAAGTTCTCTAATATGTCTTAAATAGCCATGGCCTTTTGAAACAATTGTACATCATTATTATCCAAATATGTATTCCCCGCTAAAATATTATTCAGGCTATTTTTCTTAAACATTTCGAAAATAAATTAATGTCTAAATAATAACACGACTATGCTATCATCTATACTATAATTATAAGTGTACATTAGGTATTATATATATATTATGTATGTGTTATATCTATATTATATATATATATATATATATATTATATCTATATTATATATATATATTAGGTATAATTTTGTAATTATTAAAATATAGGTATAATACTGTTATGACAATTATATAGTTCTTATACAAAGTACTGTATACAGATTAATTCATTTTATCAAACTTTGAACAAGGAGGAAAACCCAAGCGCATACATTTTCTATGTAGATTTACAACTTTAGATCCTATAAATCTGGTCCGCACAGTGGTTTTGACAAGACAGCAAGTATAAATTTAGACGTTCATGATATGATTTCCTCATATATGTCAACATTAATTAAAATTAGATTGCATCACGGAGAGAGTTTATTGCACGAGATTTAAACGAGACAAGCAAGTCTTTTTTTTTTATTTTGTTAATGTGCTAATTTTCTTAGTTTTTTTTTAAGCATCAAATATTAGGGACATATCGCGTCTAATTCCAGATTTCAGTTTGTTGTTATACCTAACTTTGTAGGTTTTTAAGAAATATATAGTTCAGCTATTCAAAATGTTAGAGGTTTTACTATATAATCAGAACGCAATGACTTTTCTAATTGTATTAAAATTAAAATAATTATTATTTTAGTTATTGTATGGATTTCTCTTTTTATTATTCTAATTATCCTTACGGCCTGGAATTTTAACTATCTACATGCTAATTACTTTTATATCTGCGAAGGACAAAACCACGTTAAATGAGAGTTTTTTACCCTTCACCTCATAAATACATACTGGAGGTTATTTAATAAACAATTATACGAGTTGTTTTACTATTTTTTATAGAATATTCCAGTACACAGAATTAAAACTCTGACGTTAATTTGCCTGCGCACTGAAGCATAGTTTCTTTAATGAGGATGAAACAAATAGAACCCGAGATTTGTGCCTAGCCAATCACAAATAGGCCAATATAAATCTGTTGTTCATTCAACATCAGGATAAATCAGTAGGATTCACACCTTTTTGTTTTCAGAAACAATTTGGGTAGTGTTTGGATTAAAGTTTTCTTTGAAATCTTGAATTATAACATGTTGGTATCCGTTAAAATGTAATAGATTAAATTTGCTGGATTTTGTTTTTATTTTTCAGCGGTACTATATGCCATTACTCATATATAAGATATACCCACTATAAAATCTTGAAAAACCTCCCATTTATTTATAATTTTACTAACCGTTTTTAAACAGTGCAACGTGGAATGTATGCAAAAACCTGTAATATGGAAGTCTAACATCTGTCTATTACTATGAAAGTGAATTTAATCAATACTAAAGAGAATTATTTTCCAAAAAATTTATAATGTATTATTTTATAGCTTATTAAATACATGGTGATCAGGAAAATATAATTGCCAATATATGAAATCTAAGTGATTTTTTCGTCAATCAAACAAAAATATAAGTTAGATGCATTTATAAAAAGACATGCGCTCGCGATTATGGTAAAAGAGAATAATCTTATCCTCACGGTTGCTTTTACAGTTAAACAATTTAGGTATGTCAACATCTACTTTTTTCTTATCCCAAAATGAGCAGCGCTTTGAAAAATCATAAATGGAAAGTTAGCGACACTTGTAGAAAGAAAAATGGCGACGATGATAATAATAGCATTGTAAAAAACAAATAGCAACAGACAAACGTGGCAAACAAGAATCAAACATAAAATCCTATGTTCAAATTCCCGTAGGTTAAAACTTTAAAAGTTCAAGGTTTGAATCTTGTAATGAGGGTAAAACGTTTCGTGTCCAGCGCTTACTTTTGCTATTGATTGTTTACAATACTGATTCTACTACTTTTACTATTTTAGATCCATTTTTGTTTTTTGATATGAAAAAAGTGCGTGTTTACATTAAAAAATTTCGAATATTTTTCTCGTAACCCATAAGCATGCAGGCTCAATTTTTCTGGTTCATCATAATATTTAGTACTGACCATCACGTAATTATATCTCACAGTAGGTGTCAGTTGGTTGAAGGGAATGGTAGCTAGGGATTAATATAGGCCATATTACTACTCCTTTATGTTAAATGTTTTAAAATTAATAAATGAACTACAGTAATGAGATACTTTATATTGATTGACAAACTTGTCCAAGTTTAACTTTATAAGATTTCCTCACATATTCCACCTAACTATTACACAATAAAGTTAAAAGTATTCATAATATTTGCAAATACACATTCCAAAATTTTAAATGATTTTTTCTTAGATTATTGACTTTTGAATAGGTGGGCATTGTACAAAATTTAGCAACTGAATTATCGACTTCTAATATGAAGTGATCTTCGTTAGCTAGGTACTTATCTGATGAACCATTGAGTTTGCATATGTATCTATGATGTGTTCAACAAAAATTATTGTACAGAGAGTAGTTATTGAAAAATATACAAATTTCAGCATGGTAAATAGAAATAAAATTAATAAATGAATTAAAATAATTAATTAGCAGCCTTTGTTACATTATACAATGAAATGTTACTAGAAATTTCCCTTTGACATACTGAAAATTTCATTATAAAATTATTATAGTTCAAACATTCTTCCACAAAACTTATGGTACATTTGTAATTTTGTTTTTAGATTTTCACACAATTGCCTATTTTACTGAACATAGTGATATTCCCACAGTATCCACAGATTGAACATGAAAATGTATTTGTTGTTAGCTCAGCAGCAGAAAACCCATGTGAATTTTTTTAAAAAATATGCAAAAAGATCTTATAGTAAAGGAAACATAACTAATTGTTAATCTTCATGCAGAAACGGATAGCTCTTTAGCTAAAATATTGTCTCGAAGCAATTCCAACATAAAGTTAATTAATAGGTACAAAAAATAGGATTGCAATAAAGCTCAAAACGGCCTTCCTAAAAAATTAATAAGTGGGCGATGTTATAATAATACTCTGTATTTCTGAAAATAACTCAATTAGCGCTAGAAAAACAACAGAAATTTGTAAAAGTATGGCATTTAAATAGTTCATAAAGAAACTGTCAACACTGTCATTAATGATGCTGAGTTTAGACCAAGACCCGAATGGAGGAAACCGGACATCTCTTCGATCAACAGAAAGATAAGAATGCAGTTTACCAGAAAACTTTTACTGCATTTCTGAAAGATGTAATTTTCTCAGATGATCCTAAGTTTAATATATTCAGCACAAATGGACGAATTGGACTTTGGAGGAGAAAGGTTGATGCCCTGAATCTCAGATATTTGACAAAAACTGTAAAACATACTGGGTACTTCTGATGATTTGGGGCTGTATGTTAGTTTCAGGATTACGAAATTTACATTTTACTAAGACTATCATGGACAGATTTGAATAGGTGAATATTTTAAATAAAAGTGGGTGGGCAGTGCATTAAATGTAGGAGTTGCACAGGACTATTATTTCCATAAGATAATGATCGAAACACACTGCTCATATTGTCCAATTATGGCTGCTCTGAAATGCCCTCCACGCACTTGCAACCCATTCACAAATTCCAGACTTAAACTCCATTAAATATTTATAAAGTATCTTACAGTAGCAAGTGAACAGTTATGATACCAGAAAAAAAAATAGTTAAGTCTTTAACTTGCAGAATAGAATTAAATTTGAAAACATTTTACGAAAAATCTTGTAAAATCAAACGTGTGCAATGACTTTTGTAGAAGCATTTTTGAGCTTATATTTTATGTATTTTTATTTTTGAAGTTTCTAAAAGGGATAATTATTGAATTTTTATTCTCTAAAATAGCAAAAGCTCTCACTAAATAATTCTGATTTGTTAATTCAATTTTATTTGCACTCAACATGGTCAATTTTGCATATTTTCCGAAAAGTACTTCCTGTGCCATCACTTTTGTGGAAGACTGTATTTATTCTTTTTTACAAGAGTAAGAAAACAGATTGCTTTTGTTATAAAGAATGATTTTTTTTATTTGTATATTTTAATTAAAAAAGGTAACAACTTGTTTGTTTGTTTCAGAATCATCATTAACAAACTTGGAATTACATGCAGAACTGTTTTTATTATTTATAGGACAATAAGTCTATGTAAATCTCACCTGAGGATGAGGGATGTAATTATTCTTGAAAATATAACCAGAGACTGTCAGAAGTATATGGAGGAACAAAGACAATATATATATATATATATATTTATCAATTACTTCGAGTATAATGCGTGAAACAATTTTACAGTTTCAAAAGCTCTTGTAGTAAATATCTTTTTTTCAAAAGTTCCTGTGTGTTCAAAGTAAAAAAAATATTTTTTTAATATAAATTGAATAAATACTTTCCAGAAAATATATAGTATGTGGCCAATATTGTGAAAATCTTTATGAAAAGTTGTATTTTGTAAGTTTGATGGTTACAAGTCAAGAGGGAAATTACAAGACTTTTTTTCTTTTGACGCGAGATTTCAGATGATCTAATAAATTTGATTTTTAAGAAATCTGTTTTCAGCTGTTTTTTCTAATATAATGATGCTTAGCGTTTCAAACTACATTATCCCTTTTAATTTTTCAATTCTACAATTATATGAATTTAATGGCCGATAACCGGCATCTACGTTCATTTAGTGGAATGTCAATTTATATCAAAATCATGCATTGTAAAAAATTTTGTTAGCTTTTTGACAGTTTAAAATATTTCTGTGATTTTCTTTGAAATTTACATCAATATTGTGAGATGTATCATTAAATTATTATCGTCCTATTCATTTCAAAGCGGTTTTAATATCTTTAAACGCAGTCTAGTTAAGACTATTCTAAGCGCAGAATAAGAAGTTTCAGCCGATGTTGGCGATAAAGAAAAAGCGCGGTTATGGCTGTGTGCCTGAATACGTTTTATAAGTTTTTTATTGTAAAGAGTTTAGATGCATAAATATATATATATATACATATCTATAATTCTTAAATATTTTTAAAATTTAATGCTTTATTAATTTATGAGTTTATCTTATTAACGTTGCATGAAGAATTTCTCATAAATGAATTTTCACAGTGAGCCATTGTTTAAATTGAGTACAGATATACTATGTATTTAAGGTGACCTATACTGGGGAAGAATATAATAATTAGATCTTCAGAAAAAAAATCACTTTCTAGCTTTTTTAGAGGACATTAATCATAATTTCCGTATTTTGAATTTCCTGAACATAACAGTAGGCCATTTACCTATAATTTATTAATATAAGGCAATCTATAATGTTTATACCTTCTCTCAAAAATTCATGACATTCTCGCCATTCATTGGAAACCATACGTGTGATTATAGAAAGTCACCGTTTTAAAAAAAAATTACTTTAAAGTAAATGTTACCTTTAATAAAATATAAATGATATCCTTTTATAATTACCTTTAATGTAATTGATAACATAAAAAGTTCTCAAACTGCTTTGGACATAACTTTCCCTTCTTAAGTGAAATTTTGTATGGGATTTTTTTTATTGTACATTAAGCTACTAATCATTATTGAAAAAGCGCTAACGAAAGTTTTAGTAATTCGTGTAGTGTAGAAACAGGTTAGAAGCAAAATATTATAAAAAAGATAGAATTGTAGAAAATAAAGGTAAAACGCTGTGCGAAATACAAAGAAAGATGGGAGTTTTCCAATGTGAACTTAGCAGATATAGCATTGATAGAATGAAGATATCATCAATTATTAGAAGAATCCTGCAAATGGGTAAACGCAAACGTAGCGTTAAAGTCACAATTAACAACATTTTATTAGTATTTGGAATGTGGAATTTCCCAGACAAAATAGATCAGTTATGGAATCATCATTTTAGATTATTTTTAAAGTGGCGAAATTAAAGTTGTGGTCCATGTTCTAACATTGCTTTATAGAGTCAAATTTATTAGTTTCTCTTTTCAAAATATAGCTTCTCTTTTATTCTGAATTTTTAAATTCTTTACGCTTTACAATTTAAGGAATATCATATTGGTAAATGATAATGTAGATTCGCCAAGAATAATTAAATTATCTGGTATTTTAACTTGGTGAAATCGCGCCTGCTAACGAGTGTTAAAATTTATTTACGTCGTACTTCCTCAATAAAATATTTACCTTAATTTAAGAATAAATATACTCAGAAACTAAAATAATGTACTGGACTTTTCCCATGAAACAGAAAGAACTAGTATGTTGTGGCCATCACAAAACTTTCTTCTATATAAATCACGTCAATTAAATCATTTAAACAGTATAAGGAATTACATCAATTTAGAACCAATTCGTATCAAAGTATACCTGAATTCGAAGTTTGATGAAAATTCGTGCATTAGTTATTGAGATAGAGCTGTAGGGGAAATTCTGAAAAATTTAGCTTAGCAGCGTCACCTATTGAGCGATTTGCACCAAAACACAAACAGCACTAATTCATATTAAGGTATACCGGAATCTGAAGTTTGATGAAAATCGGTGCATTAGTTCTGGAGCTAGAGCTATTGTGGAAATCATAAAAAATGCAGCACAGCAGCGCCACCTGTTGAGCGATTTACAATAAAAGGTACAAAACATCATTTCATGTCAAGGACTAACTGAATCTGAAGTTTGATGAAAATCCGTGCATTAGTTCTGGACATTGAGCTATTGTGGAAATCGTGAAAAATGCTGCATAGCAGCGCCACCTGTTGAGCGATTTACACCAAAACATAAAAAGCACTAATACATATCCAGGTATACCTGAATCTCAAGTTTGTTGAAAACCCAAGTATTAGTTCTTGAGATAGAGCTATTGCGGAAATCTAAAAAAAATGCAGCATAGCAGCGCCACCTGTTGAGCGATTTACACCACAAGGAGCAAAACGTCAATTCATGTCAAGCACTAACTGAATCTGAAGTTTGATGAAAATCCGTGCATTATTTCTTGAGATTGAGCTATTACGAAAATCGTGTAAATGCTTCAGAATGCAGCATAGCAGCGCCATCTGTTGGGCGATTTGCACCAAAACATAAACAGCACTAATTCATATCCAGGTATACCTGAATCTCAAATTTGTTGAAAACCCAAGTATTAGTTCTTGAGATAGTGCTATTGCGGAAATCTCAAAAAATGCAGCATAGCAGCGCCACCTGTTGAGCGATTTACACCACAAGGAGAAAAACGTCAATTCATGTCAAGCACTAACTGAATCTGAAGTTTGATGAAAATCCGTGCATTATTTCTTGAGATTGGGCTATTACGAAAATCGTGTAAATGCTTCAAAATGCAGCATAGCAGCGCCATCTGTTGGGCGATTTGCACCAAAACGTTACCAGCACCAATTCATATCAAGGGTTAACGGAATCTGAAGTTTTATAAAAATCCGTGCATTAGTTCTTGAGATAGAGCTTTTGCGTAAATCCTAAGAAATGCTACATAGCAGCGCCACCTACAGGGCGATTTACACAAAAAACTAATCAGCACCAATCTATATCAGGGACTACCTGAATATAAATTTTTATTAAATTCCGTGCATTAGATCTTGAGATAGAGCGCCCACAAAATTTGTGTCACATACAGACAGACAGACGGACGGACAGACTCACAGACAGACATTTTGTAAAAACATGTTTTTTGGAATCTCTGACCCATAAAACGTATAAATCCGTCGAAAACTGGAATTCGAAAATTTTCATGAAACCAATACTTTATTCTTGTCAAGATAGAAGAAAGTAAAAAATATTTATAAAGGTTTTCTCTACTATTCACTTGTCTCTATGCACTCACTGGAACACCAGCAGTGATACAAGCCAACACATACACAGATATCGGAAATCGTAGTTTACTAAATGTTTCTTATACAAAATCTTAATAAAAATAGTATAAAAAACCCAATACTGTAAGAAATTAATAGCATTATAATAGAAGCGTTTGATAAATTATGTTCGTTTATTACGATTTGACTGTAGAAAGCATGACAAAACCATCACGCATTAAAAGTTAAGTAATGATAGTTTTGGCTTTGTTGTTATTAAGGGGACCAGGTAAGAGAAATTTGGAGAAAAAATTGATTTTTACTTTTTTATATCATTAAATTTAAACTTTTTTCTTTCCATCCATATGTCACACATGTTTATATATTACAAAAAGAAGTGTTGAAATTGTTCATTCTTTCTAAGAGTACTTCACAGGTTGTTACATTGTACCCTTTTTAATAGAGGGTTTTAACGATTTATTGAGAATTATTTATCTTGCAGTGAAATCTTACCAAAAATTCTAATTTAAAAATGCCTTTCAATAAATAGTTAATAATTAATTTTCAGGTTCACTTAGTAAGAAAATTGTCTGTTAATATACGTAAAGCATGTTACTCAAAATACTCTAAAAATTCTAGATCTCTATGTTTCACCATTTCTGCGAAAAAAGTACATAAATTTGGTGTATTGTAACATGCCGAAGATAGAGCTTAAACGGTCGCCTTAATAAAAATCATAAAGAAATTGATATTTTTAAATAGCGACCATTGAAATTCTACGTTTCAGACAGTTAAGCACTTTTAATCATGTAAAATATTAATTTATTATTTTAAATTTCATTAAATATTTTAAATTATATTTTAAATTATAATTTAATAGTATTCTATAATGAATAATATTTATTATTAATATTTTACAATTAAAATTTTGACAAAAACATTCTAAGCATGAAATGTCATTAGTCTGACATTTCTGTCAAAAATCTACCTATAAATAAAAAACTTATTGTGCGAGGAAAATTATTATCTTTCCCAGGTGCGTTTGACGAATAAACATTTTAATTGATTGAAGGATCTTTGACACATTATTAAGAAGTTTATCTCTTAGGATACGTTGGATGCAAAAAAAATGGATAATGAAACAAATAACAAATTCATTTCCGATTTCTTTTGAATATAATGTTTTATTTCATTAAATACAAATCCATGTTATTTAAAATATATATAGGCTTTATTTTATATTAACATTTTGAAAAATAAATATTGTTGTAATTATTATTGAATCTTTATTGTAAATGCACGTTGCACAGAATAACATCTAGCATATCAATATAAATATTTTCAGTAAAAAACACTCCAATGTTTTTCATGCTTCAACGAATTTCACTAATTTAAACATTTCATTAATTTAAACAACCTGTTGTTATATATATGTAATCGAATGCCGTGCAGTGACGGACAAGTTTTGTAAACTCATCCGGGTGGCTTTTCTGAAAATAAAACGCTGTAAACAACCAAAGCTATCTCAAAATTACTAAAAATTCCCTCCCCACAAAAGAATGAAGCGCAAAAAAGAAATATGAATTTAATGGCTCTAACCACATACTAAATTAACCTAAGGAGATCCAGAAAATTTAATTCAATCTCTATAAAATTCACCTATGTGAAATTAATCTATGTGGCTTAATTCACGTGTTTTATAAAGATGATAGATAAATGATTTAACATATAATAAATGTTTCATTGATAGTATATTATAAATATGGAATTACAGTCTAATCTCACTATAACGAAACTCAATAACGAATTTCTCTACATAACGATTTTCTTCTACGAATGGTAATTTTTTCATGATTACATTAAAAATAACCTCCATTTAGCATAATATATATCTGCATATAACTCATTTTTTGAGGAAATGTTCCTTCATTTATTGATAAAACGCTTCAAATTGCTTATGGAATCGATTTTCCTTCGCAGATTCCTGGTTAATATATCATAGCTGCATACTTCTACTTTATTCTTTATGTCCAAATAAGGCATTCGTCCCTCTCCCCAAAACAACAACCACTATTCTTGACACAGTGTATACCTGATTTTTACACGGTCACGTTTCAATTTGTTTAAACAAAGTTGAGCCTGAATTCTTTGAAAAGATTGAAACATTTCCTTGCTACTGGAAAGGACTGCAATTGTCACAAACGTATAAAATATTCAATGGTCACCTAGAAAATGTTTTTTTTTTTCTTGGTTTGGATAGCGGGGCAGAGATAAAGATCGGATCAGGGGGGGGGGGGATTGAAAAGGGACACCTTTTGAACACGTTTCATTCTGTAACTCTCGTTACCCTTATATTTTAGAGTGGATGTTTGTTATGATTGTAATTGTAAATCTCACAGTAACAGAAATAAATCTCAGCAGCTTGATCAGGGATCCGACGCTCCCTCTCAGACTCTGGTTGAGAGTCGGGAGGAGTGTATGTGGTCTACCCCTCGGGATTGCACTAACACTCTAAAGCGAAAGCTTGAGTTCCCGAGGTGGTCATCGCTGTCATCGCTGTGTCAAGTAGAAGCATTAATTAATGTGAGAGGTCATTTCAATGAAAAAAAATTACTAGACGTCATTTATGGTGGTGCGATCTTCTACAGCCTCTCTAAAAAATGTAACTCTGATAAATTGAAGATTTTGAAAATAATCAATAAGAGTCTGTAAAAAAAGGATTTTGCGAACATGTTTGAGATTCCGACAAACACTCTGCCTACAATCATAAAAAAGTAGGAGTCAATGACCGAAAACAAATAGGTCCTCGGCCTAGCGCGAAAAAGAAAGAAGATGTGTCAGTACGAAATCTTAGATGAAGCAATGCTCAAACCGATTACAGAGCAAAAAGATTGAAATTTCGGTATCAGTAATTCTAGAAAAGGCTCTAGAATATGCTTCATATTTTGCGCATTCTGAATTCCAAATCAGCATTTATTTTCTATTAAAGTTCATGAGGAGACATGGTTTATTCCAGAAGACTTTCCGTGGTGAAAGTTCGGATGCTCCTCTGGAAGTATGTGAGAATTGAAAACTTAAATTATCAGAAATTCTGAAAGAATTTTCTTCTGCAAGAATTTTCAACGCTGTCGAAACCAAGTTCGTTTACAAGTGCCTCTCCAAAAAACTCTAGATTTTAAAGAAAACAAATGCTTCGGCGGCAAAACAGAGCAAAAAAGGATTGTGGTTCTGTTGTGTGCTAACATGACAGGAAAAGAAAATTTAAAGATGCTAGTAACTGGCAAAGGTAAATCTCTTCTGTGCTTTAAAGGAATGAAGGTCTTAGAAGTGTACTATGATTTTAATAAAAAGACCTGGATAACCATTTAAATTTTTAACAAATGTTTAAAAGCGCTTGAAAAGTAAATGAAAGAAAAAGTCATAAAATGCTTTGATTATTTACCAAACGATCCACCTCACCCAGGAAACAGCTGAGATAAACTGCAAAACGTCGAAATCATTTTTTTACAATCCTATTCCGCGGTGGACCTGGGACACTTGGACTTGGGAGCTATAAAGAATAATTAAAGCTGCATAAAAAAAGTAATTCTTATATAACATATCATAGGTATTGAAAAAAAAAAAAAAAACGATTTCATCGAAGACGTCAATAACCTTTGAAACGGTATTGTGGAACTTTATAATGCTTGGAGATCCAATGTCACTGAAATAATTTCAAATTATTTTAAAAAGGTAGGCTTTTCTCAACTAGAGGATTCTGAGGATTTTAACGAAGACGATTGTAAACTAAAAAGAGAAATGGAGAAAAATTAAGAACCGCAGATGTATCGAAGAATGTTTAGCTCTCCTTGACTTTTTGAATGTAGGCGACAATCTCAATGTCGCGTAGTATCCCACTGGTAGTGACATTTTAAACAGCAGTGTGGACAATGTTAATAAAAGAAACAATGAATTATAAAGGAAAAATTTAAAACAAAAACACAACAAAACCCGTCACAAAGTCAAATGATAAATACCTTTAATGTTACAAGGAGAGGACGTCAAATGGGAGAAAATATTCCGCATTCAAACCTGCATTTCTTGTTGAAGTATGAAGAATTTTAAAAGTTCAAAACTTTGGAAATCAAAAACCACGAAAATTTTTAGATTTTGTTCAACTAAAATAAATGTAAGTTTTCCTTATGCATTTTCCCTATGCTTTGAAATAAACGTTTATTTAATAAAACTTTTTTTAAATAAATAAAATATCAAATATCAAATTCATAGTTAGTGTTAAACATTTCAAAACCTTAAATAAAAAGCTCAAATTTTGTTTCAAAATTTATACATTAAATGAAAAATTTTGCGTCGTTCTCTATACGAAAATTTTTTCTGTATAACTACTTTTTTTGACTGAACTGTACATTTTGTTAGATAGAAACTTGACTGTATATACCGGGTGTACCAAAAAGGACTGACTGATTTTAAAATTCAACAACTTGCAAACGGTGACAGATATTTAAAAAATTCTTGCAGGAGGGTTATGCATAAGGTCAAAAGTTTTTTTACAGTGATTTTCAATTTTAGTTCGAATTACAAAATATAGATGGCGCTGCGATCAATAGATGCTGAATTCAGGCTCGATTTTTGGTACTTCGTGGCCCGGATAATACATTTCCATCTCCTTTTTCAGCATGGAACAAGAGAAAGGACCAGAAATCGAGCCTGTATTTAGCGACTATTGCTTACAGCGCCATCTATTGTTTGTAATTCGAACTAAAATCGAAAATCACTGTAATAAAACTTTTGACCTTATGCATAACCCTCCAGCAAGAATTTTTAAAATATCTGTCACCGTTTGCAAGTTATTGAATTTTAAAATCAGTCAGTCCTTTTTGGGACACCCGGTAGCAATAAATGCGTGTATTGACGCGATCATCGTATATTCCTTCGTGCTTACAACGTTAGTATTAATGATGTACGCGTTTTTGCTGTATAGTTCAGGTATGAAAATCATTACAGAGCAAGTGGATCATTAAATTAGAACTACGTGATGAGGCGATTAATTAAAAAATAACTAAATGGTATAGTTCGAGACGAATTACAGGCGAGGTCACTGAGAAATGGAAGAAATATGATAACCTAAAAACAATGGTTTTAAACAACCCTAAATTCATTCTATATAGATATTATAATTGCTTAAGTAGGTCTGACAATATAGGACAGTATTTATCAATGTCAACAAACGTAGATGTTTAAAAAAGCGACATATACTTTATTATAAAATTGCCAGATAAAACAGCATAATAATATAAATGTTAACAAGTACCTTCAATAAACAGGTCCATGTATTACACATTATTTCAAATCTGAAAAATGTAAATATTTAAACAAACGATACTAAATTATAAGCGAAAAAATCTTGTTTTTATTATTGCACTATTCAAATTATCCCTTCGCGATAAGCATCAAGTAGACGCGACTTGTATTATTTTTACCAGAAATTTTTAATAAAGTTTTTCCTTATTTAATCGAAGCATTTCAGCGATTCAATTATCAAAAATGTATATTTTTAAATGCCACACTGTTAAAAGTTTTGCAGCATTCTGGCAGGTCATTCGACCGTTTTTTGAAAAAACGGTTTCATAACCATAATTTAACTATATTCTGACCATAAAATGGCCAATAATATGATCAGAATAGTGTTAAATTCACGGTTGTGTAACCGTTTTCGGAAAAAACGGTCAAATGACCTGCCAGAATGCTGCAAATTTTTAACAGTGCAAAGAAGAACGATTAAAACTACTGTAAAGGATTCTCGTCGCGAAGAGATAATCTTTATCTGTTTCAAAATATTTAGCAATAGCGTTAAACATTTCAAAACTGTAATTAAACAGCTCAAAAACAATATTTTCCACATTTTATACATTACATGAAAATTTTTGCGTTTTTCAACGAATTTTTACAACGAATACAACGAATTTTTGTACACAACAAATTTTTTGACTGAACAATAGATTTCATTATATAGAGACTAGAATGCATTAGCATTTTACTTTATTTTTTTAATGAAATACTTATTTCATAACTTGCGTTATATTAAAATTTTATTCAGCGCAGAATAATATTTGGCATATAAATATAAACATTTCAGAAGAAAACCTTGCCAAAGTTTTCCGCAGCTTAAACTATCATTAATATGAGTTCCCGGTCATCAATCTTTAAATAAACAAAAGTAGTGCAGTTACTGACAAAGCATTATTTATTCCCAAGGAAACTATGAGAAGGTAAATTATTTTACATAATGGAACACAGTTTTACAATCATTAAGGACGGCCTCCCCTACCGAGAGCTAAAAATCACATATAAAATGAACGACCTTAACGAAAATTACACACCGAGTAACTTTTGAACAAATAATGTTCTTTGAGATTAAGGTAAATAAACAATACATTAATTCCTATTTAAAAAATAAATAAATAACACATTTTTTAGCCCCCGCTACGGTATACTATTTCTTTCTCCCAGCTTATTTTGTGTATTCCAAAAAATAACGTTACCTTACAGAAACCAGCCGTAAAACAAAGCAGTACGATTAAATACTCTATAGCAATTTTTTAAACTTCTAAGCATCGCACATTTTCATCTTTTACACCGTCTTATTGGAAAAAAAAAAGTTATTTTAAATGCATTGTGCTTGAAACTTGTATCGCCATTTATTTTTGAAATATAATTTTTTTTTTGTAGCTTTTAGAGCCATTTGCTTAGTATTGGCAACGGAAGTACTCTATTTCTGTAGAAAGTAAAGGAAAAATAATTATAAAATAGGAATCATATAATTTTGTTGCCATTATCGCATAACAACCGAAAGAAAAAGTAATTAAAATACGCGTTATTTTGAAAAAATATATAAACGACTGATTTCTCTTTAAACAATGGAGCTATTATAAACTATATTTAATTATAAGTATCTATGAATCATTAGACAGCCTTTTTTTATCTATTTTCTTGAATGACGGTATCTTTTTGCTGCATTTGTACATTATTTCGCGATAGTGATGCACAAACTGCGTGCATAGTGATGCATACTTTACTGCAGTTGTTTAAGAGTGGATCGTGAATGTGGAATTCTTAAGCGGATCCGAATGACGTCATTTTACATAAAATAAAACGTGTGCTTTAAGTCTTAAAATTGAAAAATGTTTTGTACTGCAGTAGAGACCCGCTTAACCGAGTTATTTTCTTCTGATGGACTGGTGGCTTCTATTATTATGAAACAGCCATTATAAATGAGACGCTTCATTTTTAATGGCTGTTTCATAATGATAGAAGCCATCAGTCCATCAGAAGAAAATGAAGTAATGGAAACGCAGGGAGCAAAGCTAAATTGTGAAAAAGCAGAATTCCTGTTCTATAGTTTTTTATCTAATTTTTAATATAATTTGAAACTTTGTTTTCCAGCCAAATTTATTTGGAATCGAAATAAATTTGAAAATAAGTAGAAATAATATTATGTTGAAAGAATAATGAAAGAATAAGCAGTCGGTATTATTTCCGACTATATCAGTCATTTCAACATAAATCGTTTTCACGGAAAATTAGATTAAATAAATTACATATAGCTATCTCACTTTCAACGATTCTGCTACATCTTTATTGAAGTACCAGGTATTCCATATTACATACACGAGTGATATTCCGAATTTATTTTATATTTTTTACAGCTTTAATTTACTTGAGAAATAAATAAATGGAACTAGGATGCAAAAGAAATACTTTATGGACTAGTTAATACCAGATTACGACAAAGAAATAAAATATCTGAAATAAATATTCCTTGACAAAACCGCATTTGACTAATACTCACGCTATTAAACAACGATAAAAAAAAGGTATTTTCAGCAGTAGTAACAACGACATAAACAATTGAATTAAAACTATAGTTAGTAGGAGTAGTTATTTAGGCAGTTAATAGTCAGAATTAGTAGTTTAACAGCTAGGTACTTAATTGTAAGGAAGGAGTAATACTTTAATAGTTAGGTACAATATATTTCCCTCTTTGTGAGTAGCAGATATTTGTGTCGTTCTTTTTTTCATAGAAACAACTAATGATTAAAACAAACCTCATAGTAAAAATTTTGAATTTTAGCAAGTTGTGTTTCGAACTAACTCTTTAATGATGCGTATGTAGGCATTAAATGGATGACTGTAGCAAATTAAATAATAGCTGCATTCGGCGCTCAGATTTTATTAATGTGTTTTATTGGTTCTCTTTACACAAACATGTAAACCAGCACTCCGTAGTCCTAGAAAAACTAGAAAAAAATTATGTCCGTATTACTTGTACTTTTATCAAGATTAAAGATTTAAATAACCATAGATAACATTGTTTATAATAGGTTTTTAGATGAGTGTTTGTAAGAGGTCAAAATATCTAAACCTCGGAAAAGATCTAAAACTTCATCGTCTAGTACAGACTGATTGGTCCTCCATAGCATTCCGAAGATTTAAAAGTTTATCGGCTCCTTTCTTCGGGCTCTCCATCTAACGAAATTTTGATGCGTGAGAATTTCAACGAGAGAATAACAGGGATCAGTTTTTCGAAACTTCCTGTAGTGATGTGTGTTAAGAATAAAGTGAATTTTTTACAATTTTTGAATCTGTCCGTGTAATGTTTAAAATTTTGTGGTGTTATGTGCTTAATAAATGTACAGCCGTGGAAAAAAAAGTAAACAGCCCCTACTAACTTCTCAACAAATTATCGTAGAAGAAAGTTACTTTCTTTCTTTCTAACCGATGACCAGGCCCCTACCTGCCGGGATGCCCCAGCTTAACGGGTTTAGTACCTGGCATCGGGGCGAAAGACCGCCTAACCGCCGCGAAGCGGCAATAAACCTGACATCATTGCCTCGATCGTCATCCTATTTGCAGTGCCTACTGCTCGTTTGTGTATACTATGTTTTGCCGGTTACTTAACGTTATAACCTGTTCTTCGGCACCTGCACATTGCTACTCATGTTGGTCTTGTAATTTAGAACCTTGATCAGATGACGAGACTTTCACCTGGCAAGGCACCTCCAGAGGTATAATTCACAGTAGAAGAAAGTTACTAGTACCGAACGATTGGAAATAAAGTCTACTTTTAAATGATGTATATAAAATTTGTTTCAGGGGCCATCTACATATTAAAACGAACCATAACTTTGATTTTTCAATAGCAGTACACAATTCTGACAGCATAAATGGACTCTACACCTTTCAATTAGCCTATAAACAATTTTTTATGCAATTCGTGCCATAAGTTTCCGAGAAATTAATTATTTTAAAACGAGCGTATTTTAAGGACTGTATCCAAATTGAAGTTCCGAACTCGATTGTTAACCGAGAGAGCCGCCTTCTTGATCAAGGCACGTTTAAGCGTCAATGAAACCTGTTTGATTACAGGATAGCAGAATAAATTTCAAAAATTTACTCACTTCTATCATAGACGGCCCCTTAAACCATCATTTTGCCGTTTTTTAAGCATAATTTGAAAACTACTTGGAAGAAAAATGTGAAATTTGGGATTTCCATAAAGCAGGACTTAATAAATCTAAATCCTCAAAAAAATTGTAGGTTGCAATTCATAATTTTTTTGAATATTAATTTCATAATTTATAATTCTTATCATAAAATTATAAAAATCGCAAATTCAACGTATTTATGTTTGGGTATATTAATATTATTGCTACCCAAAAAATTAGCTCATTAGGAGCATAATTTCAGGAGATATAAATAAAAATATGAAAATGTAATTTAACATTAGAAGTACTAAATTTTGAATGTCTATAATTCAAAAACTTATCATTCGAATGACTTGCAATTTGGTTTCTAGGCTTATTTTGAACCGAAGATTTGAAATATCTCGTTAAATCTGGGTACTGCCATTGAAGAAAATGAAGTTTGGATTCGTTTTAATATGTATATGGCCCCCTAAGAAAATTTTATACACACCATTTAAAAGTAGACTTTATTTCCAATCGTCAGGTACCAGTAACTTTCGTTTACGATAATTTGTTGAGGAGTTAGTAGGGGGTGTTTACTTTTTTTTCCCATGACTGTACGTGTCGTGAAACCATGAAATCACTAAACGCTTCAACATTATTCTAACTTTCACAGTGTTATAGAATTGGAATCTAAAGTATGATTCCAAACCTTACTGTGTTAGAATGTATTTCTGGTCAGCTCAACATAAATATGTGGACACTCAGTTTAAGGCATCAAACCAGACTAGACAATTTTTTTACTTGCGGTCATTCATTAAATGCATTTTGTAAATGCAATGTTTGTTTACTCATTTTTCCCATTGGTTGCATGTTTTCAATAAGTAAAGACTCATTCCTGTGTAGTGACAACACAATATTTTGCATCCAATGGAGCGGTGGCCCAGTTGGCAGATAGCTTGATACGTTGCTGATACATCGCAAATTTGAAGCTCGCCGCCAGATAAAACTCCGCCGTGTAAGCAAATGACACATGGTATACGTAAAATCTGTCTTGGGAGCAAAGTCCTCCAAGTTCTGTGAATTTTGTCTCTGGATGTGCCTAGTCAGGTGAAAATCTCGTCACCTGAGCAAGGTTCTAAATTACGAGACATAATCGAGTAAGGAGAGCCCTTTTTCGAGTGCTCGGTAATGATGTACATGTATGAGATCCAGTGTGAAATAAAACATGTAAATCTAAATTAACTAACCGGAAAACATATAACCAAAAATAAAATAATCAGAGCTGCCATTAAGACGGTATAAGTGCTTCTCCAGCAAACCACCACCATTCGGCGATCACACGATTTCGCCCTGTTTCTATGAACTCAAACCCGTAGAACTGGCATAGAGACCGGTATGTAGGGGCCTTGTCAGCGATTTAAAAAAAATCACATTATTTTGCAATTAGCAATATACTATATCTAATTCTATCCAAAAAAAAATGTTATGTACGTTTGATAACTGACAAAACACTTTAAAATCTTTAAGATATTGTCTACTCTCACTTAAAGTTATTGCAATTAAAACAAACAGAAAAAGAAACTATCTAACTGTAAAACACAAAGTATATATATTTTTAAATCAATTATACTACGTGCTACTTGCAAATTATGTCTGTCTAATTCTCTTCTAATTTTAAATATGACTGCAGCATTTAAATCCAAACCTTTCTCCTGACATATTTTGTCATAAAGCCTTCTTTTACCCCGTCAAAAGCCACATGGCTTAATATATTGGTAATATTTTAAACTTTGTTCTCCCTAGACAACAGTTGACTGGTTCCTCTATTTTGTTTGGTACCGGGATTTTGGAAATGCCACAAAAACTCCAGAAATTCTTATTTCCTGACTTCATATGCATATTAATTTTTAAAATCCTTATTTAAAATAACATGGGAATTAATTGGATCAAATGATTTTAGCACATGAATTGGATTTATGTTTTGCGTGTACGAAGTAGAGTCGAAAAAATCCCGTAATATGTCAATTACAAATTATTAAATAACAGAACAATAATTTTACCATATTGCCTTTCAAATTACTTTCTTCCTGCATCCACACATTTCTTTCAACGTTCGTATTTCTGTTCAAGACACTCATTGAATACATTTTTCAAGATGTCCTTCAGTTGCTTCGTCGTATTTTCGATCCCCTCAGCTGAATCCGGATACCTAAATCTCTTTAAATTAATTTTCAGCGGTGGAAGCAGGTAAAAATCCGCTGGTGCTATGTCGGGGTAATAAGGAAAGTGTTCCAAAGTAGAAACACTGTGCCTAGCAAGGTAATTTTCTACAAACAGAACGCGATATGGTGGGACATTGTCGTGTAAAATAATTCAGTCATTTTCTTGACCATTTTAAAAGCAATTTTCGTTTGATTGCAGATTGTAGTCCTTTAAGGATCTCCAGGCAAAGTTTTTTTTTCACAGTTAGGCCTTCAGGTATAAATTCGTAGTGAATGACGTCCTCGTAGAGGGTCAACGCCCTCGAACACTCTCGACATTTTCATCTGCGGTGGAAGAGGAGGAGCGCCCAGTCCGAGGGTCATCTTCGATGTTTGTGCAACTTCACGAAAACGCATAACCCACTCGTACACAGCCGTTTTTTATGGTATCGTTTCCGCATGCTTTCTTCAATATCTCAATACTCTCGGAAGGTGATTTCTCGAGAAAAACGCAAAATTTGATGTTTGCACGCTGCTCTACAGACGACATTTCAAAATCCGACGAATAAAAAACTCGCTTCGTCAAAAAAGATCCGCAGCTAACGGTGACAGTACCGGAAATGAATTACAGATAGATACCTGTGTGTTTTTCTTATCCGTGCTGCCAACGTCGAAAAAATACATTTCCCCTCCAAAGAAAACCTGCGTGAATCTAGGTGACCATTCCGGGAATTTATTGCCGAAACGTCAGTGAAGGCTTACTGTGGAGACACGAAAAGTTTTGATTTCCGTTTGTCTGTCTGTCTGTCTGTCTGTTCCGCGATAACTGCCGCAAAAAGCATCCGATCGGCTTGAAATTAACTGGGCATGTTGATGAGGTACTCGGACTTAGCTGTATAGTTTTTGGTTAAATTTGGTCCATTCGTTCGGGAAATATAGAACATTTTATTTTGCTCTGTAATGCTTGTCTATGCAAGTCAGACGATTTTCAAATTTTCATTTGTTGAAAGAAATGGCTCATATAAAAAATGGATTTAAATGGTACATTTTGGATGCTGAAATTTTTAAATAAGATTATTAAATTATTCCAATTAGTTTGAAATTATGTCAATATATTTGCGAAATTTTTTAAATTAGGTTTATAATTGTTGGGGGAATTTTATGCATGTTTTCCAATAATATAAAGCATTTTGTTTTATCAATTTGACATAATACATATTTCATTTTTTACCTTTTCTTTCATCAGTTGCCTAGCAACGAATTTGGTCATAATAATATTAGTATAAATGCGTCTATAATGTTTCAGTAAAGCCAACGTCAAAACGGATGAATTAATGCATTTGTATTTTTGCATATAGATGAATTTTAGCCCCAGAATTAAAAATTGGCAATATTTTATTTATTTTATTCAAATATTTTGCTTAAAAATACAAAAGTTCATTATTTTCATAGAGAATAATGTGACATTTTTTCATAAAATTTATCAGTGTTTCTTTAATCGTTGCCAAGAAAATTGAAACCCTGAATAATATTTTCTCTTAAACAATTTTCAATTGAAAGATTTTGACGTGAAACAGGAAAATGAAAAAAAAAAATTAAGAATAAAAAAATGAATATGGCGACATATTGGGAATAAAAAGAAAACTCTCAAGTATTTCTTAATATAACTAGATGAAAGGTTTTGAGTAAGTACGAATAGCAGATGAATTAGACGTCATTTATCAAAAAGAAAAGATGTTGGAATAAAAAGACCTTGGCTAAAATAAAATGAACTATTATTTACGGAGGAAAGAGAAAGATGGAGATGCAGTATACCGTAAAAACAGTTTGCAATAGGATGTGCGTTATCGCCCAGATTTAAATGCCATCATTCGGCCCAAACAAAACATGCAAGTGGAACAGGGACCGAATTCTTTGACTTCCTCCGTGCATTTTTTCTGTAAAATGAAAATGATCTGCTTATATTTAAGCATTCTAAAGTAGCATTTCATAGTATTATGAATTAAAAACTGTATTACTAAAAATATTTTTCTTTTCTTTCTTTCTTTTTTTAAGCACGCCGTTGTGTTTTGGTCGAATGTAGCGGATTTTAAGGTTACATTTTTTGGCGTCACTTCAAGATTTATTGTTTGCGTACGGTTAACATGAGGATTTTATTTTAAATTTTAAAGTTATTAATTTATAAAAAAAACTTATGCTTATCTTTATAAATCACAGCGTAAAAAAAAATCTATGATATACTATAACCATCCGCACAATCAATAAAAAATCACGAATGTAAACTTAAATAAACTACGGAGGGTTCAGGGGGGCACAGCCCCCTGAAGAAATGCAATTTTTGATTTAAAAAGTTACCAGAATTAGCAGCTCATCAGAACTTCACAACATCAGTGTATAACCACTTGTTTAACACATTTAATTTCTGAAACTTTACGAAGTATTTTGTATTCTTATAAATATTTATGTAATTTGAAAACTTTAAAAAGCGATTTGTAGGAAGATGAATGTTACGCAATGAGCGTTAAAAAACAATGACTTGCAAAGATGACGTTGAGGCTCCTGATCTGCAGATTTACTAGTTAATTCTACCTCGTATGTCGAAAAAATTTTTGAAAATGCATAATAGTGGCTATGAATATTTCAATTTAGTTTTATGTGCCTACATCTTTAAGTGGACCGTGGATCCTTAGTTAGGCAAAAATCGACTAAAAAGTCGTTTTTTCTGTTTTCGGTTTATCGATAAACTTCAATCTTAACTTAATCATTTGCAAAAAAACCCTCATGCAACTGTAACGATTAATAGCGAAATTACAATCATTTCAAATATGTGCAGTGTAATTGAGTTACAGAAAAAATACAACTTTAAATAGCGTGTTCTGGAAATGACAATTTTCGTCGAGCTCGTATATTTAAAATGTTCCATGCATTTTATTTTTAATCCAGTTTCATAATATTATGTACACTGGCCTCCAAAAGTTAAGGTTCAGTGACTGGGTGCTTTCGATTGCACACGTTTTGTCGAATATCTACAATCATTATTGGCGAATTGTTCTTGAACTTCTAGGATGTAAAGGACATGTTTGATTTTATATTTCTCGGTGAAGATTTATCGGGTGGTACAATTAGTACAATTAGTACTAATAATAAATTTAATAATAAAATAAAATTTGCGATCACCTATGTAACAGCAAAGGCTGGAAATGGTTTGTCACTGTGGTAAATGATTATTTGGGTCCTGTTCAAAGTTTGTATGCATTTGTGTAAGCATAGCACTCATATTCGTGAAGATGTTAACGTTTTTGTGAAAATTTCAAAAGTTGTTTCTTTATAGCATACAGAGTTTTCAACCAAATTTAACACAACTTTCCAAAAAACCTGACAAAGAACAGTAGCAAGAGTACACTGCAATTAAAACATGAATATTTTGAATATTTGATGAGATATGGGCATTTGTATAAGATAATTTTTAATTGCGCATGCGTGGAAGATCCTAAACTTTTTATTACATTATTTGGTAGTCAGCCATTTAGGACAAATTATATAAAAAGTCCAGTCAAATATAGCGAAAATTGTCAAAGATATGGTCGATATAGTGAATTGCTTCCTAAAAATAGCTTTATTATAAGGGACTTTCCACAACTTTTCAATCAGCTCACTATATTTTTCTAAATTTTTTCAACATTTGACTGAACTTTTTTATACAAGTTGCCCCAAAATACTGACTACCAAAAAATGAAATTAAATAATAAAAATTTTGAAATCTTCCGCGCATGCGCAGTTAAAATTTATCTCATAAAAATGACCATATCTAATCAAATATTCCATATATTCATGTTTTAATTGCAGTATACTGTTGCTACTATTCTTTGGCAAGTTTTCGGAAAGTTTTGTTAAATTTGGTTAAAAACTCTGTATGCTATAAACAAAAAACTTTTGAATTTTTCACAAAAACGTTAACATCTACACGAATATGAGTGCTATGCTTACACAAATGCATACAAACGTTGAACAGGACCCAAATAGTCATTTACCACAGTGATAAACCATTTCCAGCCTTTTTTGTTACATAGGTGATCGCAAATATTAATTTATTATTAAATTTATTATTAGCCGCCTAATTGTAACCCCCAAATAAATCTTCACCGAGAAATATAAAATCAAACATGTTCTTTACATCCTAGAAGTTCAAGAAATAATTCGACAAAATGTGTGGAATCGAAAGCATCCAGCCCCTGTACCTTAACTTTTGGAGGCCAATGTAATAGTATTTGCAATATGCTACATTTCAAAATTTTGATTTGATATGCATGCACTTCTATACATAAAGCGAAATGTGGTAGTTATATACCTTTTTCTGTAAAATTTGAAGAAAAACTGTAAATATTGGATTTTTTTTTCAATAAATTAGTATAATTTTAAAATGCATATCACCTTGTGTTAGAATATTATAAAGCTACCTTTTAATAAAACACCAGGTCTCTAAGGCTAAATTTAATGCACATGGAGCATTTTTAATTAGAGTGATTAATTAACATGATCTAATTAATACCTTTATGAATTACACACATTTATGAATAAAACTGATTAATTTATTTAGAAAATGTATGAAGTATTATTTGTGCAAAATTTGCGTACAATTGAGGGGGGAAAAACTGAACGCCCACTGTCGCCTTAACTTAAATAGCGGTATTCGACTGACAATGGATTAGTACTTCACTTGAAGAATGTTCTAAAAAGTGACAGTTTGAGATGTTAAGAAAATTATTTAAAAGAAAAAAAAAAAAAAAAAAAAAAAAAAAAGGGATCTCGAAGAGCGGCTGAGTAGATGTAAAGATGGTAGGCGGCAGAAACTAGTTTAAACCTTTACGAAATTGAAGACGATTCGACCTTTATTATTTACATTTAAGTATTTCAATGAAATTATTTAAATCACTGGATTTTTAAAAGATATTTTGGATTATTTTAATTAACATTTTTTTTTTTTTTTTTTTTTTTTTTTTTTACGAATTACAATACTTTCATTGGCAACCTAATCCTGCTAGTTAATTTAACATTCCGAAAATGTACACTATTATATACCCAGAAAATTAAACATAAGATATTTACTGACGTCAAACATCTATATATGACCTGAAAATAAATAAGGTTTCTAATACGTTCAATGTCAAAATTAATATGGACAAGTAAGTGAATGCCATTGCAAATAGCAAATTGATGGAATAGTTACAACTGAAATTTCTCAATCATTAGACGCAGTTCTGTGCTTCAAACAGTGCGCAACACTTTTTAACATATATTCATTCATCATTACTAATACTAAATAGGGTACATATGTTACAAGTTCCAAATCACGCACTGGTTCAAATGAAACGTCGCACTGATATTTAATTATAATTTAATATCTAAAGTATGATGTACATTAAATGTATTTCTACAGTATACACTTATTAGTATTGTATATAAGTAGAAAAGTCTTTTTTTTTTAATTTTATAATCTCTTATATTTTTAATATTTAGTCTTAAAAACTGTGTTTTCATAAATCCGATATCTCAAAATATCAGTTGGCTAAGAAAAAAGTATACCAATATTTGTTTTTTCTTCCAAAAGTGAACATTTGTTTAATACTTTTGTCTGAATATTAAAAACGTGTTGTTTATATTGTGTATTTTATTTAATTTTTGTGTATTTCGCTGCAATTGCACAGAAATCAAGTATTAAATCAAATGAACATACTTTATAGCACAAAGATTATATAAAATGTAAATACCAAACTAATACAAAACTAGTATGTTGTGGCCATCACAAAAATTTCTTCTATCTCATACATGGCAATACTTCAAAATTCACTATCTCAGTGCCTGTGTTCATCATGAGAATTCTAAAAATATGAAATTCAGCGCATTAGTTGAGGTATGACTGTCGCTGAAATCGTGTAAATCCAGCAAAATGCAGCATAGCAGCGCCACCTATTGGTTTATTTACACCAGAACCTAATTTTCACCAACATATGTCAACGTCTAATTGAATATAAAGTTTGAGAAAATTTCGTGCATTAGTTCGGACAGACAGATAGACAGACAGACAGACATACAGACAGACAGACTCACAGACAGACATTTTGTAAAAATATGTTATTTGGAATTTCTGACCCATAAAACGTGTAAATCCGTCGAAAACTGGAATTTGAAAATTTTCATGAAACCAATACTTTCTTCTTGTAAAGATAGAAGAAAGTAAAAAGTAGTAAAATACATTCAATTTAATAAATTTTCAAGTTATAAAATGCAGTAATCTGCTTATAAATTATGGAAAGCTGCCTTCTACTTCAGGCACATTTTGCGAATACCAGGCCCAGAACCTAGCATATACTCTAAAAGAGTTTTAAACCATATCTATAAAATATGCATTTTATAAGCGTATTGTATAATTTATAAGTCGTATATTTGTAAGAGTATTCATAGAGTATTGTCCAATATTCTTAGTACCAGCATTACAGAAATCATAACGGTTTCAGCAATTTAAAAAACTATTATTACTAACACTAGGGGGGGGCACCGCCCCCCTAGTGCTCGCTACGCTAACCAGCCCCCCGCGTAATCGCTTAACTATTCCATTCGGTATAGCGAAGCAATTCCTATTTTCTAGCCAACCCCAGATTATTGTTTGTGCTTAAAAATAATGTAAATAGTTCAATTAAGCTCTATTCATAAGCTAATATTATTTTTTGTTGCATTGAAATATCTCAATTTGTTGATTTCCTGTGTACAAGTAAACCCTATTGTATTTCAATGGGAGTCTGTGGAAATTTGGCGAAATACTGGAAATAGCGCTAAGTTGGCGTCACTTTTGGTGACAGAGAGGCGGGTCTGCAGTTGGTAACCTCCCTTATAGCGTCATAAAGCTCTGACCAATCAGTTGCATTTCACGGTATCTACGCAGATTTTCATTGTTCCATTTCCAAAGCATTACTTTTTGCAAGGCATACTTAGATACTACTACCGGCAGACCCATTTGCGTTTAATGTATGAAGTTGCTCGCCAGAGGACTCTGATACGCTGCCCAAAACAGAAATTTGACTCTGACTGTAACTTCAACGACGAGAACCAATCAAACCGTTCTGGGCAGGGTTCAGAGAATTCCAATGTATTTACATTTTTTTCCCATATAGATATGATTCAAAAGAGTTTAATAAAAATATTAACTCTAATCATCAGAAAAAAATTATCATTTTAACAATTATCGGAATAATAAATGGTGCGACTGGAGAATACTTCCAAGGTTGCTACCTAATACCAAGTTAATACTAAATACCAAGGTTGCCACTTTGGCGCATTTATCGCCAGGTTGGGGAGAAAGAGAGTATTCTAGGATTCACCCCAATAAATAAAAACATGCATAGTCTAAAAACATCAATGTCACAAATTTATTTGCTATCTTCACTGCTGAAACAATAAAACTAATGGAATTTCTTTTAAATATATAAAAGTACTCATAAAATTCCTTCTAATAACTAATAAATATAATTTATTAAGTAACAAATACACTTACATGATTTAATCAAAATTGATTGGATAACATAAAATATTGCAACGATATTTAAATCTGCGATCACCATTTCTTTCTATGATTAAAAATAAGAATATTTAATGTTTAAGGAAGATCGTCTTTTTTTTTTTTTTTTACTATTATTATTATTATTTAGTTCGGACGATATCAAACCGAAACATTTTACGGGTAGCAATAAATTCGTCAAAAATAACTGCTTCAAGCCAGTTATGAGAACTGTAGTTTGATAAAAAACAAATTTTAATTTTAAAAAGTGTATATGAAACACAAGCTATTTTTATGTAAATACGGGACGTTCAAAAAAGAATAACGGAATGAACCAAACGATCAAGTAAACAATAAATTATTTAGCTAATCTTAAAAGTATGTGAACACTAAAATACTACAAGCTGTGTAAAATATCCTTTTAAATCGAAGGAATTTGAAGAATATAAGTATTTAATTTATTATTCTGAAAATACGATCAACGATTCTGAAACTTCGACGATGAGAAACAAGCCGCTATCAGGGCAGGGTATAAATGTAAACAAAAAAGAGCACGTTGTGTTGTTTTCGTTCAGAGTTTGAAGCTGAATCAGACTTCACTTTTTCGACGGTTTTCGGCGAAATGCGTGGGCCGTACATATCATAGTAGGCTATGCTTTTTGGGGTTCAGATGTCATATTCGCCCCATATTGGCGCGATTTTTCTCGGTTGCCAATTTGGCAAAAACATCAACAGCATAAACAACATAATCCGGGTTACCACATCAAGCAAAATAACGACAGTTTGGTGCAAGTTAAGTACCCGTTGCCTATATGATATTGGCGACAGAAAAAAATCCCCCCAATATGGGGCGAATATGACATCTATACCCTTTTTGGTACTTTTCCGTTATACGGACAGCATTGTCGCCAAGCGCAATAGTTGGCGCAAAATGAAAATCACATGAATTGAAACATTTGAAAAATAAAAGAAAAACTTTGTCGATAGTAAAGTGAGCATTTTAAAAATATAACATTTGAAAATTACAGAATTTTACGAACTATTTTATTAAATCACCAATATATAATTAAAATAAGTGAACAAATAAATGTTATACAATAAAGTAATAAAATAAAAAAAATCATAATAACTGCTGCCATAAAATTACAAATCTTTTTGGCACAGATGTCATATTCGCCCAATATTGGCGCGATTTTTTTTTCGGTTGCCAATTTGGCGAAAACATCAACAGCATAAACAACATAGGTACAGATGTCATATACGCCCCATATTGGCGCGATCTTTTTCTGACGCCAATGTCATATAGGCAACGGGTATTTAACTGGCGCCAAAGAGTCGTTATTTTGCTTGATATGGTAACCCGGATGTTGCTGTTTATGCTGTTGATATTTTCGCCAAATTGGCATCGGAAAAAAATCGCGCCTATATGGGGCGTACATGATATCTGTGCCACAACATAATCCGGGTTACCACATCAAGCAAAATAACGACACTTTGGCGCCAGTTAAGTACCCGTTGCGTATATGAGATTGGCGTCAGGAAAAAATCGCGCCAATATAGGGCGAATATGACATTTGTGCCATATCTTTTAGCATTGCAGTAAACATTTCATTTTTTGAATGAAGACGTCGCCACATAAACTCTATGAGATACGACTCTAAATGATGAAGAACTGTCCCCCGATGTCTTTTGTTGCGCCATTTTGCGATGCCCCATAATCTCTCAACATTTTGAGTATGACATCCAGTATTAGGGCCGATAAAATTGTATTTGTGATTTACTGTGAAATGATCATAACCAGCACTTCGCAGTTCATCTGTTTTATATCATTTCCAGTAATCTGTATAAATAATACTTCCATCAGCTACATTGTTCTCTATTGCCGCCATTAAAGTTTCATCTGTGCGATCGGAAATAGGAGTAAGGAAATATCCCCGTGTTTCACGGCATAAACCATCTAACACCCATTGAGGAGGAAGAACACGCCCTACGTTGCTTTTTCTTCTGGTAAAAAGACTTTCATCTACTTCTATAATTTTATTAGGTCCACCGATTTTTCTATTTGGTCGTGAACATAAATCATTTGCACAAACTTCTCTAAAATAGCTATTCCAGTCCACTGTTATGTTGTGGTTCATATCAAGTTGCAGCTCACTAAACTCAATCGATATCATCTCTTGGCACCATAAATATATAAACCTCAAAGCATTAAGAAAAGACAACCGCGATCCTTCAAACCATGTTTTTTGTCGTATTCCTACGCTTTCTTCTCATGATCGTAAGCTACATCTCCATATCGGATTTCCAGAACTCATCCATAATTTCATTTCATGGTTGTTTGAACACAACCTTTTATTATGCAGAATTTCAAATTCCTGAAACAGTTTTATCGCAACTTTCTCATCATCTGGTAATTGACAAATAGTAAAATCCATCTCAGCGTCAGCAGTAAAAGTAAATTATAATTTTATAAAAAAAAAGCATTTTTATTTCGAATAAGAGCAAACTAAAAAGCTTTCCAAGGTTAAGGTTAAATAATAATCATTCACGTAATTCACGTTCATAAATAACAAATCACAATGTTTCGCGTGGTTTACAAGAAAAATCCTTTTCACGATGAGGGCTGAAATAATTGGCGCATTAGCATACATTTTGGCATGCTGTCCGTATAACGGAAAAGTACCCTTAATTTTGGCGAACTACTGGAAATAGTGCCAAGTTGGTGACAGAGAGACGGGTCCCCCATTGGTAACCTCCCTTATAGCGTCATAAAGCTCTGACCAATCAGATGCATTTCACGGTATCTACGCAGATTTTTTATTGGTCCATTTCCAAATCAAAACTTTTTTTATATATATAGAAGGATAAGGAGATGTAATTTATCGTTAGATCGTAGTATGTTTCAAGCAATGACATCTGATGTCATAAATACTTTAAAATAACTAGGGAATCGTACCCGGGCTTCCCGTGTTAAAGAATATAGAAGAAGACATTTTTTTTAATTGAAAACTAATACTTTTTTTATATGCAATAAATTTTTTAGTTGACCACTTATATTAATAAAGCATTTCATATATGAAAAATACGAATTATACAATCAAATAATTTTTTGAAGTTTATCAAAAGCGATATTTTCTTATTAGCCGCTTGCTAAGAGTTATTTGCCAAGATTTTGCTACTTATGGCATCCTTTTATATTCTGATAATTTCAGAGTTTATACATGTCTGGTAAATTTATGTTTTATTTATTATTTTATATATTTATTCATAAGGAAGTTTTTTTTATGAATATTAGCCGTAAGAAAATGATGAACTCTTTATTTTGTTTTAAGGGCAAACGGATTAATCTTTCGTAATCGTGCTCAGCGCGATATAGATAAATTAAACAATATTTCATGCTTTAAAATTGTTTTTAAAACCATAGATAATCAGTAAACTGAGATGAACTTTGCAAACAATTTCCATTTGAAAAAAAAAATAAATCCTATTTGGTGATCTAAAAAAATTAAATTGTAGGATTACAAATATGTTAGGTTTGTGTTTTTTCAATATTATTATTTTATTTGTTTATAAAGGAGGTATTAATTTCGTTAAATTGCCTTTCACAAATATGTCAGATTGGTGGTACAGTAATCTCTGTCTACGGCGGAATCGATCGGGACCGATAAAAGTTTCCGTAGTAGAAAATATTCCGCCTTAGACAAATTTTACTCTATGTCTATGGATTCACAGGGACTTAAAAATCTTTCCGAGTTAGACAGATTTCCGTCTTATGCAGAGTCCGCCTTACAGAGAATTTAGTGTAATTTTAATATTATTCTTTTATTTGTTTATAAAGGAAGTATTAATTTCGTCATGCAAAAATAGTCAGAAACAAACGCTGAAAAATTTTTGTTGCTTTATGTGCAAAATGTTTATTATTATTATGTATTGAAACCGGCACGTGATAAGATAAACTTAAAAAAAATCATGCATAAAAATCATTTTATAAAATATAATACATCAGTCAATGAATACAGTTTTTAAACAAATTGCATTTGAATGTAATTTTTTCCCTATGCAACGAAAATTGAAAATATACGATGGTCAGAAGATTAAAAAATTGCTGTAGCGAAAATTTCAAGACCCAAATTTGATCGTGAAGTATTGCCATTCACAAAATGACGTCAGATACGTTTGTTCTTTATAATATAGATACTTAATCAGTAAAATATAATAAAGATCAGTTATTAGGATGTGGTTATCAATTGAGGCTCTTATGCTTAGATTTCCGAAATGAAAACAGCAATTTTCACCTTCTCAAAATTTGTATACGCACTTCTCATATCCATATTCATCATTTTTAATAAAAAAATTGTATTTTGTTTGATCATTTAAAAATCATTTTAACTCAAAACTTGAAGTCACGATTGTCAGCAACATCTTTTATGTGAACAGATGCACTCCTTACTTGAGATTCTAATCTCAATTCCGGAGAGTAAAACTTTCCGTAATTTATGTTTATTAGACGCATTTGTGTTAAAATGTTTAGTTTTATTAAAGAAAAGGATCGTTTCTTTTAAATATGACTTCATTTTCACTTAAATAAGCATTTCGCCTAGTGTCTGAAAGTTAGTATCAGTACACATGCAGAAGGAAAAGCAATATAGAAAATTTATAAGGAAAAATGCGTGTTTTCAAAAGCAGTCAAAATTTCGTTTTTCGTTATTATGCCCCTAATATAATAGCCTGGTCCTAATGTGATTTTGCGCCACTAAACCCTGTACAACAATTTTGAATTTTGTTTTCAGAAAATAGCATGAATAAAGTAAAAAATACCTTATTATTTCTCTATTGTCTGCAATAATGAAAGTTATCTAATTTTCATCATTTTGGAGAAATTTCATAAAATGCTTTTAAAATTAAAATTAAAATGTGGGGATATTTAAAGAAAAACTAATAGTGCGATCACATCTGCAAAGGAAGAGCTTTCAGTTAAAAAAAATATTATTAAAGTTGGTCACTTGTGTTTTAAATATATATAAAATTTGGAAAAATTAAATTAAGCAAATTATGTTATTTTTATAAAATTATAGTAGAATGTCCTGAAAAATAGCACTAAAATTTTATTATTTTAATGCTATTCGACTTGAATATTGATGTGAATTGAGAGAATTTTCGACAGAAACTTCAGGAACACGATATTATTTTAAACCACGAATTATTTGTTTGCTTGTCTAACTCGGCGAAGCAAATCCATCCAGGCGAGAACCATCAATTTCTGTAATATAAATCGCTATTATTTGCATGTCACCTCTCTTTTGTAAAGACACTCTAAATTTTTGTAAAGCATTGCGTTTTTCAGTGTGTGATTTCGATTACATTACTTTCAAAAGTGAAGCATTTTCACCTGTGAAGAATTTCAAAGCAGCTGGGCTGTGAAAATGACGCACTTCTACAAAACATAATTGAGGTTTAAAAATTAAAATATATGCTTTTTTATAAAATGACGTCATCTGCATCCGCTAAAGCAATCCAGTTTTAAACTTCGTCTATAGGAAAGTGTGCATATGATGTCATTATCACAGAATAACAGACAATATTCTTGACATATCCCATATTTTTATTTCAATTTTTTTTTCTTGTTTTATGAAAAAAATGGCAACAAAAAGATACAGTATCTCCTACTTTTGACTATTTTCCGTTTACTTTCAACGACTTTCAATAGAAATGAGGCACCTTTGTTGCAAAATGGTATTAAAAACTACAAAAAAAATTAATATCTCAAAAATAAATTGAGATACAGCTTTCAAACAAATTGCATTTAAAAGAGCATTTTTTTCCTTATACGACGGTGTAAAAATTTTAAATGTGCGATGTTTAGAAGTTTAAAAATTTGCAGTAGAGAAAAATGCAAAACCAAAATTTTATTTCAAATTTCTAAGTGTTGCCATTCACAAAATGCGTTACGCACAGATATGTTTGTCCTTTATAATATAGATACTAGGATAACTCTAGGATAGTTGGCCAAATTTTTTGAAGATGGAAATAAAAATTCTTACAATGCAAATACAAGAAATATTTATGCATATTTAAAACTTTTATAGGTATACTCATCATATTTTGAGATTAAATATTGAGAACAAAATGTTAGAAACAAAACTGAAATTAAAATGTGCAATCCAACGCAAGGAAGAAATAAATGAAGTTAAAATTGCAAAAAATAACACATGAAAATCATAAAACAAATATAGAATAATCATATAGATAAAATTATATAGAAAATCATATAATCATGAAAATTCTATAGCAATTTCTAAAGATGCAATTATATGACGGTAAATGAGTGAATAAAATTCGATTAAACAAAATTTGAAGTACAATTTGAGTCCATCACTTTTCTTAAAATTTTACAATATTTTAGGCAAATATCTTGATAGTTTGTACATGGTTCATAGAATCAGTACAGTTACATTATGCATTGTATCCAGTCATCATTTTTAGTTGTGGTGTTCTATTCTTCTCCACAACCAACACTATGAACCTCATCCAATTCTATTCCATCAGAATCTGTAGAATTTGATAATTTCAAATGTATTTCATGTTCTTACTAATAGAACTGCCCTGTTTTTTTTTAGAGTTTATATTAGAATTTTTCACGGTTTTAAGTTTATTCATAAATTTTATCTGTTTCTGGGATGTGAGATTCCGAAGTTTTTCAATATCTTATAAAAACACCGACGCATGATGCTCGAAATCCGTTAGGAGAATGACAATTCAAGCGAAATAGTTTTATCCATTGAACTTAATAGCGCCCTCTACAGCCTCAAAGATGCATTTCCGCACCAACATCCCTATACTAAATCTGCTTACAAAGCTCTATCTGCCACTACATTTCTGACACATAATTTTGAAACACCCTGTATGCAGAACTGGGGGTGAGGGGATATCATAGTTGGGATCGTACGTGGAGATATACAAAAGTTTTCGGGACACTTTGCAGATATACGCAGCAACTATTGGTATAGATTTCCCCTTTTAAAACGGTAAAGTTCTGTCGCAGTTTCCTGGATGTGTTGGAAGGTAAATAATAATCAATCTATGCTTCATGCAGGATATTTTCTTCCTTGTTTAATAACAACCAGGAAATTGTATGTCCTCATTTGCCTCCTCCAAATACAAAAATTGTCATTGAACCCATTTACGACTCACAATGCACTTTTCAAAATATTATAGTGAAAAATAAGGGTTGCAACAGATTAAATATCGTAGCACAGTGTATGTGATTTTGATGAAAGTGCTAACTTTAACTAAATTTCTTATAAAGGCATTGGTTTTAGAGTCCTGTTATATAAAAAAAGGCTTCAAAACAATTATTTTTTCACGTAATAATAATAAAAAAATGCGTAACTTTTATCACGAATTCAATGAGATTCCAGATGTAAAGTTCCAAGTAGGTGAAAAATGTCCGGACCAGGATTCGAAACAGGGATCTCTTGGCTGAAGCCGCCAATGTATTACCATTTGAGCTTCCCGGACGAATCTGGTGGAACTTCTTCACCCAGCAAATCTTATTGATTATAATTGTGGTAGAAACTAATCTAGTTTTTATGAGAAACATTTATTAATGTAAACCATTTTATAAACTTATGTTTCATTTTTATTACTTGTTAAAAACAATATTTTTGTTTGTATGTAAAAACTTTCTAAACCTTTTATTTTCTAAGTTTCATTCATTTTATTCCAGATTAATTCTTAAAAGTTTAAAAGCAATATTTACTGTACCCTAAATTATGTGCCCAAACTTTTTCTTTGCAACAAATCTTAATGAAAAATTACGTAGAATCTCTTTTTGTTCTTGAAACAGTCATTTTTAAGTAATGACCAGAAGATTTTACGTTCTTTTTCATCTCCTCTAAATACAAAAAAATTTTGAGGAGCATTTACGACATAGAATACCATAAAACATGGGTTGCAACAACGTAATTACGGCAACACAGTTTATGAGTATTAGAAAAAATTGCAAAACATATATATTTTCTTCATTAATGATTTGCTTTTATAATTCAATTATTATAGAATATATATAGATGACGAATTTTGTTTTTGTATTTTTTGTAAACCGATATTAATCAGCTGCATTTGTGTTTATTAAAGTTTTCAGCTTTTAAATAAAAAATGTTTTCCACGTTATTACATGTTCAGAGTCTTAAGACAATGCATTTATTTTAGAAATGTATTAGCACTTAATCGATCATCTGGAAAAAGACTTCGAGTTGTTTTCTTACTTTAAATTACACAAAACGTGTCAGAAACATTCGTTATCAGTAAATTGTTATTAGTTTCGCATGATTTTGTCATCATGTACAAATAAAAATAATTCGTAGTGCTCACCTTTAAGAAATATTTTAATCGTATCCCCTTATTTTTAATAATATAATATGCTATATAAATGGATTAATTTTTCTATATGATAGCAAGTTTAAACTTTTAACGTGATGCATTAAATGTTTATAAATATGAGTATTCAGGTGCTTATATGTATATCAGCTGCTTTGAATATGTGGATGATTTTAAAATGCTGAACATTTTAAAATGCTGAAAATGATAATTTTAAAATACTGAAAAAATGAGTCCCAACAAGTTTTATTTTGCATTTGTACTGTTAACAATCGCAATTCACGTTTAAGAAGTATTTTTATGGCGACGATAAATGAAATATTTATAATATTGTTATTTATTTTTTTTGTCAACTGTTACTTTTATTACCCGTTTTATAAAAACATAGTCCGAAAACCAATGTATTAAGCAAGACGTAATTCCTCATGTTTGCAGTATTTTAGTTTTAGTCGGGTTAAAAGTTTATCTTTACATAAAAGTGGAGAATTCAATTATATCCTCATAAACCATATAAATAGGAAATGGTCATTTTGAAGTAAAACGTATAATAATACAAAATAAAAGCTATGACATTATTAGATGTATACCGGTTATATTCAGAAAAACAAAATAATATGTTTAAAGTAAGTAATGTTTGCCGAACAAGCAACGTAACAAGGAAATTAGTGAACAAATTTAATATCCTGCTGCAGACATACTTTTTTCTGTCTTTCTACATTTTTTTTGTCTATTTGTCACATTTGCATTTTTATAAAGTGAACTGAGCAAAAAATTCAAAAATTCTTTATTTTACTTGGCGCGGCATATCTGAACGAGATTGCATAAATTTTGTAGTACATAAAAATAAATAAATTATCTGAAACTATTATGTAGGTTCAAGTTTTTGTTTTAATTAGGAAAAAAATACAAATGAAACACATTTCTACGCGAAACATATTATTGATTAAAACTTTAAGTAATACATTTCATGATATAATGTCAACAATGCATGCTATTGAGCACAGTGAACAGTTTCTGTGGTAACAGAGGTGTAAGAGGGGCTTTCTTTGGAACACACCTTGAAAATTGAAAGGTAGTAGATTATAACATAAATGGAAAAGCGAACAACAAAAAGAGTCACGCAGTTGTACTGACAATTGCAATCGGTCGCAGCGCAGCCAATATTCTGCTATGGATATGATACCTTTCGAGCAGATGACAATGGTATAAAGATTGGTAACATATAAAATGTGTATCCATTATGCGATGAATAAAACGAATCTATTGTGCGAGACGTAATTCCTCATGTAAGTTAGAATTTTGATACCGTACAGTAATAACATGACTCATAATTTTTTAGGTTCTTTTAAATATTAATTATAGTTGATGAAAACTATATTTAAAATTCAAATCTTTTTTTTTTTTTTTTTTTTTTTTTTTTTGGTGAGTGGTAGTTTTTATCTAAAAACTCTTGTAGTTTTTCCCCATACACTGTGAAAAACAAATACGATATTTTATCAGCGTAGTATATAAGCCACTAATGGAAACTAACTCTTTTGCTTTCCAAACTTAAATGCATCTCCAACTTAACTTCACTGCACTGATGGTTGTTATTTATATACCCTGCCAATTGTAAAATAAAAGGAAAGAAAATAACATAAAAATAACCACACCGCTCATTTTATGGTTTCCCATAATAATAATGCTTAATAGATCATTTTTGTTTTAATGCATTGTAATGTATTATTTAGGTGATGGAAGTGCTCAATTCAATTAACATAAAACAGATTTTCATTTCTTAAGCTTTTGTCGATATATTTTCGTGCAAAGGGATATTTCAGAAGCATACAATAAAAAGAATAATGTGAAAGAGACTTTATTTCCTTCCACATACATAAAATTGTTTATTAAATCGTTTAATTATATTGTATATGTGTTAAAATTACTTTAGTCTGTGATTTATTATACTATACTATATATTTATAAGTATACATTAACTATTTTGCAACGAATTTCTAATATATATATACGTACATATATATATATATATATATAATAACTTTGACAGTTAAAAGACATCTAACAAGATCTCTTAACTAAACCTCTAGTGTTATGACAAAAATCAAGTGACAAAAATATCTAGTGTTATGATAACATACGTTTTATTTTTATACAGAATACCTAATATATTCGAACACTTATAAATAATAATGTGACCGAAGCTGCGAAATTAGAGTTGGAAAATAATATTCCACAGACAAATACGTCAAAAATTAGAAAGTTTAATAATAAGTAGAATTTAGCTATCAAATGATAAAATAAATTTAAGAAACCTAAGCGATAGTTGGATGTCTAATCGTTAGTCAGCAGGACATGACATTTCGCTTATAAATGCATTATTTCATACGACAGACTGGAAAGTTTTCCAAGGATTGTCTATCTCTGCAGATATAATGCATTGAAATAAAAATATATATAAAGGAAAATAAGAAAGCTATAGATAATTAGACAAAAGAGAAATATAGACAATTTGTATTCACATTCCACAAAAGCAATTATATGAGTGCGTGTGTATGTCTAACTTTAATAATTCTGTAATTAAATAATACAATTATGTAAATATTTATCATAACAATATAATATTTTGTAAATATTGTAAGACATTAGTATTATAATAGAAACGTTTCATAAATAACTTTCGTTTATTGCGGATTGTTTCTAGAGAAAGTCAGATACCAGCACACATTAATAATGATTACTGTGTACATTATTAATCAAAATCCTAAAGAAGAGGATTTGTTTTTAAGAGTGACATTGAAATTGTACGTTTAATACAGCTTAGAAACATTTTTTATTACTGCAAATGTTTAAATATCTATATATTTAAAATAAATTATATTTAATTACTTATATTTTTACCATTTGATTTTTCATTTATATTTTATTTAATTTCTTATAGTTTTAATTGTAATGTAAAAAGTATTCTGCAATGAAAAAATGTAGTGTTAAATATTTTGGAAATAAAATTAGTCAAGTAATTTCTCGGAATGAACTATCATTAATCTGACCATTCCGTTATCATCAATCTAATTATAAACACAAACACTACTGTGAGAGAAAAATCATTATGTTTCCCAGGAGCGTTTGAAGATAAGATAATACATTCTGAAATGTTTTTTCTTATTAGTATAAGGTTGTATTTTATGAAATACAAAGCCATAGATTTAAAAATTGTATAAATGCTTTATTTTAACTTTTGTAAAAAATAAATGATATTATAATTATTAGCCAAACTTTACTATTCCGCAATTGTATTTCCAACAGAACATCACTTAGCGTATCAATATTAATACTTTGGAAGAAAACACCTCCAATGTTTTTCGTTGCTTAAATGATAATTAACCTGACCAATCTGTCACCCATTTATATGAAAACGAAATTCTTCCAGTGATGAACATGTTTTATAAAATTCTCCGTGTAGATGTCTGAAAATAAAAAGCTGTAAATAAGGAAAACAATTTAATAATACTTAACAGGGTTTTCTTACATAAGAGTCGAGCACAAAAAATAAATGTGAACTTAAGTACTCTAAAACCATATAGTAAATTAGCCTACGGTGCACCATAAAATATGAAATTAATATAATAAAAGTTTCATTGATAGTGTGTTGTTAGAAATATTAAATTATTAACATTTTACTTTATTCTGAAAATAAAATGCTTTTATTATTTGAGAATTTTCATTATACTGTATTTTTATTCTGTACAGAATAATATTTGGCATGAAAATATAAATATTTTATAAGAAAACTTTGCCAAAGTTTTTCGCAGCTTAAATGATAATTAACCTGACCAATCTGTCCCCCATTTATATGAAAACGAAATTCTTCCAGTGATGAACATGTTTTATAAAATTCTCCGGGTAGATGTCTGAAAATAAAAAGCTGTAAATAAGGAAAACAATTTAAAAATACTTAGCAGGGTTTTCTTACATAAGAGTCGAGCACAAAAAATAAATGTGAATTTAAGTACTCTAAAACCATATAGTAAATTAGCCTACGGAGCACCATAAAATATGAAATTAATATAATAAAAGTTTCATTGATAGTGTGTCGTTAGAAATATTAAATTATTAGCATTTTATTTTATTCTGAAAATGAAATGCTTTTATTATTTGAGAATTTTCATTATACTGTATTTTTATTCTGTACAGAATAATATTTGGCATGAAAATATAATTATTTTATAAGAAAACTTTTCCAAAGTTTTTCGCAGCTTAAACTACCATTAATCTGACCATCAATCTTTAAACAAACAAAAGTAGTGGACAAATCATTATTTATTTATAAGGAACATATGTGAAGGTAAATTATATTATATAATGGAACAAACACAATTTTACAATGATTAAGGACGGGCTCCCGTACCGTGAGCTAAAAATTGCATATAAAATGAATGACACTAACGAAATTTACAAGCCAAGTAAGTTTTGAATAAATAATGTCATTCCAGATTAAGGGATTTAAGTAATGGAAGTAAGTTATTTATTTCTTCAGTTTTTTTTTTAAATTATAACTCTTTTACAAACCTCAATTTTCGTTTTCAAAACTTTCTTTTAGAGACAAAATCGTTTGTAATCGAAATAAATTTTAAAATAAGTAAAAATGCCATTATGTAGAAAGAATAATGAAAGAATAATCAGCCGGTATATTTCAGACTATATAAGTTATTTAGACTTAATTCATTTCCAGTGAAAAATATAAAAATTTGTTTCATATAGTGGACTTTCAATGTTTCTGCACGTTCTTTAATGATTAGAAATACGAGGGATTCAATATTTTTGTACAAGTGTGATTTTCCAAACTTGTTGTGCATTTTTTACAAGTTTAATTTAATTGAGAACAAAGAAATAGCGCATACATGTAAAATAAATATTTTATGGAATAATCTATACCATATTACGACTAAGAAAGAAAATATTTCAATGAAAGGTTCCTTTACAAAACCGCATTTGTCAAATAATCACGGTATTGGACAAGCGTCACAATAATATTATTTCCAGATGTACCTATAAAGACAGAGACTATTGTATTTAAAATAAAATATGTATTTAGTTTGTAGGAGTAGAAGTTGAATAGTTAGACAGTTAATAGTTTAAGTATTTATTAGTTTGGTAGGAGAAGTATTTTAATAGTTATAGGTACTAAATAGTTGTCGACATGTCAGTAGACGAGAATTGTTTGGTTGTTTCGTTGTAATAGCTAATGATTAAAACAAGCTTTATGGTAAAAAATTTGAATTTGAACAGCTTTTAGTGTTTTGAACTAAATCTTTAACAACTTATTTCTCGCTCCCGTGATATTCACGGGCTGTGACTTTCATTCAGAATATTCAGATTTGTTTAATTGCCACCAGTTTTATAGAATAGTGTGATTGACATTATTATGGTATCCTTTTACCTGTCGGTAAATAAGGTGAACGTTTCTTTTTCAAAAAAGTGGTGCCAATAAGCAATTTGAATTTTTAAACCGTAATTTAATGCGACCGTTAAGGGGTTAATGATGTGTATATAGTTATTACATGGTTAACTGTTGTAAATTCCAAAATAGCTTTGTTGGAATACAACGTCCATTTATCTTACCCTTTTCTTTCAGCGCATGCGCGTACAGTGACGTTTCTACAAATCCGCTCTGCGAGTGAGATTATTTAGTTCTGTTAAAAACATGTCAGTGCTTAGTCGCACTTAAGCTATGTATATATTTTTGTCTTCGTGTTAGTGTTAATAAATGTTTATGTCGAGCTATTCTGCTAACTCTGTGTGCCCCCAAAACCAACAAAGGTTATGGGTACCAGAGACGCTACTCACTGCGCTATAAATAGCAGAAATATTTTTTATTCGAACTTTCGAATCATAAAGTCTTAAGCCTAAACTGAAACTAAGAACTCTTCTACGTTCTGTCATTAACTGTTTTGATTTGTGGCTGCGAGATATTTTATTTAATCATGTCACATGTTACGACAATTGAAAAGCTCGGCAAAGATAACTTTGATAGCTGGAAACTTCAAATTGAAGCAGTATTAATAAAAAATGATCATTGGGATTATGTAACCGGCAAAGAAGAGAAACCGGCCGAAGGTAGCGCTGATGAAAAGAAATGGCTCCAGGCTGATCAAAAAGCCCGTGCTGATATAATTCTGGCCATAAATCCTAGTGAATTGTGCCACATCAAGCATTGTGCGACTTCAAATTCTGTATGGAATAAATTGAAAGACGTTTATGAATCAAGAGGCCCTGCAAAGAAAGCAACGCTGTTAAAACAGCTTCTGTTTCGAAAGATGAGTTTCAGTGAAACGATGTCTGAACATTTAAATATCTTTTTTGAGATTGTTGATAAATTAAAAGAAATGGAAATAGAAATTGCGGATGATTTGTTATCAATTCTTCTACTCTACAGTGTTCCTGAGAATTTCGAAAATTTTAGATGCGCTATAGAATCGAGAGATGAATTACCTAAACCCGATTCTTTGAAAATTAAGATGCTAGAAGAATGGGAAGCTAGAAAAGGAAAAACGACTCATGATTCTCAAAATGCCTATTATATAGAAAACAAGAGAAATAATCAAGAACAGAAGAAAAATGAAAAATGGAAGACTAATACGAATAAAAATTTTCCTGCAGAGAGAAATTATCGTAATTTCAAGTGCAATTATTGCTCCAAAATCGGGCATAAAGCTAACGAATGTAGAAAGAAAATAGCTGACAGAAAGCTTGCATCTTTAAATAAAGGAAATCAAGGTTCAATGATTAGTTATGAAGAACCGGTTAGTATGGCATTTAACGACGTATATCATGAATCTACTGCATGGTGTTTAGACAGTGGTTGTACATCTCATATGTGCAAAGATAAAAATTTATTTACAGAATTTCATCCTCGTGATAATTCTACAATACAGCTTGCGGTTGATAAAACAGCAAAAATCACAGGAATAGGAACAGTCCTTATTACAGTGCCTAACGGTAGTGGGACTACTAATCTCACACTGAAGAACGTTCTGTGTGTTCCTGAGTTAAAATGTAATTTGATTTCAACGTCAAAAGCAACGGCTAATAATCGTTCTGTGCTTTTTAAAGAACGATATGCTAAAATAATTGAGCCTAATGGTTCTATACTAGTACAAGGTGTTCGTCAAGGTGATTTATATTATGTACATCCAATCCCCGAAAGAGCTGCAATAGCACAGGTAAGTGATTTTGTAAAATGGCATTTAAAGTTAGGACATTTAAATGAGTCTGATTTAAAGAAACTTAAATCTAATAATATGGTTAGAAATTTAAATTTTAATGATGATGAGTCTCTTAAAGATTGTAAAGTTTGTATTCAAGGTAAACAAACTGTCCGCCCTTTTCCTAAACAATCAAATTTTGAAAGTAATGATTTATTATTTCGGATCCATTCAGATTTATGTGGGCCCATGAGAGTCCCTTCCCATGGAGGATCGCGATATTTTGTTACTTTTATTGATGATAAATCACGTTATATTGAAGTTAGTTTTCTTAAAACCAAGGATGAGGTTAAGAATGCATTTGTTAAATACAAAGCAGCAGTCGAAAACCGACTAGGAAAGAAAATAAAATTTCTTCGTACAGATAATGGCTTAGAATATTGCGGCGAAGAATTTGATAAATATATCGAAGAATGCGGTATAAAACGAGAATTTTCTTCCCCTTTAACCCCTCAGCAAAATGGCACCCCTGAGAGATCGAATAGAACGTTAACTGAAATGGCAAGGTGTTTACTATTACAAAGTAATCTTCCACAATCTTTTTGGGCCGAAGCTATAAATTGTGCTGCTTACATACGCAATCGCTGCCCGACACGACGTTTAAGCGAAAATAAAACTCCATATGAAGTATTCTTTGGCATCAAGCCAACTTTATCATACTTCAAAATATTTGGACAAAAATGTTTCGTACTTAATAAAAGGCAAAATAAGGGAAAATTTGATCCTAGATCAGAAGAACATATTTTTGTAGGTTATTCTAATGAATCAAAAGCATATAGGCTTTGGAACAAGAAATCTAGAAAAATTGTTATAAGCCGTGATGTTCGATTTATTAACGAATTTGAAAATGATCCCTCCTGTAACACCGAAATAAAATTAATTTTTCCTTTCTCTCAAAATAATGAAAATACGAGCGCAAATACAATTACGCAACAATCAGAAATATTTTCAGTCATGAAAACGGAACCAGACAACTCTAGTGGCGACAGTGAAAGAGAAATTGATTCGCAATCTGATGAAATTTCCGACCCCCCTTCTTTCAGAACGCGCGGGAGGCCAAGAAAAATAAAAACAGGTAGAAAAGGGAGACCTCGAAAGGAATATCAAACAATTATTATTCCGAAAGAAGAAAAATCTCAAACTACAGTAAATAATTCTTTTGACTCTTGTCCTGAATTATTTGAAGCTCTAAATAGTTCGTATAAAAACGAATGGATAAATGCGATAAATATAGAATTTAATTCATTAATGCAAGAAAATGCATGGCAAATAGTAGATAGGCCAAAACATAAGAAAATTATAGGATCTAAGTGGGTTTTAAGAACAAAATATAAGCCAGATGGGTCAATCGAGAAATTTAAGGCGAGATTGGTAGCAAAAGGTTGTACACAAAAACCTGGTATCGATTTTGACGAAAATTTTTCTCCTGTAGCTAGATTAAGTTCAATAAGAACTGCGATCGCATATGGCATCCAAAATGGGTTCACTGCATATCAATTAGATTTTATTATGGCTTATGTAAATGGTGATTTAACTGAAGAAATATACATGGAATTACCTGAAGGTTTTAAAAATGAATCTAATGATGACAAAGTTTGTTTATTAAAAAAATCCCTTTATGGATTAAAACAATCGGGTCGCCAATGGTTCAAAAAATTAGATGAAAAATTGAAACAAATGAAGTTTAAATCACTAAATGCTGATAAATGTGTGTATTTTTCTAAATCTCCCATTGAAGCTATTATCATTGTTTATGTTGATGATCTCATAATTCTTACTAAATGTAAAGAAGATTATCAATATATTCGAGATGAATTAGCAAAATCATTTAAAATGAAAGATTTAGGTCTCTTACACTATTGTTTGGGCATAGAATTTATGCAAAACGGGGACAATATTAAAATTACACAAAAGAAATACATTGAAGATATTCTGAGCAAATTTAATATGCAAGAATCCAAACCAATATCTACACCTTTTGATAATAACGTGAAGCTTACTAAAGATATGTGTCCCAAAACTGAAGAAGAAAAGTCTGAAATGAATAATATTCCCTACCGTCAATTAATAGGATCCCTTATGTATTTATCAGTGTCTACTAGACCTGATATAACTCACGCTGTGAATTTCCTAAGTCAATTTAACAACAATCCAGGTAAACCTCATTGGATAGCTGCAAAAAGAATTTTGCGATATCTGAAAGGAACCCAAGATCAAGGACTGATCTTTAAACGTGATTCTGAATCCTTGATTGCATTTGTCGATGCCGATTGGGCGTCGGATGTGAATGACAGAAAATCGTACACTGGCTACATTTTTAAATACGCCAGTGGAGCCATATCGTGGGAATCGAGAAAACAACGAACTGTCGCCTTATCCACAACAGAGGCGGAGTACATGGCATTGTCAGAAGCCGCCAAAGAGATTTTGCATCTCAGACGGTTTTTAAGTGAACTTTCTCCTGAAACAGTGACTGCGCCTACTATAATATTTTGTGATAACCAGTCTGCTCAAAAATTAGTACGAAATCCGGTTTACCATTCGCGCACCAAACACATCGATATTCGACATCATTTTGTGCGTGAAATTTACGACAATGGCGAAATAGAGGTTAAATACCTAGAGACAGAAAATATGCCTGCAGACATTTTAACCAAAGCTTTAAACGCTTATAAACATAAAAAATGTTGTGAAATGTTAGGACAAAATGTTTAAAATAATTTTCAGCATTATTCTGTATCCTTTTTTTTTATATAAGTATATAATTTGTATTTGTAATTTTTATATTAATATTATTTCCCTGTAATTTGCTTAATAGGAGAACATTGTTTTGTTAAGAAAATGCACGTTGTAAAGGGGGAATTGTTGGAATACAACGTCCATTTATCTTACCCTTTTCTTTCAGCGCATGCGCGTACAGTGACGTTTCTACAAATCCGCTCTGCGAGTGAGATTATTTAGTTCTGTTAAAAACATGTCAGTGCTTAGTCGCACTTAAGCTATGTATATATTTTTGTCTTCGTGTTAGTGTTAATAAATGTTTATGTCGAGCTATTCTGCTAACTCTGTGTGCCCCCAAAACCAACAAGCTTCTTTATGGCTCAAAAGATTTCATTTACGTGTCTTATTGTTTCTCATTTGCACATGCACATGCGCCAGCATTCCAAAACCGTAGAATAACGGTGAATTTGATTTTCGTATTATTTCGGCTGTTCTTTTCACGTGAGCAATAATTGAAGTTTTAAATTACCATAGATAACATTTTTTTTAAATAAATTTTGAATAAATTTTGAAATACGTGTTTGTAAGAGGTCAAAATAACTAAAATTCTCAAAAGAACTAAAACGTCACTGCCTAATCTAGACTCATTGGTTGTTCATGTCATTTCGAGATTTAAAACTTAACCGGTGTGACTGATCTGGTTCACAATCTAACAAAATTTTGATGAGTGAGAGTGGCAGCGAGAGAATTAGAAAGAAAAGTTTTCGGAATTATCTCGTAGTCGTGTGTGTAAATAAATTTTTGCGAATCCTTTTGCGAATCTTTTTGTGAATTGCGTTTTGTGGTGTGCCGAATCAATTCACATGTCGTGAATCCATGAGATCACGACATAGAATCTTCATCCATATTCTAACGTTCACAGTGTTATAAAATCAGAATATAAAATATGATTCCAAACCTTCTAAAATATGATTCGGTATGATCGATCTGAAGATGATTTGTATGAAACCAATCTAGCGTAATGTTTCGGTCAGGGATCATCCATTGCGTCGTGCAAATATCGTATTTTTTACGATTCATTTCCCATCTATTGTATGTTGTCAATCTCGAGTGACACCACCGCTCGGTGTATTGACAACATATCATTTTGAAATACTAATTTTCTAGAGCTAACTTTACGGAAAATAAATTTATCTATGTTTGATAATTGATAACACTCTAAAATCTATAACATCTCATGTACTTTCACTTAAAGCTGTTTCAATTCAAAAGAAAAGAAAAAAATACCTAACTTTAACGGTATAAAGTATATATATATTTAAATTAACTTAGTTATACTACCTGCAAATAATACCTGTCTAATTCATTTCTTATTTTAGATGTGAGAACAATAATTTAATTCAGCTGTTCCTCCTGCCATAGTTTGTAGTAATTAATGAATCCCGTCGAAAAGCCTTCTCATGTAATACATGGATGAACTTTTAAACCTTCTTATCCTGATACATTGATTCACTGGCTCCTATGTTTTGGTAGGAACCAGGCGTTTGGAAATGTAACAAAAACCTCACAAATTCTTATTTCTTGGCTTTCTATGCATAGTAATAAAAACAAACCTTGTTTACATTTACTTTAAAATTATGTGAGAATTGACTAACAAGGGAACGATTTTAGATGCTGCCCGCACCTATCATTGAGACCTGGTGCCTTTTAAAGCCCAATATTATGATGTTTGAGAATCGATAAAAATTTTCTATTTAAATCACATTTATTGAATTTTCGGAACGACATATCGGACTATTAACATAATTTTTTTTTTTTTAAGAAATGCATTTAAAAATACAAATTAGTCAATAATAAGTATAGATATTGAAAAAAGTTTAAAAATTCTTTCAAAAACCTATTTGCTTTTGAAAAATTACAACATTACATATTCACATTTTTGGCGAAAAAAAGTTGTCGGTTTTATAATTTTATTTTATTATTATTTTTTTTTTTTTATGTAGAGCTTTTCGGCAGCCCCATCAAATGTCATAGCTGCTTGCCGTGTATGAGTGAACAGGGGTTAGAACTGTAATCTCCGACCTAATTAGGCACAGTAAATTTTCCAAATTGTATCAAAATATTAATTTACTTTATGATTACTTTTACCAAAAGACACTACATTATACAAAAAATTTTGTTTTAAACATTCGAGACTTTATTCTATCTGGCATAAAAAAAAATAATAATAATAATTTGTTTATTTTGTATTTCAATACAAAAAAATAATTTTCAGTAATATTGAAAGCTTTTAACATATATATATATTTACATATTTATACATTTATCGTCTGCATAGAAAATAAAAATAATTCTTGTAAAAAAAATCAATACAAAAACCCTTAACGGGTTAAAAGTTTGTGACGCAGCACTTTATCTTATGCTCTAAAAATTTTAAATATGGAACTTAAAAATAATGATATCAAATTTTGAGTGACGCTATGCTATTAATTATAATCTCTCTATATATTATTTATTTCATCTTTTTATTTTTTTATAATCGCATATGCAAAAATTATGTTCAATTTAAAAAAATGTATAAAAGTTTATTCATTGATGCTTTAACATTTACACCTCTCATAAATTCCAAGTATGAGTTTTAAAAGATATGATATCAAAATTTTAGTGACGCTTTGATGTGGCTTTAAACGATTTGTTTTAAAATTAAATTTAAATTATTTTTGTTTTGGCTAAGATATATTCACACATCTAAATAATAGTTTTAATTTTCCAATATACTTTAAATATGTCACTTTCACTGAATTTATATAATGCATTTAAATGTATTTATTTGAATAAATTGATTTATCCTTTGTCCAATGCTATTAAAAATTTAAAATAAGATTTGCGTATATAATTTTTTTTGCCTCATAGTATCCATTTGAATACATTTCCCTTAGTCTGGATACAATGACGCAAAAAATTATTTACGCAAATCTTATTTTAAATTTTTAATAGCATTGGACAAAGGATAAATCAATTTATTCAAATAAATACATTTAAATGCATTATATAAATTCAGTGAAAGTGACATATTTAAAGTATATTGGAAAATTAAAACTATTATTTAGATGTGTGAATATATCTTAGCCAAAACAAAAATAATTTAAATTTAATTTTAAAACAAATCGTTTAAAGCCACATCAAAGCGTCACTAAAATTTTGATATCATATCTTTTAAAACTCATACTTGGAATTTATGAGAGGTGTAAATGTTAAAGCATCAATGAATAAACTTTTATACATTTTTTTAAATTGAACATAATTTTTGCATATGCGATTATAAAAAAATAAAAAGATGAAATAAATAATATATAGAGAGATTATAATTAATAGCATAGCGTCACTCAAAATTTGATATCATTATTTTTAAGTTCCATATTTAAAATTTTTAGAGCATAAGATAAAGTGCTGCGTCACAAACTTTTAACCCGTTAAGGGTTTTTGTATTGATATCATTACTTTTTTGAGGTTATTGAAAAAAAAATAAAACAATAAACACACACAAAAAATTAAAGACCAATACAAAGAATTCATAGTCAGGATTTCAATTCACCTTCAATCTCTCCCCCCTCCCTCCCCGCAAAAAAGGATGACCATACTTCAATTTTAAAGAGCACCGTTCAATGAGATTTTTATAAGAACTCTTTGGTAAGATATGGAAGTAATGTACAACATGCATGTTTAGAGGGTATTTCTGTTGGTTTGCTTCAGAGATATAAAAAGCAATGTTAAATTTTACTATATAAAAAAATTACTTTGTTAAGAAAAATAGCAAGAAACATTACTCTTTAAACCTTTATATATATATATAACAATCATCGCTCACTTATAAAAGTAATTCCATACATTTATATTAAATCCAAAACTACAAATTTCTGCTTCTCCCTTTTCTCATTCCTAGAGCAAAAAAATTAAACATTCTTTAATTTTATATAAAATAATCTTTCACCATCCCTATTTAAAATTCTTTATTAACAATAATAATAAATCATATAAAATAATCCCCTGAGCTCCGAAGATTCCACTTCTGCTTTTGCACCCACCTCTCCAGCTTACCTAAATAATAAAATCTTTCAAAAATTAGTTTGAAAAAAAAAAAAAAATCTGCAACATTTGTTGCTTACTAACATAAATAAATAAATAAGCACCAACTTCCCTAATGTACAGTCAAGGGGAAAAAAAAAAGTAAACACCCCCTACGAACTCCTCAACAAATTACCGTAGAAGAAAGTTACTGGTACCGAACGATTGGAAATAAAGTCTACTTTTAAATGTATATAAAATTTGCTTAAGTGGTTATCGACATATTAAAACGAACCATAACTTTGTTTTTTTCAATAGCAGTACACAATTTTTTCAGCAGAAATGAATTCTACACCATTTAATTAGCCTAAAAACAAATTTTTATGCAATTCGTACTATAAGTTCCCGAGAAATTAATTATTTTAAAACAAGCTTATTTTAAGGGCTGTATCCAAATGGAAGTTCGGTACTCGATTGTTAACCGAGAGAGCCCCCTTCTTGATCGAGGCACCTTAAGCGTCACTCAAGCAGTCAATGAAGTCTGCTAGATTACAGGACAGCGTAAGACATTTCAAAATATCTAGTCACTTCTATCATAGACGGTCCCTTAAACCATAATTTTGCCGTTTTTTAAGCATAATTGAAAACTATTTGGAAGAAAAATGCGAAATTTTGGATTTCCATAAAGCAGGACTTAATAAATCTAAATACATCAAAAAAATTTTAGGTTACAATTCATAATTTTTTCGAATATTAATTTCATAATTCATATCATAAAATTATAAAAATTGCAAATTCAACGTATTTATGTTTGGGTATGTTAGTATTACTGCTACACAAAAAATTAGCACATTAGGAGCATAATTTCAGGAGATATGAATAAAAATATGAAAATATAATTTAACATTAGAAGCACTAAATTTTGAATGTTTATAATTCAAAAACTTATTATTCAAATTACTTGAAATTTGGTGCCTAGGCATAGTTTTAACCGAAGATTTGAAATATCTCGTTAAAATTGGGTATTGCCATTGAAAAAAATGAAGTTTGGATTTGTTTTAATATGTAGATGGCCCCCCAAGCAAATTTTATATACATCATTTAAAAATAGACTTTATTTCCAATCGTTTGGTACCAATAACTTTTGTCTACAATAATAATTTGTTAAGGAGTTAGTAGAGGGTGTTTACTTTTTTTTCCCACGACTGTACATTTCACCTCTTCTCCCTCCCCCTACTCCCCAACATTAAAAAAAATTAAATCTTTATTTTTATACAGAAAATTCTTCTATATAAATTATCCTCCTATTCCTCAAAATTACCACTTTCCCACTCCAGCCTAGAGATTTCAATCTTTAAAACTTTTTAGAAAATCGGATCTGCAAAGTCTTTTGCTTAATAATAAAATATATAATCATGTACACTTTTAATTATTTTTCACACAATCAATTGATGTCATGATAATAGTTGTTCTGAGCGAATATTGTGTTGGCTGGGCTGTCGTACAGATAGCTCAATTGGAAGAGTACTGGCAATTAAAGCCAAGGGTTATTAAAGTTCACTGTAATTCAAGATGTTTAACCCCTTCACGACAAGAGCCCTTTGGTTAATTTTTAACCTTTTACTACAGGTTTTTAAAAACAGAAAATTTTCTGTAATTGAATCACAGAAATGCTCCCATTAAAGAAGGTAAACTTTACAATTAAAAATAAGTGGTGAGAATAATGAAGGATTCTGAACACCTTAAGTGGCCAAGTATACCGGTCGCTCATTCCCAAGGGCTTAAAGATGCTTTTTTGCTATTATAACCTTTAGGATTTACAATATAAAAAAATCTTAATCACTTCTGAGGTAAATAAAGACAGTGGAAAAAAATCAAGATGGCAATGTTTTGATTGGCAAATTCTAAGCTGGGTAATTTGTGCTACAGAATGAAAAAAAATATAAAGTTGTAATAATGTCCTCTTGTTACAGATACTAAATCTTTAAGGTTTTTGATGTGTGAACTACATATGAATACAGTAGAAGATCTTTATAATGCACACCTTGGTATGAGAAGTTGTGCGTATTATAGAATTTTGCATTATATAGATCATATTTCATACATCATTAAATTTACTTCGTATACATGCTTTAAATTACATTCCTTGGAACCAGAAAATGTGCAAATTATGATATTTTATATAATAGGTATAGATCACACATTATTAAATTACCTTAAAGATATTACCTTGAAATATAACATCCAAATATGCCTGGGTAAAATCATTATAAACAGTGGTAAATCATGACTGACAGTTTTGGGAACACTAAATGCATGGCTGGCCAATTTATTCTTTTTCAGTATTTTTAATAATGAAATCTTTGCCTTATTTTTAGCAGAATTTTCTTCCATTAAATAAGGCAAAAATTAAAAAAAAAAAAAAACTTTTGGAAAGCATGCATTTTAGTGCTGCAAGAAAAACCTGTCATAAGCTGCTCTGATTATAACACTCATTTACAAAAAATTTTAATATAATAACAATGTTTTCATTACTCCAAAATAATGTGTTAAAGGCGATAATGTATCATATTTAGTGTTCCAAGAAATAGCAATATTTGTAAAATACATGTGCTTCTTAACTGAAAAATTCATTGTTTATATCTGAGAAATACATTACATCTTCTGCATTAAAATTTTTTAGTGGCAGGCTTTTGTGATTGAACAAGGACTGCTTGCAGAGTGCTTTTAAGGATTTTACAATATAAAATTATGGCTCTTGAACTACTATTAATCAAATACAGTAATAGGGATAAAAAAAAATCATTAAATAGTTTATTTTAAAAAATTACTTGTATTTTCATCAGATATACTGATTATTACTACCATATGTTATATGTAACATATTTATTAGAAAAGTTACAACTATTTTCATGAAGTTTTGGATTTCCCCCCCCCCCCCCCCCCCATGACATACTGTCAAATTTCGCGAGGTTATTTTTTCTTGTGATGTTCCTCACCCGACCGAGAATGGAGAGGGTTTTTTACAATCAACGGATTAATTTTGTTTTCCTTTTATTGCTACTTTTTTATGTTAGTGTGGTGATCTTTCAAATGCTATTGCACAACGAGGCGATAAACGCGCTATTCTGTAAGTGGCACGGCAACCCTCCAGTGTACAGGTGGAATTGATAAAAAGAGTTTTTGTAGTCGAAATATGCGGAATGTTACAGAATAGTGAATGGTTTAATGAAAGCAGAATAAAAACTTAATATTTAATTTAAGATGCGAGTCAGATTAATATATTAATTGAAATGGTTACTGAGTAATCACTTTATTAGTTTATACAAAGTCTAATTATCATGACAGCTACAATGCAGCTGCTAATGAAATTTTGTGAAACCAATCTTTTCTAAATAGTAACATGTTCTGAATTGTTCTTATTTACAATAATACTTCATTACCACAAATACCATATAAGGGAGCTGCCTACTTTTATATTTTTTAAAAGTAAATTATTTAAAGCTTTCTTTTAAGCATATTAACTTTAAAATTAAACAAAAACAAGTATCTTACTTTTGCAAAAAAGCTGTTTTATCTTATTTATCTATAACTTAATTACTAAATAAGGAAAAGTATCATGATGAAAATTTTTACTTTTAGGAGCTCAAAACAACCAGTCAGGATAAAATGGTTCATTTTGAGCTAATCGTGATAATTTAAGTATATAAAGTAGAATTTACTATCAGTCAAAAATATGTCCAAGACTGAAATCAGTCCTGAGACTGAAGGTCTTGCACCCATGGCTGTAATCAATTAGCCTAAAAGAAATGCGTCAGGTGTTTTTTTTTCCTTCTGTTTTTCTTTTGTTACAGAGATAAACGGCAATAAGAATTTTCTTCCCCTTTAGGTTAAATTTTATAAAAATAAAATACTACAATGCTTTAATTTTTGAAGCTGAAAAGAGTTATAAAAAAAAAAATAAACAAACGAAAGATGTCATTTTAAGTCAATTTTCGTTTATAATATTATTAGAAACGATTCGCAAATGAATCATTTTATAAACGGGATTGGAAATCTTAATTTTGATTTCGTCATACCTTTTATTTAAATTGTGCGTTCTTTAAAAATGAAAGATTTTGTTTCATTTCTTTAAAAGAAAACTCAAAATTAAATCTATCAACAATCAACAAAATCAAAATCTATCTGTATTAGGCTCATATATCACAAGAAATACCTATGACACACATGAACGTTATTTTGTAAGGAAAACAGTTATAAGTATTGTTGAAAATAAAAACAATTCAGAACATTATACTAATTAGAAAGGATCGGTTGCAAAGAATGCTGTATGGATAATTAGAAATTGTACTCACTTTCTCCCCTTGGAATACCATTTCAAGATCTTTGATATTTCTTATTTCTTCAGTCAACTTCGCGTATCGCGTAGTGATACATGGCGAAGTCTTATGGCGAACGCGATGAATTTTCATTTCGATACGAGAATTTTCGATAAATATCGAATTTCGATACGAGAATTTTTTTTTAAAATGTGAAATATTTTCTCATTAAAAAATGTTTACTTACTATGAATAACAATGAAATAAAATACCTATAATTACAAAATACTGCTCCATTTAAAAAAAATCAGTCTAAGTATTTTAAAGCACATAATAAACTGTTTTCATAGTTTAAAAAAAGATTTATTGCCAATATTCAGATTTTTAACTGTGACCTAAACCGCTCAAAACCGATGTGCAACGTTCTGTCTGCTAGCCCATAGAATAACATGTAATCCGCGATCCTAAGAAGTCCATTTTTTCATGCGGATTATATAAAAATTAAGAGTTTTCCTAGATACTAGGTCAGTCTTATCCACTTCGTCAAAAACAGATTCATTTTATATATTAATGTTTTTTAAAAAATCTAGACCGTTTCGGAGAAAAAAAAAAGACAAACTTACACCATCGAAATTGCTTTCAAAATGAGTTTACAGATCTGAAAATATACTGCACGTAGAATTGTAAAAAATTCAGAATAGGATTAGACTGCAGATATAAGACTGTTTAAAAAAAATCAGAACAATAGGACCTATATTTGATGAGTTATTAACAGGCGGCTTTTCGCATTTTCTTTGATGTCGAGTTAGCTGTATATATGAGTTCCGCCATCTACGAATTCTACGATACGATACGATACGATTTTAGGCTTAAGGCTGCGTCACTCGGAATACTACCGTCTTCCATGATAATAATTAATAACTATAGAACAAAACAATTTATAAAATTTTTTATCAATAAAAAGAAAATAAATTCAAATAAACATTTATTAATAAATAAGCAACAATAGCCGGGTTACCATGTCATGCAAAATAACGCCATTTTGGCGCCAATTAGGTACCCCGTTGCGTATATGACATCTGTGTCTAATATTTTTCTTTTCGTTTCGTTTAAAAAAAAAGAATGAAGTAAAAGCCATTTATTTTAAAGGTTTCAATTTTAAATTAATGTTTTGTATTAAATAAAATGATAATGAAATACAAATTGAATTCTGAATAAAAATAGCATGTGCATTTCTTAGCATAAATTTAAAGGAGGCCAAACTCGTCGCCAAAATAATTTAAAATAACCTTTTCTAAAGTATGAAAAAAATATCTGTTATGATCAAAATTTGAGTTGTCATCATTAGAAAAAAAATTAATATTTCGAAAACTAATTCTAATTTTAAAATTCTAATACCAGTTTTGAGATCTGTGGATCAATACGGATTTTTGGTGTTAATTCATCGCAAAGTATTCCATATTTTAGGAGAAATCCCCGTGAAACGTAATCAGTTGTTTAATCAGTCGTTTCATAGAATCGGTACGTAAATTCGTTTCAATTCGATTCATTAGGATTTTAGCGAATCGAATATATCTATCTATCTATCTATCTATCTATCTATATATATATATATATATATTCATAATTTATCCTAAACAGTTAATTTTGATTTGAAAGAATTTCATGAGAAAGAGGAAAGTGAAATAAAAAATAGAAATGAACACGTCTTCGCATTAGAAATAAAACGAAAATACAAAATGAAGATGAATTTGACCTCATATATCAAAAGTAAACAATTACACTTTGAGGTTGAAATAAAAGGGCCATGTGTTATGATATTAATTCTTATTATTTAAAAAAAAAAAAAAAAAAAAAAAACGATTTCCAATATCTTACGGTTTATCGTCTGCAGATGGCTAACAGAAACGTTTAATTTTTTATCGAAAACTTCAACGAGAAGAAAAAAAACTTTTGAAAAGCAAATAGATAGTAAATGTTAAAATTATGCACCGCAAAATTATTTTTGTCGAAACTGACGTCATTGTATCGAAAAATAAATATTTTCATTGTTAAAAAGCAAACATTACCTAGATTGCCTGAGAAAAATATTTTTGACGAGTGTTACTTCTTAATGCCGCCTCATTTTAGAAAATATGAATGAAAATTATTTATTTTAAAAAGGAAATTACATTTTCGTTCATAAAGCCTAAAGTTTTAATATAATTGTCGCAATGTAAATCATTTTCTGTCCACCGGTATTGAAAAATAAGGCTCGGTAATGTAAAAAGAAATCTAAGATTAAAATAACCATTAGCGCAATCAATGTAAAATTACATATGTAAATTTAATGAGTCCACGGGGTTTTCAGGGTGACGGAGGCCTCTGAAGAAATCTATTATCTAAAGAAAAATACCAAAATTAGTAGTTCATGAACATTTCAAAATATCCTTACGTAACAACGTTTTTAATTTAGCGCTGCAAATGTTTGAAAACTTCATATTTTTTTATTCTTATAAATAATTACGTAATTTGAAAATTTTAAATTGCGGTTTGCAGGAAATTGAATATTACCAAAGTGTGTTTAAAAACAGACTTGCAGGGCTGATGTTAAGGCTCCTGATGTGTAGATTTACTAGCATTAATTTTTGTTTGTGCATGGCGGCTATCTTTGTTTCATGGTCTGCAGCAATTTTGTAGCATGAAGTGCTTACGGAATTGTGAATAACTCATCGTTTATTTCTCCAATTCAAGTTCGGATTAAAGCAATTTTTACAGAATACATTGGGCTAAATATTTGGTAATAGAGTAGTTTCCGAAAATAAATCCTTATTGGTGAAATTTCAGCATGTAGTTTCCGTTTTTGTTAGCAAAATTTGTCCGTTTACAAGATAAAATTTTTCTAGCAGGAAAAACTGTCAACATGATATATATATGTATATATAATGTTTAATTAATGGTTATATATTAGCATTCAAATTACTATGATGCATTTGCGCATGTAATTATGAATGTATGCTTTTTACGATGTTTTTAAATATATCTTTTCATTTTGAATGTCAACAATTCATTTTGAAGTATTTTTTCCTTATGGTACCTTATATATATTTATATATATTCCCAGGTCGCTAAATGATTTAGCAATCTTTTAAATATTATACGCTTAGATCATTGCTGCAATAGCGCACTATCTATGTGTATTATCAATATGATTTCTACCATGTAGTTATCTGATACCTATTTTAGGATTCCATTATTTTTTTCATTCCTATCATTGCAAAGATTTATTTAATGTTTTTACTTTCTTCTATCTTTACAAGAAGAAAGTATTGGATTCATGAAAATTTTCGAATTCCGGTTTTCGACGGATTTACACGTTTTAAAGGTCAGAGATTCCAAAAAACATGTTTTTACAAAATGTCTGTCTGTGACTCTGTGAGTCTGTCTGTCTGTCTGTCTGTCTGTCTGTCTGTCTGTGTGTATGTGACACAAATTTTGTGGGCGCTCTATCTCAAGAACTAATGCACTGAATTTAATAAAAATTGATATTCAGTTAGTCCCTAATACAAATTGATGCTGATTAGTTTTTGGTGTAAATCGCTAAACAGGTGGCGCTGCTATGCTGCATTTTTCACGATTTTCGCAATAGCTCTATCTCAAGAACTAATGCACGTATTTCGATCAAACTTCAGATTTAGTTAGTCCTTGATATGAATTGATGATAATTACGTTTTGGTGTACATCGCCCAACAGGTGGCGCTGTTATGATGAATTTTGCAGGATTTACACCATTTCCCCAATAGCTCTATCTTAAGAACTAACGCACGGATTTTCATCAAACTTCAGATTCAGTTAGTCCTTGATATGTCTTGCTACTGATTATGTGTTGGTGTAAATCGCCCAACAGGTGGTGCTTCTCTGCTGCCTTTTTCACGATTGCCTCAATAGCTCTATCAATAGAACTAATGGACGAATTATTATCTAACTTCAGATTTAGTTGTACGTTGACACAAGTTGTTGTTAATTAGGTTTTGGTGTTAATCACCCAATGGGTGGCGCTGCTATGCAGGAATTTTCACGATTTTCGTTATTGCTCTATCTCAAAAACTAATGTACGGTTTTTCTCCAAACTGCAGATTCAGTCAGACATTGACATAAATTGTTGCTGATTAGGATTTGGTATAAATCACCCAATAGGTGGCGCTGCTAGGCAGCATTTTCTGAATTTAGACGATTTCAGCGATAGTCATATCTCAAAAACTAGCGCACGGAATTTCATATCGTTAGAATCCTCATGAGATGCATAGATTGCCATTTAATTTTGGCAGTGTGATAGCGGATTTTGAAGTATTAACATGTATGAGATAGAAGAAAGTTTTGGGATTGGTACATCCGACTAGTTTAATTTTCTAGTTATGATTTTATCTGTATTTAAATTATTTTTTTTTTATACTTACAGCTTTTATTCATAATATTTGATGGTGGTAGGTTATGTTTAATTAATGGTTATATATATATATATATATATATATATATATATATTAACAAATAGGCCGAAAGTTCTTGTACTCACACCCCAAGTTCCAGATCTGGGACTTGCTTCCTCTTCGCTAACAAAAACCCAATTTTTTTAAAAATGTCAAAAATCGCACTTTTGAGGCTTTGATATCTCTGGTGGGGCACGAGATAAAAATCTGATGCTCTGGTTTCTGACAATATGTTATGGTAGTTTTACGCTCAAACAATTTCAGGATGGAGATTTGAATCCAAACTGAGATACGGCAAGGGCAACATGTCAAAACAATACTGCCAAACTATTGTTTTGTTGTAGTCACATGTAAGTATTTACCTTAGAGTGTCATTTAAATTTATTTATTTTCTATTATTTTTAAATAATAGTATTAGAAAATAAATCCTTTTGAAAAGCTTAGCAATTAATTTAAAAAATAATCACGCCTAAGGCCTACATTTTGTATGGTTTCAGTAATTTTTTGTTGTAAGTAATTTTAGTAACTAAAAGAAACCTCAACTCTTTTATTTAAAGAAAAGAAATATTTTTATACAAGGTCAGAGACAAAATCAGAATAGTGAAAGGGAAAAGCTGTTAATGTTAACATGCTTCTTGAGACACGATCAAACGTGTCAAAACACAATCCTGCTTGTTGGTTTAAAAACCACAATTTTAATGCTGCTTGGCAGTCACTGAAACTTGTTCCTACCATAAGTATGTTCCTGCAAATGAAACATGTATACGATGTTACCATGCATCAGTCTCAAGTAATTTTCAGAAAGTAAAGATATCCAAAGCCCTTTCAAAATTTATACTGCAGAAAAATAACACTGTTGCTAGTAAGCTAGGAATTACTAATGAAGTGAGACTTGAAGATAGTGATTTCAAAGTTCTTTTCTATGAGTACGCAGGGACAAGAACTTCAATCATGTTATCAAGAGATGACAAGATTTGGTTCCTACAAATAAAATTTTGAGAAAGATCACCCCTATGGAACAAGACAACAGTAACTGGTCAAACTCATAACATCTTTCTTAAATTCTGTGAAGATATTTCTCAGATCTTTGTTAAACATATACAGTCTCTTAATAAATCAAATATTTGTTTATTAAACTCTTTCCAACAAACCATATTTCGTATGTGAATATTGAAATAAACAGATAAATCTAATTCATCTTACGGTACTCATAATAGCATTTATTTATATCTTTTCCTCGCTATATCTCAGCTTGCAGTCAAATCTTCATCTTTAAATATTTTATGCATAATAGTACCATAAAATACTATCAGAAGCCATAATTTCAGATTTTTATCTAGTGCCTCACGAGATATATCAAAGCCTCAAAAGAGCGATTTTTAACATTTTGAAAAATTGGGGATTTTTTTAAGCAAAGAGAAATCAAGTCCCAGATCTGGAACAGGGCGTGTGAGTACAAGTACTTTCGAACTATTTGTAAAAAAAAAAAAAAAAAAAAAAAAAAAAAAATAATAATGTTGACAGTTTTCCTTGCTAGAAAAATTTCCCCATGTAAATGGACAAATTTTGGAAAAAAAACTAAAACTTCATGCTCAAATTTCATCAATGTAAGTATTTCAATATTAACAGTTTTTCTCTTACCCTATTCTGTTTTTGTCTCAGGTCTTGTACATTTTTTTTTATGTAAAAGTGCTGAGGTTTTTTTAGTTACTGAAATTACTTACAATAAAAATTACTGAAACCATACAAAATGTAGGCTTTAGGCATAATTATTTTTTTATTAATTGATAAGCTTTCCAAAAGGCTTTATTTTCTGTTACTATTATGTAAAGGTAATAAAAAAATAAATTTAAATGATACTCTGAGATAAATACTTACCTGTGACTACAACAAAACAATAGTTTGGAAGCATTCCTTTGGCATATTGCCCTTGCCATATCTCAGCTTTTAGTCCAATCTCTTGTCAGCTTTTGAGTACAAGTACTTTCGGCCTATTTGTAAAAAAAAAAAAAAAAAAAAAAAAAAAAAATGTCATGTTGACAGTTTTCCTTGCTAGAAAAATTTCCTCATGTAAACGGAAAAATATTGACAAAAAAACTGAAACTTTATGCTGAAATTTCACAAATAATGTTTTATTTTAAGAAACTCTCCTATTACCAAATTTTTAGCCCAATATATGTTGTAGAATTTACGTTTAGAATTCGCATTCGAATTGGAGAAATAAACGATGAGTTACTTACAATTCCGTAAACTCTTAGTGTGAGAAAATTGCTGCAGACGATGAAACAAAGATGGCCACACATGCACAAACAAAACTTAATAAAATTAAATGAATAGACATTTTGAACTTCCAGCATGTTAAGGTTGTAGTACAAAAAAATTCAGATTTTTTAAAAAATTGTCAAGCAACGAATAAGTGATTTTTTGGACCACTTGAAATGGATTGAACCGCATAATTTTCTACAGATGTTGTTTAAGACTGAATAATAAATATGGAATTATTCAGCGGATGCAAATGACGTCATCTTATATAAAATAAAAGTACGTATATTAATTCTTAAATTGAAATATGTTTTGTAGTATCTATATTTATAAATATTTTTTTCTTCGGAAACGACACTAAATTTTAAAAAAGGAGAACTTATGTCTTCTGGGATTTTACTTCTTTGGAGTCCCTAAACTCATGGTACATACGCTAGGGTGTGATGGAACACATCAAGACGAGTAATAGTAAATGGGAAACCAAGGGTCCCAAACGTACTCCAAAGGAAACTGGCGCGATCAAAGTTTAGGGTCCCAAATTGCAAATGATGATAAAAAAAGGGAAAAATGGGTCCATTTAATTGCAGTTTTCGCTAAAATCATTCTTTAAATTAATATTTTCTTTTAAAAAAAAGTTCTAAAGAGAAAGTTATAAAAATGCCGGTAGAGAGCGCTCTAGACTTTGCAGTACCGAATAACTACTTTTTACCATTTTTTTAACACTGTTAAATGTTTTCTAAAGCTTAGACCTTAACTTAAATTTAGTGTGCACAAGTGAAATCATCGGGATTGGTTAAGTGGAGAAAATTTAACTGTGTTCAGGGGATTGATTTTTGAACGATCGTATGTAATGAGCAAAATAATAACAAAATGATGGAAATCAGGACAGACAGAGATGGAATGAAAGGTAACCAACAAAAGGAAGAAAAACACTTTATTCAATCAAATGAAAATAAACAACACGAAGTACTCCATCACAGGAAATGTTCAAAATTGCGGCCTCCAACACGAACGCAGGCTTGAAGCCGTCGATGGATTGACCGCCCTACATTGGCGAAAACATTAGGCATCTCTCTTATGATGGCCGATGCAACGGATATCCGGTCAACAAGGTCTTCAGCAGAATCTACGATACCATCTTCGCATATCAAGCTCTTCATATGACTCCATAGGAAAAAGTCCAGACAGGATAAATCGAGTGAATGTGCCGGCCACCTAATTGGACCGCCACGACCTATCCATCGCCGCGGATACATGATATTCAGGGCTTTACGGGCATCCAGGCTGTAATGGTCCGGTGCTCCGTCGTGTTGGGACCGCATACGTCGTCTGATGGGTGCTGGAACATGGTTTAATAGTTCTGGCAACACCTGTTGCGGAAACACAAGATATGAATCTCCATCCAGGCGCGTTGGCAGTAAGTATGTCCCAATTAGATAATCGTGAACGATTCCGGCCCAAATATTAACCGCGAAACGTCGCTGGAACGAACGTGGACGTATTGTGTATGGGTTTTCATTTGACCACACATGATAATTGTGGATATTCAAAATACCCTCGCGAGTGAATGTGCATTCGTCCGTGAACAACACATGTGCACAAAAAGCAGGATCCACGTGCTGATTGACACGTGCCTGGTAATCCGCTGGTTCTAGGCCTTGAACTCTCTGCGCATGGTACGGATACATTCCTTCATCTCGCTGAACTCCCCACACGGTATTTAGGGAAACGTTAACTTTTTCGTACAGTTCCCGCGTGCGAGATTCAGGCCTCTCGCAGATACGATCCAAAATGTTATCCGTAACGGATGACGTTCTTACACTCCTGGAACGTCCGGCATCCTGCATGCAACTTGCAAAATAACCCCTTTTGCACAGTTGTTGGTGCAGTCGTTGTAATATCATCGCATCATTAACACGTCTGTTTGGAAAACGCTCTCGGTACAATCTTTGAGCTTCTGTTTCATTGCCGTGTGCAGCTCCGTACATGTAATGCATCTCGGCCTTCTCCTGGTTAGAGTACGAAACCATATTATCGGCTGTCCACAGAGCAAATTAAAACAGCTGCTGTGAACAGTTCCCAGTTTTACAATTACGCACTCGAATAAGTAACTTTTATGTTAGCGAAAATTTGCATACAAGTTCTTCTTCTTCCCCATGTCACATTTTCATATTCTTCTTCCGGAAACTTACAGCATAATGGTAGCCATAGCGCTTGCATGTATCTAGTTTGAACATGATCTAACACGTTTGCGTTTGAATTCAAATAATGCATTACTGAGCGAATGTTGTTTGTTTTGATGTGTACTATCACCTCTTAAAGTTTATTTCATCTCTTATTTTTTTGCTCATTACATACGATCGTTCAAAAATCAACCACCTGAACACAGTTAAATTTGCTCCGCTTAACCACTCCCGATGATTTCCCTTGCGCACACAAAATTTAAGTTAAGGTCTAAGCTTTAGAAAACATTTAACAGTGTTTAAAAAAACCGGTAAAAAGTAGTTATTCGGTACTCCAAAGTATAGAGCGCCCTCTACCGGCATTTTTATAACTTTCTCTTTAAAACTATTTTTTAAAGAAAATACTAATTTAAAGAATGATTTTAGCGAAAACCGCAAATAAATCGACCCATTTTACCCTTTTTTATCATCATTTGCAATTTGGGAACCTAAACTTTGATGGTGCCTGCCTCCTTGGAATACGTTTGGGACCCTTGGTTTTCTATTTACTATTACTCGTCTTGATGTGTTATATCACCCCCCTGCGTATGTACCATGAGTTTAGGGACACCCTGTATATATACATACATATATATAAACAATTAATATAATTAAACTGACATCCTAATACTGCCAGCATATGCACTATTATATATACATAAAACTAAACATGAGATATTTACTGACATCAAACATCCATGTATGACGTGAAAGTAAATACCGTTTCTAATATATTTGATGTCGAAATTAATATTGAGAAGTAAGTGAATGCTATTGCAAATAGCAAATTGATGAAACAGTTACAACTGAATTTTCTTAATCATTAGACGCAGTTCTGCGCTTTAAACTCTGAGCAACACAGGTTAACATATATCCATTCATCATTAACTAAATAGGGTACATATGTTACAAGTTCCAAGTCACGCGCTAGTACACATTAAATATTGCACTGAAAATAATTCTAATTTAATCTTCGAAAGTATATTAACTATTAAATGCATTCTACAATATATACTTATTAGTATTATATATCAGTACAGAAGTCGTATTTTTTCATAGACTTTTATATTTTTATTATTTAATTAAGCAACTGTATTTTCATAAATTCGACATCTCAAAATATCCGTTAAGTAAGAAAATAGGGCAATTCCATCGTAACTGACGTAACATTTTATCATCGAATTTTGTTTTCTAATCTATGCAGAGAATTTACTAATAAAGCTAGAACAAATTTTTACAATTTAAAATATTTCTTACTAAGGCCTTAATACTCAAATACATGCAGATTATTTCAATCTCTCTTTGAGTCCCAAAAATTGCAATTCAAAATTCTGTAACTGACGTAACATAAAAGAGGCGAACATTTTTTCTGCCTTCATTAAAGTGTAAAAATTATCAAAACTATCCCGTTAAAAGAAGTGATTTAATGTTCTCAACAACACTAAGTAATGCCAAATTATAACAGTAAGTTGTTTAATTAATTTCTGAATAATAAAAAAGAAAAAAAATGGCATTCACACGTCTAACTGATGTAACTTTTATTGTGTAACTTACGTAAAATTATGACTTTACAAAGACAATAATGGTACTTAACTTAGCTTGTAAACAATAATTTACAATGCCTTTTTATTAGGATTTTTCTATATAATATAAAAATATCAAGTTTTCCAACCATACCCTTTACCCCCCCCCCCCCTCCAAAAAGAAAAAGAAAAAATGATGATTTTCTGTGGAATTGCCCAATAGTAATTTGTTACTTTTGTTTGTATAACCCCGTTGCGACGAGACACTTTTACTGAATTTTTAATCTTCTTTAACCGTTTTTCTAAAACAGAAATTTTTGGTTAATTAAATCGGGGTAGTACTCTGATAAAATAAGGCAAAAATTACAATAAAAAAAACTGGTTGGAATAATCAAGGATTCTGAGCACCTTATGTGTCACGTATTAGTGGCGCCCGTCCCGAAGAGGTTAATGCTTTTGTCTGAATATTAAAAACATATTTTTATATTGTGTATGTTATTGATTTTTTGTGTATCTTTGATCATTTGCACAGAACAGAAGTAGTAAGAAAAATAAATATATTTTAAAACATAATGTTTATGTAAAAATACCAAAAAAACAAAGAGGTAGAGAATATATATTGAAGGTAAAGGAAGAGGTAAAATATATTTTGTGCAATAAATTTCAAGTTTTAAAATGCTGTCAGCGGCTCATAAAATATGGTACCTTGCCGGCCACTCAGAGGGAATTTTTGACAATAGCAAGCATACACTGAAAAAAAAAAAAAAAAAAAAAAAAAAAACTCTTTAAGGATACTAAGAATTTTTTACGAAATCATTTTTCTTTTAATCTTTTTACTTTTTCTTTTAAATTTTTATCTTTTGCGTGTCTCAGTAAATACTATGCACTTTCTATTATACAAGAAGTAATTTGTAGTTAAACTCTGCAACGTATGTAAATTCCATTATAGGTTAAATAGTTTAACATAATTAAAATACTTCGCAAACAATATTTCCCACTGTACCATTATGTATGGAAATTCTTTCGTGTGGTCCTGTAAATGGATAATTAATAATCTTTGCGCCGCATGCTCTACAGAATGTATATATTCATGACCTTCATAAATGCAGATCAATTTCATTGTATTGGAAAATGTGTAACAACATTAAAGTGCATAAGAAACTATTTTTTCACATTGTCCGTAATGTAACGGAATACTTTTGGCTGTCCCTGTAATTGAACTATACTTCTGATTTTCAAAAAAATTGAAATATCTCGACAGAATTCTGCAAGGATTAGATATATTCAATTTAAAATGATTCGGTTGGGTAAATTTTGCACTTTTATATACGGACAGACGGACAGACAGACTGACAGACGAACGGGCTAGATGACAACTATAGGTGCTACGTATTTATATAATTACGAACGCACCTGAAAAGTTGTTTTCTAACTAAGTTTTCTCCATTTTATTCTAGATCTTTCCATATAAGTCTACTTTAAAAAAATATATATAGATATATTATCCTAAATTCTATGCTCAAAGTTTTTCTTTGCAGCAAAACTTAATTAATGAAAAAACACACAGAACCTCTTCTTATTCTTGAAAGAGTCGTTTTTAAGTAACAACCAGAAGATTTTATGTTCTTTTTCGTCTCCACTAACTACAAAACTTTACTGGGAGCATTTACGACACAGAATAACAGTGTCGAATAGCATAAAAGATGTGTTGCAACAGTGTAATTACGGCAACACTATTTATTGGTATAAGAAGAGATTGGAAAACTTATATATTTTCTTTATTAATGTTCTCTTTTTATAGTCCAATTATTATAGGATATATATAGATGATCATTTTTGTTTTTGTACTTTTTGAAACAGATTTTAATCTGCTGCTTTTATGTTTATTAAAGGTATTAGCTTTTAAATTAAAAATATTTTCCACGTAATTATATGTTCAGAGTCTTAAAGCCATGCATTAATTTTAGAAATATACAGGGCGTATCAGAAATGCTTCAATGAACTTAGGGGGATGATAGTGCTCATCAAGCCGAACAAAAAATGCAATTGGAACATGGGGTCGCGTATGACTTTTAAAGGGTAAAATCTCAAAAATATAAATATCGGAATCTCGCATGCTGTTTTTCTGCATAACTGGCTAATAGCACGAAGCTGGTTTTCCTTTCACTTTTTGCATATCCGATCAGAAAGAGATAACAAAAACTTGGAAGAAAGCCAAACAAATCTGTTAGCAGGAATCCACGTATGCAGATCTCTCGTAGTCTTCGAGCGTTTCCGCCAGTCGTTCCTCCACAGATGTACTCTGTGTAATAATGTCCGCGGTTAACACTTTGAATAATTGTTGTAAACTATTTGTTACTCTGGACGTCACGAGCTGTGTTGTACCTATTATTTGCAATAAATAATTTCCTGGAGTGTTTCTTTCTCGTCTCAGTTTGTAATTCTATTTGTAAAAGTTGTGTTTTTATGCGCAAATTAACAAAAAAAGCAACTAGGACTATTCTTCAAAGTAGAGACCATCGTAGTCCAAGACGTTTTGCGATCGTTCTGCCAGATTCCGGATTTGCTGGAAGTACTATGGTGACTCCTTGGAATCGAAAAACTCTTGACATGCTTATTCAACTTCATTAAAAGATTCAAATCGACGGCCCTTAAAAAAAGTGTTGCACTGATCGTAAGAGTCCATTATGGGATGGAGACATGTATGGACTGTAGGTGGGGAAGGAATAATTTCGACGCCGTCTAACTGTGCAAACTTGTCCTTGATCCTCTGGGCCACGTGCGGTTTGTCATTGTCCTGACGAAACAAAACGCGCTTTCGGCGGACCAATCTTGGACACTTCTGCACCAAATTGACTTAGACGCAATCCAACTGCTGGCAATTGATGGCACAATCATTTGGAAGATACAAATTCTGGTAACTATTAGATTAATAATTTCCCAGAACTATTTGCTCAACCTAATATATGAAACCATGCTATACTTTTAACATGATGCATTAAATTTTTAATTAATTAAAATAAAATTAATTATCGAAGATTTAAAACTATATTAAAAATTCGAATTCATATTCTTTTGGAGATGGGAGGGGTATAATAATTGTAATAAGTAGTTTTTTTTTCAGACACTGCGAAAAACAAATATGATACATATTTTACAACTGTATAGGTTTCAGCGGAGTTAAACAACTAATGGAAAGTAACTCTTTCGTTTTTCAAACTTTAATGTCTATCCAAATTCACTTCACTAGTGGTTGTTATTTATATACCCTGTCAAGTGTAAAAGGAGATGAAAGAAAAGAACATAAAAATAACTACACCGCTAATTTGTTGGTTTCCCATAATAACAATACTTAGTGGGTCATTTTAGTTTTAATTCTTTGAAATGTGATTTTTAGATGATGAAACTGCTCAATAGAATTGACATAAAACTGATTTTCTACTCTTAAGGTGTTTGTGATTTTCTTTTCCATACAAAGCATTGTCACGGGATATTTTAGCTGCATATAACAAAAAGACTAACTTTTCAGACACGTTAGAGAGATCATCCGCACAACAGAAATTGTTTATTGGATCGCTTAATTACTATATGAGCCAAAATTAATTTAGTCTGTGATAGATTATGAATCTCTTATTATTGAAATAAATTACATACTAACTATTTTGTAACAAAATGTCATTTATATGAGAAAAAAGTTTTCAAGACCGTAAATGCATGGTATCACATGTAACTAATAAATAAAAGCTAATCAAACGACAATATAAAGCTCCAAACGGCAAAGAAGGATCATATAACTCCTGAGTTATACTTTGCATTTAAGGGTTTTTTTTTTTTTTTTTTGGCATTTAATTTTGTTATCCAGACTTTTGGATCTTCTGTAATTTGGAGCTCTCTTTTATAGCAAATAAAGAGGATTCGTAAACCAAAAGTTAGGATTTGACCAATCTCACAATTTTCCAATGACCATTTATATAAAAAAAAAAATAGCAACATTTTTATTTATTTTTATTTTTTTACGGGAATTAAAAATTGTAACTTTCTATACAGTTGACAATTTATGTGAATGATGATATAAAAAGTTAATGCCATATGTCGTTATATCTGAGCGAAATATAAAAATAATATTATCCGGAACGTTTAAGTTTCCGTAAGACTTAAACAGTCTTTATGGCATATTTTCCTAAATATATAAATGCTGTTTATCCTTGAATAACATTTATATATATATATATATATATATATATATACAGGGTGTTCCGTTAAAGGGGTCCAATATTAATAGGGGTAATAGAGGAGATCACACGGAGCATAAATCGGTACATAATGCCTGGCCGGATCTCAATAATTTTCAAGTTACAGCAAATAGAATGAAAAATCGGAAAATTGTAAAAGAACCCTCATTGCTAAACTATCGATAAAGCTACATAAAAACGAAGCACATATTTAGAAAGAGCAGAAAAAATCCTACGAAATGACATAAGTTGTTTTAGAATATTGAGAATTAATGGCGAGTTACAAGCTCTGAAACAGTGAAAAAATACAAAATCAAATATTTAGCAAAATAGTTAATCGTTAATTCCAAAAATGCAACTCTACCTACATCAAGGAAAATGTTATAAAATTTGGTCCATTCCGAAAGCTTTCGAAGAAGCTGACAATAAACCATATCAGTTTAATTGTATGGGAGAAATCAAGCAGTTCCCTAGTTACAACTCTGTACTGTTGCACGCTCGGAAAGGGCGAAACTCCGCCCATGACGATTGTAAACACCCCGTTTTAATATATTTCAATTATACATTTCTGATCAACCTCTATCAATACCCTTTCATTATTCAGTCTGGTCAAGTGAATGACATATTGTGCAGCTCTCGCCTTGTCTTAAAGCAAACTCCGTGACTGCTGCGTTTCCTCCATGAACTTTCAGGATGATGAAGAAGAAGTACTTTTTATGCAAATTTTCTATGTGTATAGGAAGAAAAGTGTAATAAAACAGCAGTCATCAGTGGGCGTTATGTTAAAGGGAGGCTGTTGTAAGTGGGATTGTAGTAAGTTGATGTATAATAATTATGCCGGAATACTCTAACGAAGAATATGCGGACATGCATCTGATGTACGGGCAAGCTCATGGAAATGCATGTCTAGCACAGCGCATGTACCGTGAGCAATTTCCAAGGAGACGTTGGCCAAGTTCGAAACTCTTCATAAAAATCGATAGACGATTACGGGAGACTGGATCGTTTAATACAGCAAGCATTGATGCAGGGAAACCTCGACATGTACGAACACCTGCAATGGAAGAAGATGTACTGAATATTTTTAAAGATAACCCCTCCACGAGTACACGAGCTGCTGCGTCTGAAGTCGGTGTTTCTCACCAAAGTGTGTGGCGTGTTCTGCGTGCAGAAAACATGCACCCCTTTCATGTGCAGCGGGTACAACTGTTATCAGTAACAGATTGTGCTCAGCGGACAGAATTCGTACACTGGTTGCTTAATGTAACAGAAAATAATCCACAATTTCTGGAAAATATTTTATTTACTGATGAAGCAACATTTACGAGAGAGGGCGTGGTAAACACGCACAATATGCACACATGGTCATATACAAATCCACACACTGTTTTCCCGTCGAACGCACAACAAAAGTTCAGTGTGAACATATGGGCAGGTGTCCTCGGCGATTATCTCATAGGACCATATTTACTCCCAGATGTACTCAATGGCAGTAGGTACTTGGTTTTCCTACGGGATATCTTACCGCAGTTACTGCAAAATGCGCCAGCAACATTGCGCCACAATATTTGGTTTATGCACGATGGCGCACCGGCACATTTTTTCATAGGTGTTCGCAATCACCTCAATTCAACATATCCTGGGAAATGGATTGGACGCAGTGGACCTGTTACTTGGCCTGCACGCTCTCCAGACCTCAATCCGTTAGACTTTTTTGTTTGGGGACACCTTAAATCGCTGGTGTATGAAACGCCTGTGGATACACCGGAGGATTTACTAGCGCGAATCGTTGTCGCTAGAGGAGACATTCCCAACTCCGTCGGAGTTTTTCGGCGTGTTCGCCAATCTTTACGACGTCGCTGTCGGCTGTGCGATTCTGTTAATGGGCGCAACTTCGAACACCTATTATAATAATGTCCGTTCGTCAGCCTTCCGACATTGAACTGTGCAGCGCAGGCCAGAAGACTATGCTTCACATATGTCATAAAGTACGTGGAATGTAATTCTTTATTTGTCATTTTTCTTTTATTTTCAACACTTTTTGGCACAGTATTTTGTAAGTCACAGACTGTGGTGTACTCAAATTGTAAATTACAAAGTTTGTATGAATTAATTTAAAATTTAGTGTCTTTTTTAAATTTATAATTAATAAAATTATTATGCTGTTTGTTATTATTATTTCCTATCATAAATTATGATGCACATATACATACAATAATTGTCCATGTAAAACATGTACTGAAACTTCTTGCATAGTTACAAATCGCAATATTTTTAATTATTTCCGAATTTTCACCAACAGTTTAATTTTAAAGAATTTATCTTAAGCTTTATATCAATAAAAGACCACTTTAAAATGTAGACTATTATCGTAAAGTTATTTTGGTTCATTCAACTCTTGAATAATTAAAAATGTTGCATCTCAGAAGAAGCATGATCGAAAATGTATAGTTGAGAGTAATTAAAAAGGCGGTGTTTCCAATCGTGATGGGCGGAGTTTAACCTTTGCTAGTGTCAAAGAAAGCGGAGTTGTAACTAAGAAACTGATTAATTTCTCTCACACAATTAAACCGATATGGTTCATTGTAAACTTTTTCGAAAGTTTTCGGAATGGACCAAATTTTACTACATTTTCCTTGTTGTAGCTAGAGTTGTCTTTTTGGAATTAACGATTAACTATTTTGATGTATATTGGATTTCCTACTTTTTTCACTGTTTCAGGGCTTGTAACTCGTCAATAAATATTGCTATTTTAATACAATTGATGTCATTTTGTAGGTTTTCTTCTGCTCTTTCTAAATATGTGCTTCGTGTTTCTGTAGCATTATCGATAGTTTAGCAATGAGGGTTCTTTTACAATTTTCCGAATTTTCATTCTATTTGCTGTAACTTGAAAACTATTGAGATCCGACCAGGCTTTATATACTGATTTATGCTCCATGTGATCTCCTCTATTACCCCTATTAATATTGGACCCCTTTAACGGAACACCCTGTATATATATATATATATATATATATGCATATATATATATATATATATATATATATATATATATATATATATATATATATATATATATATATATATGTATATATATATATATATATATATATGTATATATATATATGTGCAAGAAAACCAATCACCTTAAGCAAACACGAATCAACATAATTATTTATACTTTTTAAACGATATCATCAATACAGATGATGCATTGTTACAGTAAATTAAAATTAATTATTTAATGAAATCGTATATGATGACTCTAGATTATCTCAATATAATATTCATTAAATCTTAGGTATTGAGCAGGAAAAATTTCATTAAGATTTAAATTTTTATTTAGCTCCGACAAACGAAATGAAAGCAATTTATACGAGATGTTGAGAAAATAATTAATTTGAGACAAAATTATCAGTATTAAATTTCAGATAAATGCACTGTGTAACAAATTAAGCGCAATATGAGCAAAATGTATCCCTACATCTTTTTTGAAGTTATAGGAAAGTTTCATATGGGGAGTCGTTTATTTCAAGTTTGCTCGCAAATGTTATTGTCGTATGTCCATTCTAATTAAATATTCTCGTTTGGAAATTCTGCGTCTGCATTTGTCAGCATATAATGCTCTGCGTTTGCATTCATTTTGAATTCATTAAATTAGAGTTCTATCTACCGAATCTTAATTAGGTCTGCTTTGCACTCTACTACATTTTTGTCGCTTTATAAGTAAGTGTATTAGTTATGGTCGATTAGCAGTTTCTGTCATGAATCTATATTAATTCAAAATTATGCAGTTGATTTATACTTATGAAACTAATATATAATAGCACAATTAATTAATATTTCAAAAGTTACTTTTACAATAATATTACAATCAAAAATTTTATTTCATACAGTTCACAAGATTTGATATTAGTTTGATGTTTTGTTGAACTGGGAAAGTTTGTCCGAGAAAAAAATAAATAATAATGACAATAATACATTACAAAAGCCAGTGTTCCTGCCGATCTTCAGCCTTACATACGCAGGTATTTCTTATTTAAAAAAAATATAATAATAATAATAATAAATAAAATAATAAACCTGTGACTTTACGATGAATTGAGTGCCTACACTGTCCATCCCTGCTTCCTTGCACCAGGCCCCCGAATTGCTATACAGCATATCTCGTGGTCAGCTGGAGACGAGACAGGATGATTATTTTATAAAACATGCCAGTTATAGATTGCTTCTTTCTTTATTTGATACTAGCTGAAGGCCGGCGTTAGTCAGGCCTTGGTAATAACATTAAAAAATATTGAATTTGAAGTTGTTGTTTCTTTTAAATCTTCAAACGGATTTTCTCTGAATTTATAATTTTAGCTGAAACATTCTCGAACAAGAATTAATTGTGGAATATTTTGCAATCTTCTCTCGCGGGCCTCTCTTAGCCAGGCGGGCGCCGCGAAGGATCACGTGACGTTTGAGAGAATTGATATTAAAAAACATTTTTTTTCTTTCTTGTTTTTTTTTAGTTGGTTTTGTGAATGTAAAATATGAACGCAGTAAGTAGACTGCATTTTTTCTCTTCGTCTTCTAAAATTAGAAGAAATGTTGTTTTAATTTTAAAAGGAAAATTTATCTCGAGCATAAAATCATGCTATTGTTCTTTATGGCTTCTTAATAGAAGAAAATAGTTGCTGGAAATTTAATTGTATTTAGAATCATGACTTCTAGAAGGAGCAAAGCAACTAAATATGTTTCATCTGTAAGTATGTAAATAATATACATTATGTATATATTCGAACTGTAAATAATAATCTACAAAAAGTTCTAGTGATGATGATTATTTACAAATGATAAACACAAAAGTAAAAACTTTTATTTGTGAAATATGATGACTTTAATATGATTTAAATGAAATCTTGACTTCTTATAATAATGCTCTCCCTATAACAATTTCGTGAACTGTGATTTAATTGTGGAATAACTTGAAATTCTTCAAGTTTTGGTGCCGAAAAGACCCGGAAAAAAGGTAAGAAATACCTTTATTATTCTGCATGACTGTTGATTTTTTGAAAATATACATTTTTCATGATCATTTATTTTGAACATCGAATTTAAATTTAAACATGGATAAGCCTGATAAGCTTAAAAGTAAAAGAGCTACTGTTCGTGCAGCCATTACGAAATTAATCACAAAATGTGATACATTATTATCTGTTGATATTGATAAAACTGATTGCGACTCATTAATGGAATCATTAGAGCTCGTAAATGAAAAGGAAGCTCAACTAAAGGAATTAGATTCCGAAATAGATGAGCTAATTCAGGAAAAAACTGAATATGAAAAAGAACTAAAATCGGTAGAAGAATATTCTGAAAAAATATCCAGTTTGAAATTTAAAATTAAGATGAGGCTTAAAAGATGTAAAATCGAAACTGAACCAAAAGTTGTACTAGAATCAAGTAACGGTTCAAAAATAGGAAGTAAACCAGTTTCGGCAGTGAAGCTTCCTAAACTTAACATAGAAAAATTTTCTGGTGATACAAGCCAGTTCTTAGAATTTTTTAATTTATTTACTAGTGCGATAGATTCAAACGAATCGTTATCAAAAATTGAAAAATTCCAATATCTCAAATCCTTGTTGTCTGGTCCTGCATATAATATTGTATCTGGTTTTGAACTGACAGATCAAAATTATTCTACTTGTTTAAAATTGTTAGAAGAGAGGTATGGTAAGCGGGAAAATATCATAAACTGTTACATGAATAAAATTCTAAATCTTGAACCAGCGAAATCCTCTAACAATGTTACTTCTTTAAGGAAGCTGTACGATAATATTGAAACTAGTATGAGAAATCTTGATGCGTTAGGAGTAACATCAGTCTCTTACGGCCATTTATTACTACCAATACTAATAAGATTATTACCCGAAAATTTGATACTAGATTTTCATCGAAAACGTGACCCCGATAACTACTGTGAAGTCACCGATTTAATAAATTTTATTAAAACGGAATTAAGATGTCGTGAAGCTACTAATTTAGTAAACAATTCCCAAACCAAGACTTATGAAAATTCTAAATCTAAATATGAAAATCCTTCAAGTAAATATCAAAATTTTCCGCAAAAGAAAAATATACCTTCAGCTGCTGCTTTAAATACATCTACAAAACAGTTTTGCATATTTTGTAAGTCTTCTGATCATGTAGGACTAAATTGTTCGAAATTCACTGATGAACAGAAACGATATAAATTAAAGAAAGAAGGTCGCTGTTACAAATGCTTTTTTAAGTCGCATTTATCAATTAACTGTCGAACAAAAATTAACCCTTGTTCCAAATGTGGTAACACTACCCATAGTACTTTGTTTTGTTTTAAAGAAACAGCAAAAGAAAATCCTGAAAAAGAAATGAAAGGTGCAATTGTATCTATGATGTCAGAACAAAAATATAAACAAAATAAATCTACATTATTGCAGACTTGTACAGTTTCCGTGTCTGCTGGTAAGGAATGCTTGTTGGCTCGCGTTTTATGTGATAGTGGTTTAGAAAAATGCTTCGTGAAGAGATCGCTAGTACAAAAATTAAAATTGAAGCCATTGCGAAGAGAAAATTTATTAGTTTATCCTTTTGGGCGGAGACGCCCTTATGAATCTTGTTATGAAGTAGTTTCTCTTGAATTATCCAGTGCTGTGCAACCTATTAACTCGATAAATATCGAAGCACTTGTGGTTGATAATATAACTGGAGCTTCTGTGAAAACACTAGAACCAGAACTTCTAGACATAATGAGAACAAGAGGCTTTAAGCCTGCTGATACAGGTCTTGAACAGGAAATAAATATTTTGCTAGGGTCTGACTTTTTGTGGAAAATATTAAAGGGAATCGAGGGAAAATTGACAAAATAATTATACGTTGCAGAAACTATTTTCGGTCATACGGTGCAAGGGCAAATAGAGTCTAATAAAAAAGAAGTAGCTTGTTTGCGTGTTTCAGTTGAAAATATAAATACCCAACTGAAAGCATTTTGGGATCTTGAATCATTTGGCATTGCTGAAAGCAATGAAAAGAACATTACCGATCATGAGGTAATAAAAGAATTTAAAGAGAATCTAAAATTCGTAAATGGGCGTTATGAAGCAAAATTATTGTGGAAAGATTCTCGCGAATTACTTAGAAATAATCTTGAAGTAGCAAAGAAGCGGTTTTCTAGTTTAGAAAATAAATTCTTGAAAAACGATTCTCTATTTAAAGAATATAACTCCATTTTGCTAGAGCAGTTTAATGAGGGTGTAATAGAATTATGCACCGAGAAACATTCTAATAATTCCTATTACATGCCACACAGACCTGTTATCCGTGACGACAAAACTACAACAAAAATGCGCATAGTCTATGATGCTTCTTCCAAATATGGTGATTCTCTATCATTAAACGAATGTTTGAATCACGGCCCTAGCTTAAATCCTAATGTTTTAGACATAATTTTGAAATTCCGTTTACATAAAATTGCCTTTTCGGCTGATATTGAAAAAGCTTTTCTGCAAATATCTGTAGCCGAGGAAGATCGCGATTATCTTAGATTCTTATATTATGAAGATTTTGATAAGAATAAAAACATAGTACCCTATAGAATGACCAGAGCTACTTTTGGTGTCACCTGCAGTCCCTTTATCCTTGCTTGTACTATTAAGCACCATATTAATAAATATAAAAGCTCTCATAATAACACATTTGAAATCCTAAATTCTTCTTTTTATGTTGATGATTTGTTTTCAGGAGAAAACGATGTTCTAAAAGCCTTTAATTTAACTAAAGAAGCTGTTGATATTTTGAAAGAAGGGGGGATGAAGTTAAGAAAATTTGAAAGCAATTCTCAGGAACTTAGGAAAAAATGGGTTGACGAAAACATTCCTGTTTCTAGTCCCGAACCTCCAAATACTTCTTTGAAAATTTTAGGATTGATCTGGAACAATACAGAAGATAAATTAGGACTAGAATTACGACCATTGTTAGAAAATTTAAGCAATGATTCTTGTACAAAACGGAACGTTTTGAAAATTGCAGCTACGTTGTTTGATCCAGCCGGATTTATTGCCCCTTTTGTTATTCGTGTCAAATGCCTTTTACAGCAATTGTGGGTTATGAAAATATCATGGGATGACAGTTTTTGTGGTGAGCTAGAAAATGATTGGAAAAATTGGCTTTCAGAAATCCCTGATCTCGCTCACTTGAAAATTCCCTGGCAGTATTATAGAAACCTGATCATGGAAAAGGAGCATCTCCAGTTGGATATTTTTCCTGGTGCTAACCCCAATGTGTATGTTCCTGAATTTCTTTCCTTGCCCGAAGATCAGTGCCCTAGCGTTAAAATTGTTGCTACACAATTACCTGATGTTTCTAAAGAGAAGTCTCGAAAATCAGCAACCATTTCTTGTGTTGTTCAAACAAATAAAGCTGATGAAATTCCTATTTTTAATTTTGAAAAATATAGCTCCCTAAAGAAATTGTATCGAGTAACTGCTTGGCTATTTAGATTTATTTCTAATATAAAATTAAAGATAGAGAAAAGAGATTTTTCAGAATTATCAGCTGAGAAAATTTTACATGTTGTTGAAAATTTTTGGTTTAAGCTAATGCAGGAAGAAAGTTTCCCTGAAGTTGTAAAATACTTGAAATGTAGCAAGAGTATCCCTAAAGAATTTAATCTTCTACGGTTAATTCCTATGTTGTCAGATGAAGGTTTGCTATTCGTACGAGGACTGTTACAAAAGTCTGATTCCTCATTTTATGAAAAACATCCCTTTGTGATTCCTGCAAAACATAAATTGACTGAATTAATCGTGAAAGATGCACATGAAAAAGTTTTTCATTCAGAAGTGCCCAGAACATTAGTGCAAACTTGTGAAAAGTTTTGGATTTCAAAATCTAGACAGCGCATAAAATCAGTCCTAAACAAACGTGCAATCTGGAAGAAATCTAACGCACGCCCTGGTGAACAAGTTAGAGCACCTCTAAAACATATCTTGTGTTTACCTACCATAAAAGTGAACGATTTGATTTTACTAGCAACCAAAGAATCTTTAGTGAAATGCTTCCGTTTACGTGAGACTCTTCTGAATCATTTCTGGAAACGCTTGAAAAATGAGTACTTCTCAACTTACAATCTGCTGACTACACGGACCAGAACTGACTTCTGACTTTGAAATATATGATGTGATTCTTATGCATATGAACATTATATTAAAAGACCTATTGATTCTTGTGTATAATTTAGAAGTGGAAAAAACTCTGAACTTTTTTATTATTAGAACTGAAAAAAAAAAAAAAAAAAAAAAAAAACGCTGATATTATTAGAGACTCAAGAACTCTTTTGTTTATTGACTTAAAAAAAAAAAAAAAAAAAAAAAAAAAAAAAAATATATATATATATATATATATATTTTTTTTTTCACTTAAAAGAAAAAAAAGTTTCTTGTTTGATAATATTTCTAATTTTTAGTTTAATTTTTTTGTATTGAATATTCCAGAAAGGGTTGTAAAGATTTAAATTGTTCTTTCTATTTTTAGTAGCAGAAACCTGTTGGCAAATTTTTAAATTGTTTATTATTTTATTTGAAGTCCAGTATGTAAGTATATATTTTGATTTTGTATTGTATTTACGTATAGTGTAACTGATAATTTTTTAGAATAATTTTTATTTCTACTTTAATTATTTGAATCTCCATTTTGATGAACCCTTGTTCATCGGGGGGGAGTTTGTGGAATATTTTGCAATCTTCTCTCGCGGGCCTCTCTTAGCCAGGCGGGCGCCGCGAAGGATCACGTGACGTTTGAGAGAATTGATATTAAAAAACATTTTTTTCTTTCTTGTTTTTTTTTAGTTGGTTTTGTGAATGTAAAATATGAACGCAGTAAGTAGACTGCATTTTTTCTCTTGGTCTTCTAAAATTAGAAGAAATGTTGTTTTAATTTTAAAAGGAAAATTTATCTCGAGCATAAAATCATGCTATTGTTCTTTATGGCTTCTTAATAGAAGAAAATAGTTGCTGGAAATTTAATTGTATTTAGAATCATGACTTCTAGAAGGAGCAAAGCAACTAAATATGTTTCATCTGTAAATATGTAAATAATATACATTATGTATATATTCGAACTGTAAATAATAATCTACAAAAAGTTCTAGTGATGATGATTATTTACAAATGATAAACACAAAAGTAAAAACTTTTATTTGTGAAATATGATGACTTTAATATGATTTAAATGGAATCTTGACTTCTTATAATAATTCTCTCCCTATAACAATTTCGTGAACTGTGATTTAATTGTGGAATAACTTTAAATTCTTCATTAATACTTAGAGGTAAAAGCGATTATAAGTAGATCGTTTTTGTTTTTCACGTAAAATTGTTTCATAGTTTAGCTAGACTAGCAAAGTCGCGCAGAGGAAGACCGCATTTTAGCATTTTCATCGAAAATTTCTCAGCTTTTAATATTTTTGAAAATACTTCTACCCATCTGGAGGTTTCAAAATGTTTGTCGGTGACGTAAAAGCGTTTTGTTGATATGTTCTAGAAAAATGTGTCTATTACTGAATTTAGTTACTTTAGTGCAGAAAAAATATCGTCTACGTGAGGCGCAAGGGATAATTATCGTTCCTATTCTCCGAATGCTGAAATTTTTATTGGTTATAAATGTAACGGATTTTCAGCGTGTATAAAAATATCATGAAAAAAAAAAAACGATTATCTGAGCGAAATATGCTCACCGGTTGTCAGCTTAGTTAGCTTAAACAGTAGAGCATTGGACTCGTAAGCCAAGGATCGGGGTTCGATTCCCTGGGTGGGCCATTTTTTTTGCTCAATTGGAAATATTCAATTCGAAGGATAACTTTACAAACCAGTTTGATTGTGTTAATATTATAGATTATATACGTACCCATCATTATATGGAGTTCCTTTACCTGCGGTTTATCATATTGAGCTGTCTACATGACAGACCAGATGTTACTTACATCTAAGGTTATCTGAGCGAAATATGGTCACCGGTTGTCAACTCAGTTAGCATAAACGTTAGAGCATTGGCCCCGTAAGCCAAGGATATGGGTTCGATTCCTAGGCTGGGCATTTTTTCGCTAAGTTGAAAATATTTAATTCGTAGGATAAATTTACCAATCAGTTTGATTGTGTTAAAATAATAGAATAGGGTAGACCGGGGCACGTTTACGCAGTGTCCTTTTTCCGAAACGAGTTATAATTGGTGGGCTACCAGTCATGACAGATTAACGCTGCTCCCTAGCGGGAATTCTCACTTGATTTTGAGTATCAGTCGAGCTTCGATCTAGCATGTGGAAAGGATAACATGTTTTCTGTGAAGATGAGTAAATTTTGTGTTGAACATATTGAAACTTATTGTGACCTAATCATTCTTAGTTAAGGACAAACACATATATGGACATTAGCAGAATTTTATCCTTTTTGAGAACTGTTTTTGTATGAACAGGAATGTTATTAATTTTCTTTGCACGTTAAAAATAAATCCAAACATGGCGACGAGCCACTTTCGCGCATTGACAGCGTGTCAACTTTTACGCACGTTCTTACTGCGTAAACGTGCCTCTGAAGCTTTTTTGCTCCATATCTTTTTAGAATTTTCAGACTATTTAGAATTTGCAAATCATTTTAACGTATAATTGAGTAACATATTCGTCTCTTATAGCTTACAATCATATGGTTCTGTCCTCATGCCTGTTCAGCTTTAATTTTATAGACTATTCAGTCTGTAATATTTTTTCTTTATTTTACAGATGGTAAGACATTATATTTAAAAAAAAACTAACAGAACCAAGTTAGATCTCAAAATAATGAAAAAGGTCGTTCTGCAAGTGAGACTATATCCGCAATCCTAACTGATATCCCGATTAAAGAAGCCGCCAGACAAGAGCAGTTAGAAGCGAAAAAGAAAAAAAAATAATCGCACAATAAAATAAAAAGAAGATATTACTATAAAATGTACGAGTTTCTATGGAAGACAGCAAAGAAAAAGTATGAATGCAAAAACTGCAAAAGGAAAAAAAAAATGTTGGTACACTCTGGAAAAAAGAAAATAGTGAATGAATCTGGTGAAGAGGAAAACTGTGTATGTATTTATTGCTTGAAATCATAAAACCAATCCAAAAAAGGACAAGACTGGGTTCAATGCCTTAGATGCAAAAGGTGGACCCATGAGAAATGTGAAAAAGGAAATACTTTATTTTTTGTTTCTAAAACTGTAAGAGTGATGATGAAGATGACTAAATAGTTTCAGTTTTTAAATAGCAATAATCCCTATGTTTGCAATTTAGTCTATAAAATGTTCATTAATTAATTCTGTTTATTTATTTTTATTTTTAAACAGTGTTTTAAGTTATAAATAAAACATTTCAATTTGATTAAATATTTATTTCACGGACGCTTTGTTATCACTTATAATATGCGTAAACGTGGCCCACGTGATGCGTAAACTTACCCCGTTCCCGGTGCAAGTTTAGGCAAGAGAGTAGGACTTAAAAAAAATACGGTTAAAAACACAAATAAGGCAACAACTGAATACACAAATTTTGACTTTATTAACTGCTTTATAAAACCACAATGTCTAAAATTTCCTAAGTTGAAGCATAAAAATTAGAAAATTCATTGAAAAAAAACCGCGTAAATGTTCTCCGGTCTAGCCTACTGATTATATATATTTTTTTTTTCATTCTGCATTTTTCTTGGTGATTTTGTTTTCGCGTCGGACCTTTTAAGATACCCCCGCAAAAAATAGTTCTTAGAATAGTTCTTTCATCGAAAATTTCTCAGTTTTTATTATTTTTTTCAAAATACTTCTACCCATCTGAAGGTTACAAAATGTTTGCAGGTGACATAAATACGTTCTGTTGATATGTTCCCAAAAATGTGCCGAACTACTGACATTTAGTTACTTTTAGTGCAGAAAAATTATCGTCTGCGTGAGGCATAAGCGAAAAAGTCAACCGCAAAATCCAACATTTTTGTCTTTTTTTTTTTTTTTTTTAATGGTTAATATTTTTTTTTTTTAATTTTTGCGCCGGAACGACGAAAATGTTCGAAATTTAAGTATTTATCATTATTTTTCCTTTTCTCGAACGGTTCGGCCGTTGTACATTAAAGCTAAAGACTACAAAACTCCGACATTTGGTAATTCCATCCTATCCGCAATTGAAAGCAGGGACTAAGCATGAACACGTGCAAATCCACCGATTTTTTTTTATAAGTTTTTAATTAATATCTATTTTTTAATTATCAAAATATTAAAATTCTGTGTCTTAGGTGCATCAGGTAATGTCTTGGAGTACAATAAAAGAAATTTTAAAATTTCTAGGTGCGGTAGATTTGTAGATCTATTGCCAACAGACAGGCACACACACACAGAGCAAAACTTTCTTTTATTAGTATGAATAATGGTAGAAAAATGTTTTATGCCAAAATGTGTTAATATGAAAACAGAGGGTCGTATATGAGTACAACTCTGTAAATTACCAATGATGTGTTTTCTAAAGATTTGTTATGTTTTGTTTTAGTGAGGATAGAGAAAGATAATTAACACGATAATAAACAGTACTTCCAATAGTGTCATCATGTTTCGAATATATGAACCAATGTTGCAAGAAAGGTACATGTTTTCGCACAATTCGGCTAACAGTTTAAACATTTAATCCATTTATTTCCAAACCATTTTTAACTCATTCCATATGGAAAATTGGCGAATTAGAGGTTATAATTATTGAGAAATTTAATTAAGCGTTATTAGCGCAGAGATAATGAATCAAATTCCAAAACGTTTGCTTAACTTGTTATATTTTTTACATTTTATCCATATACAGGGTGTCCAGCGAATAAGACCCTGATTTCAAAATTAAATATCTCAAAAACAAAGATCAATAGGATTATGCGGTAAACGGTTTGTTTATTAGCTAAGCTGTAAAAATGTTATACAGAAGTTTCAAAATTTAGTTGCGAAAGCCGTTAACAGATGACGCTGTAATCGCAATGCTTGTAAACTGCTTCGAAGTCCAGAGCACTGGCGTCTCATTCCTAGATGGCTCCCTACGTAAAAACGAATATTGGGAAAGTCGATTTTTTCATTGGGGTGATGTGCAGAAGTGGAGACATCTGGCCACAGAATTATTGCATCAGCTTTAATTTTAGAAAATTTCAATTAATAGAATGTTCAATAAAATGTTTAGAAATCATTGTAAGAATTTTTTAAATATTTTATTAAATTCAATCTTTAATGCCTTATAATTATTTAAATCAAAATGCATACATTTAGAAAAATAATTTTGTACTTTTTATTTATTTTTTTATATTTTTAAATCACGGCATAATATTTTGATATTATTGTTTATACCTGAATTATTATAAAATAAAGTAATTTTTAAATTTTAATTTATTTTTAAATCACGGCATAATACTTTGATTTTAGCACAACACATATATTTCCTTTCTTTGTAAGCAAAGTTTTAGAGACATAAATTATGCATTATATTATTTCTTTTTTAAAAGGAATTGATGATGAGTCCTATCATCAACGTCAAAGCAAAAGTATTTTGGATGCTGCATTCCTTTCGAACACTTCGGATCCTATCGCTAGAAGCTGCACCATATTTCTGTGGTCAATGATAAAAAAAATGAAAACGAGTTTTTAAAATTAAAATTATTTTATTTAACTTAATTAAGTTTTTAAAAATAGAAACTTTGTATTTTTTCATTCAAACTACTCTCTACAATTAAAAAAATGATTTATGAATCATTATTATAAATGCTCAATGATTTTTAAAAAAGCGGTTTCTTTTAGCTTAATTAAATTTTAAAACCAGAGACTTTCAATTTTTTTATTCAAACTTTTTTCACAGTTTAAATAAATATTAAAAAGTAAAGATTTCCATTTTTTTTCAAATTCTCCTCTACTTGGAATCGATTCCACGATCTACCAATTAGGAGAGAAAAGACATACCACAGAGATATTGGAATCCGGACCAAAGTAGCTTATAACAAAATTTGAAACAAATCTCAATTCTGTCAACACAAGGCTCCGCTTCTGCACATTACCCAAATAAAATATTTTTTAAGTTCTTATATAATGATTGTTAAACTTTTTATTGAAAATTCTAATAATTGAAATTCTCTAAAATTGAAGCTGATGCAATACTTCTGTGACCACTTCTGCACATCACCATTTTATTTTAAATAGCAATTTAAACTACACAATGGAATCGTGTCCCTTAGCAATGCTGTAAACTTTTTCATTTTTGAATTAGCAAAAAATGAATTATAACTTCATTTTACTTAATAACAAAAAATATTTTCGACTGGAAAAATAGTAAATGAAAAAATGCATGGTTACGACTAAATAATAATTGAAGCCAAAAGTGATTCTTGTTCAATAAATAGCAAGTTACAACGTTTAGCGCAATTAGGGCATCAGATAGTGAGATTTGTTGCCAAATGGTATAATCAGTTATGAAAACAAACTTGATGATCAGTTATGAAAACTTTGCTTTAATATATTTATTTTAAATGTATGTATATTATTAATGTTTTTTCATACATATTAAATTGGTTTCGATATAAAATTAGATAGTTGGCGTTATTACGTAAAAAAAAAAAAAAAATGCTTGTGTATATGAAATGAAACAGTGAATAGGTTGTCAGAAAATATATTGCCAAATTTCCTTTTCCGCTAAGGCTGTTTTTCCTACTTCGCCAAGGTACCAATATTGAAAAAGTACCAAAAAATCTTTGCATGTTCAGGTTTGAAATAAATGACACAATAGCAAACATTTTGGTATAGTGTTGGTGTAATGTAAATGTTGCAAAATGTCTCAAAAAATGTTCCAAATTACTCCAATTCTCTTTAAAACTCGATTATGGAATAGGTCCGCTTTAAAAACAAAGCATCAATTTAACATATTTTATTAAGTTTATTATCATCAAACCACGACTGATAACATATGTTAGGCTGGATTATGTAATTTATTTGTACCAAGTATTTCAATTGTCTGTAGACTCGATTATGTAATTTATTTTCTTAATTAATGCATACTTTACGAACTAAACCTACTTTCCAATTTTCCTGATTTTTTTTATCAATGGTTACAGTTAGATGTATATATGTTTGTCACTGTCACGGTATTTTAGTTTGATCTGCGAAATATTATTATAATATTCAATATTAGCACTATTTCTGATAGTATTAATAGTCATAGAAGCGGTCTTCTTTTGGTCACCAATCATTTTTTGAAATTATTTCTGTGATAGATTGCCTCAAAAATCTCAAGGGAAAACAGCACTTTTATGTTAGCCGGCCACATTTGATAAACAACAAAGCATTGTTCCCATTGCCATTCATTTAAAATATAAAGCTTTCACTCTTTTAATTTAAAATACACACATGTTAAATATACATATTACATACATTTAAAATAGTTGCTTTCCCCCATTTCATAAAAAATTCAAAAGGATAAAAATAACAAATAATCTCTCTATTCTAAAAAAAAATAACTACCGCTGTCACCGCCGCCGCCGGTTTTGAATTTTTTGTGACCGGAGGTCTTTCTTCGTTAATATTAAGAAAAATAATGCATACAAAAATATGAAAAACAGTAGTATTATACAAAAATGTTTGATAAACACGCTGATGCAGACAGTTTTCAGATCGAAGAATTATTTTAAGAGATATTTAATGCTAAAGTTGGACAAAATCGTTCCACTAAAAAAGTTTTATAGGAGCAAAAACTGTTCATAGGAATTTAATCATTTTTAGATCATTTTATGCGTTAGAATTTGCCGGTGTGCAGATTGCTTTAATTTTTTTATTTTGACTAATTTTTTGAGGTTTTATTTCTATTTTAAATTCAGATTTTCAGCATTTCTAGAGATATTTTTAACAGACTAGGGGGCTCGGCCCCCTACGAGCTACGCTCGCCAACCCCCGTCCAGACACCGCAGACACTAAATGCACGCTAATTTGATCGGCTTTAAAAAGATTTCGAAAGATTGAATTATAATTTAAAAAACAGTGGCGATCTCCCTATAAACGAACTTCTATTCATTTCTCTTTGATTGGGGAATTTTAACGCTTAATCCGCTGCGGTACTACTTGATTATCCTGTCGACCAATTTCGCCAAATTATATAAATCGCCAAACCACTCGCCAAATTATACAAATTGATATAATTTTTATTTTAAATAACGAAAGAACAAATAAATTCGTACAACATTAATAAAAACACAAATAAAACGTCGAAATAAAAATAACTTGATGACGTATACACGTGTAACAACATTTCAAAATAAGCTAAGGAATTAAGTAAAGAGAGTCTTTGTCTCCTGGTATTTTTTAACAAAGCGAAAAGAAAGTTCTTTTAAATGAGACATTTTAAATTAATTCTCAAAATATCAAATAAATGTCTAGCGCAATTTCTAAATTTAAACTTTTTTGCAATATTATTTTGTGTTCATTTTATGTAATAACTATAATGTGACGTAAATATGACGTAATTTCTCCTAAGACTTCTAATGCATGTTAATGAATTTATTATTTTATAATATCATTTTTCTTTTAAAATTCACGTGTATACTTTTTATGACGTAATTTTTAAAAAGTTCCTGCTTTTTATACGTAATTATTTAATTCTAATTTGAAAGTTTTTTCCTGTTTATAATAGTCACGTGTAAATAAATTTTTAATTTGAAGCAAACATTATTGCTTGCGCTTTTTATATAGTTGGCAACAGTTTAAATTAGTACAATTTTCTGAAATCTGTAAAAAATATCTCTAGAAATGCTAAAAATTTGAATTTAAAATAGAAATAAAACCTGAAAAAATGAGTCAAAATAAAAAAATTAATGCAATCTGCACTCCGGCAAATTCTAACGCATAAAATGATCTAAAAATGACTACACTGCCATGTATAGTTTTTGCTGCTATAAAACTTTTTCAGTGGAACGATTTTGTCCAACTTTAGCATTAAATAACTCTTAAAATAATTCTTCGATTTGAAAACTGTCTGCATCAGCGTGTTTATCAAACATTTCTGTATAAAACCACCGATTTTCATATTTTTGTATGCATTATTTTTGTTAATATTAACGAAGAAAGGCCTCCGGTCACAAAAAAATCAAAACCGGCGGCGGCGGCGGCGGTGACAGCGGTAGTTACTTTTTTTTAGAATAGAGAGATTTTAGAAAGTGATATTAATTTAAACTGTTGCCAACTGTATAAACAGAGGAAGCAATAATGTTTGCTTCAAAAAATATATATATTTATACGTGTAAATAAATTAAAAATTTATTTACACGTGACTATTATAAACAGAAAAAACATTTGGAATTAGAATTAAATAATTATGTACAAAAAGCAGGAACTTATTAAAAATTATGTCATAAAAACTATAATTACGCGTGAATTTTAAGAGAGAAAGGAATTTGTAAAGCAATAAATTTATTAACATGCGTTAGAAGTCTTAAATAGGAGAAATTACGTCATATTTACGTCACATTACAGTTATTACATAAAATGAACACAAAATAACATTGCAAAACGGTTTAAATTTAGAAATTGTGCTAGACATTTATTTAATATTTTAAGAGGATACTTTTCAACTATTTTTGTTAGGAAAGCGCAAATAATATTTAATTTCTAACAGAAGTACTTTCACGTGAATATTAAAAAGAGAAAGAATAGTTTGGTCCAAATTACGTCAGATTAAAAACGATTAATTTAAAATGTCTCATTTAAAAGAACTTTCTTTTCACTTTGTTAAAAAATACCAGGAGACAAAGACTCTGTTTACTTAATTCCTCTTATATTAGCTTATTTTGAAATGTTGTTACACGTGTCTACGTCATCAAGTTATTTTTATTTCGACGTTTTATTTGTATTTTTATTAATGTTGTACTAATTTATTTGTTTTTTCGTTATTTAAAATAAAAATTATGTCAATTTGTATAATTTAGCGAGTGGTTTGGCGATTTATATAATTTGGCGAAATGAGTCGACGGGATAATCAAGTAGTACTGCAACGGATTTGGCGTTAAAATTCCCCAATCAAAGAGAAATGAATAGAAATCCGTTTATAGAGAGATCGCCACTGTTTTTTAAATTATAATTCAATCTTTCGAAATCTTTTTAAAGCCGATCAAATTAGCGTGCATTTAGAGTCTACGGTGTCTGAACGGGGGTTGGCGAAGGGGGCCGAGCCCCCTTGTGCTATAAACAAAAGTATTCTACTTCATCATCAATGTATTGTTTCTACTTTACACTTGTGAAAAATAAAATATGCTACTGCCCTGAAAAAAAAAATGATATTGGCGAGATTTGTGCCCGGCTAACTTAAAAGACCGTAAAAAAAAAACATTTTCGCGTAGCTGGTTTCTACGAAATTTGTAAGTGAAATCTAAAACGAAAAATTTTGTAAGGAATTTGTGTTAGTCAAAACAGAGACCACTCTGACGCCTATATTAGTGAAGAATCAAGTTTGATGCCAAATATCGGTCAGGAATTGTTTGATTAAACCAATTTAACGAATATTTCTCCCGATATCGACGATGGTTAGACAAATAGCAAAGCTGTCATTTGAGATCTGTCATAAACGGGTTCATCTGATTACATAATTTTCTATACTTTTCCAGTATAGAGGCCTTGTCGTTTTTTTTTTTTATTTTTATTTTTTTCTTAAGCATGGCGCAATTTGGACTTCAAAAAGTGACAAATGATATGAACAGCTATGAACTTTTATGCTTTTTTACCTATGTATTCATAAAATAAACTTTTCAATGAAATATATTATTACTATTGTTATTAATATTCAATTTAATTCTGTTTTTAAATAAAAAGAGATAAATGGTTTCTTTATAGTAAATAAATTCTATAATTATTGAACAAAAAATACTCATTGAAACTTTACTTCTTCCGTCAAGCCCACTTTCCGCACCTCGCCAAGGGATTGCCAAGGATCGTCAAGGATATTGGAAAATTACCAAAATTTCCCCCATTGATATATAACTAAGCAATGTAGAACAATGTATTATATGCTAAAATTGTCTTTGAAAAATTACTAAACTAACAATGCAAACCTAGAAAAAACAGTATATTAGAACATTTTAAAAAGGTAAATTTTTGATAATTGGCGTCATCAGATTACGCAATTCTCTCCATAGCTGTATAGCTGAGCAAGGTAGAAGGATATGTTAGATACTTAAACCCTCCCTGTAAAATTATCTGATTAAAAGTGCAATTTCTATCGAAAAACATTCGGCAGAATCTTTTCAAAAGATTATTTTTTCATAATCTGGTTCATCTCATTAAAGAACTTTAAACCAGAATTCAATACCTAAGCAACGTAGACAACGTAATGATATGTTATATACTAAAACCTTCCAAAAACATTACACATTTAACAGTGCAAGGTCAGCAGAACTTGAGTTATAAGCAACCGTAGCGAAATTTCCATTTGTATTATATGTATATATATATATATATATATATATATATATATATATATATATATATATAATTCCATTTGTATTTTTATATATACATATATATGTGTGTATGTGTGTGTAGTAGAATTAGATTACTCCAAAAAGGATACCGTCCGCTTGAAAAATCACCAATATTGTAAACGTCGCTCAAACCAATGCTACGCTTATGCATTTTTTGGCTTAAAATCATATTATTTGCGATAAAATCAATATCGTAAATAAACATACAACATATAACTCACAAGTACCATTATTTTAAGTCTAATGATGGATGCGTTTGATAAAAATAAAAAGTAAGTAAAAAAAAAAGAATCCAAAACAAAAACAAAATTATCAGTCTAATATTGTCTTATAAAATTTTCTGGAGCATTTTCTTAACCTGACGCAATAGATAAATCGCCAAATGTTGTTTAAAACTGCAATCTTTTTTTTTTTTTTTTTTGAATAAATTTTTACGCATTACGAATATTTTCTTTCTTGTTTAAATTAAATATTTTCTCTTTATAATATTACCACTCGTCAAAACTGTTTTTCATTTTCTCTTCTTTTTTTTTCTTTTAATTAAAATTAGTAACAGTTTTTTCTTTTATTTTTCAAGGTGTAGTAGCCGTTTCAATTATTTCTTTTTTATCAACGATAAAATTTCGCCAAGAAATAAAATGGTAAACCTTATCGCCAAAAAATAACAGAATTTCCGTCATAATTCTATAACTAATCTAGGTAGAAATGATGTGGTTA